>JARHVA010001051.1:800000-1400000 GCA_037957365.1 Torreya grandis | reverse complement strand
AATAAAAAAAAGGATAAAAACACAAAACAAAATAAAAACCTAATCTAACATATTTTTAGTTGATGAAAGATTGCACTACACCTTGGATGTTCTTGCATCAAACACTTAGGGTAGTGAAAATGTCCATAAGCTCCTACTCATGAAATGACTATGAGATAATCTATAGTTTTACCATGTTTTGTAACTTTGGATGTGTTCATCCAACTTTCATCTTCAAATTCTCCATCTTCCACTTTAACAAATACTTATACTAATCTTGTCCCCTTGTCTTCTTGCCAATCCAAATGTCTAGAATGACTTCCATTTCCTCTTTATCTTCTAGCGACAACTACTATCTCCAATACATGACTTAAAAATCCATGTTGTCACTCATTTTACCCTCAATGTATGGGTATAAATATACTACATTTAAGATATGTGATATGCCTATTCCATTCGACAATTCTAATTCATAAGCATTAGATGAGAACTTCCTCAAAATCTTGTAATTTTTAATCATATTAAATTTAAGTCTATAATAGTCACCTTTTATAAACCTTAGCTTGAAAAAATATGCCAAGAACTAATTACCCATCATCATAATTCAATTTTCTCATTCACATATCAACAAGTTGTTTGTATTTCTAGTAAACTACTCAATTTTCTTCTTGACTTCTTTATGCACATCATGCATAACTTGAGCATAGTATTCACCTTCTCCACTTATCTTAATCATCTCAATGATACTCCTAAACTCACATACACCTCTATATATGATTCAATACACCATTTTAAAATTAATTAGACCTATACTTTGGTTTACAAAGTCATTGTAAGAAAACTTAGCCTATGCCAACATCAAATCCCACTGTTTGGGTTTGTCACCAGTTAAACATCTAAAAAAATTACCAAGATTATAATTAAAAACCTCTATTTGTCCATATTTTTTAGGGTGATACATTGAACTGAAGTCTAACCTTGTTCCCAAAATTTTCCATAGTTTCATAAAAAATTTCCTAATAAACTTTGTATCTCGATCAGATACAATACTCAGCAACCCATGCAATTTCACAAATTCTTGAAAAAATAATTTTATAATATGTGTGATATCACTAGTCTTATTATATGATATAAAGTGAGCCATATTATAAAATATATCAAATGAAAAAAAATATGAAATCATTACCTCATTTCATTCTTAGCAATCCAAGAATAAAGCCCATACTCAATACATCCCATGGTTTATGAACAATAGGCAATGGATGATACAAACTAGCATTATGACTTTTTCACATAGCATGTGGTCAAACTTTATAAATATGCATGAAATTATCCATATATGTACTCATCCTAGGCTATTAATATTTATCACTTAGCTATGCTAAAGTCTTATCACACCTAAAATGACCATCTAAACCTCCATTATATTTTTCTTTCAATAGGTTCTCTCTAATGGAACCTTGAAGTATACACAACTTCTTTACCTTGAATACCAATCCATATTAAATCATAAAATATAATAATAAATTTATATATATGGTTTTTGGATTCCTAAATGATGTCCATACATCTCAAAAATCTAAGCCTTTTTCATAAAATTCTATCATGGATTCAAATCCAATGACTTTCACCTTCATCTCATTCACTACAATAACACACCTATTCAATGCATCTAATACCTTATTTGAATTTTAACTTCTATTTTATAAAACAAAATAATAACTTTGAATAAACTCTAACCATTTCATGTGTTGTTGATTTATCTTACCTTAGTTGTTTATGAATTGCAAAGCATGTATGTCTATTTACAAAATGAACTCTTTTAGAAATAAATAATACCACTATTTTATGAGAGATTGAACCATTGATAATAATTATTTTTCATAGAATTAATAATTCATCTTATCTTCATTCAAATTATCACTAAAATAGTTAGTGGGCCTATCCTCCTGACTTAACACTATGCCTATAGCTATTATACTTACATCACAATCAACTTAAAACACTTTTCTAAAATATGGTAAGGCTAACAATGGCTATTTTATCACCTTTATCTTCACAAATTTAAATATATTCTTTGATAAAATAATCCATTTAATTTATTTTTATCTCCATTCATAGTCTTTATGATGGGTACACATATACCATTGAAGTTTTTGATAAATTTTCTATAGAAACTTGCTAACCCATGGAAAATTCTTGCTTAAAACATAATCTTTAGAATCCAATACGTAATTTCCCATACCTTCTCAAGGTCAATATTCAACCCATCCTTTGAGATTATAAATCCAAAATACATTATCTCATCTTGCATGAAGCTAAACTTCTTCAAGTTTATTAGCAATCTCTCTTCCTTCAGCTTATCCAAAACCAAATTCAAATGCTTCAAATATTCCTCATTATAATGATTATAAATTATAATTTCATCTAACTATACACAAAATTACCCATGAAATTATTCAAGAATTCATTCATGAGTCTCATGAATATACTCAGGGCATTTGACAAACTTAATAACATGACCAAAAAAGCATATAACTTGTCATTCATGTTGAATTACATCTTGTACTCATCACCTTATCTTATGAATAATTTTTGATACTCACTCTTAAAATATATATTTGTGAAGTACCTTAATCCACTCAAATATTACGTTAAGTCATCCATACTTGGCCATGGAAATATATACTTACTGGTGATCTTATTTATTGCACATGAATCTATGCACATTCTCCATTATCCACCTTTCTTCAGTACCAACACAATTGGAACTACACATGGGCTTAAACTCTCTCAAATTAAGACCTTCCTCAATAAATATTACACTTTATTATTTATCTCCTCATTCTCTATTGGGTTCAACTGATAAGCTACCTTGTTAGGAAAACTTTCTATTATCATTAAATCTATATGATGATTAATACTCCTTAAAGGTGGTAATTCACTTCTCATAATATCAACATATTCATAATTCCAATAGGTAGGTCACTTAAAGTAGTGGTAGTCATAACTTTCTCATGATTTGAAATTAGTATGAATAATGTTTCTTCCTCCTTGGCCACTTTTAAAAACTCTTTATTGGATGCCAACATTACTTTAGAACTACTTTCCACCTTGTCTCCTTTATACTCAATGGACTCAATGTGAATCTCTTTTCATCCTTAATAAGGGTATATGTTTTTTTTCTTCCATCATGTGTAATGATCCTATCAAACTTCCATGTACTATCTAATATAACATGACATATATCCATGGGTATGATGTTACACATAACTCCATCCTTGTATGAACCAATATAAAAATTCACCACACTACTCATTAACTAGCACCTGATGTCACTTAAGTAATCAAGAAACTTTGTATGGTGTAGGATGTGTCAATTTATTCAACCCAAGTTTTTACACCATCTCTTGAGAAAATAAATTATCGATGCTACCATTATCAATCACAACTCTAAAACACTTAACACTAGATTTATAGACAATCTAGACCAAACTCTTTCGTTATGTCAATTTATTCACCTCCTTGGTTGGTTTCAACATCACTCTATTCATCAACATATTTTCTCCTTATTTTGGCTCTTTTATATGTATGGGACACCCAACACTCTCATCATCTACAAAGGATATATTATTTGGCCCTTCAATTTTCTTACTATTATTATGAGGATTTTCTATACAATCTTGATATTTATAACCAACATACTTATTGCATCCAAAACACTTACCTCAAAAACCTTTACCTTTACATTGTCCATATAAGCTTCTTCCTCTAAAATAATATCCTCCTCTCTATCCTAATTTATGATTTTTTTAACTTCTTACTTCTTCACCATTATTTTTTGACCTCTTTCATTATTTTTCTATCCTCATCCTCTCAAAGATCTTACGCTACCTCTACATTTATCTTGTTATTTCCTTGTCAAATTTTCCTCTACATTTATCATATTCAAGAAACTAATTTTATTTTGTATAGAAAAATTTAGTCCATTCACATAAATCTCCACCTTTTGTGGTAATCCTATGTATGTCCAACCCTTATAATGAATCTGTAAAACTTCTTAGGGTATTATTTGATGTTGATATCCTTTTATCTTAAATTATATAATTTTTTAAACAAACTCATCTAATAGTCAAAAGGAAGAAATTTATATTTCAAATTTTCCACCATCCTCTCCCAAGATTTTATCTTCTTCTTACCATTCATTTTTCTCTCAGCCTACACACTATCCCATCATAAATAAATATGGCTCTTCAAATTTGTGTAATCAAATTTCACCTTCTTGCATTCCTCCATAGACTCATAGTTGGAATAATTTCCATCTCTATTATCTAGTCTACAAGCTCCTAAGGATTCAAGATCCCATTATATCAAGGCATTTCCAACTTTGGTTTGCTACAAATCCTTGTCACAACTCTAAGAAATCTAGTCTCAGCTTCATTGTCCATATCCTCTATACCAAGCTCTTATAATTCTTCTTCTTCCTAACTCACGTATCCACCATGAGATTATATTCTTTGTGCTCTTTCCATTTCATCCAACCCTTCTTGAATTTCTCTCATCATCTCAGCTAAATATTCAAATTAGGGTCCTCTTGGTCTTCCCTTCTTCTAACAATGTTCCCTCTATGTGTCATTTCTCCCATGATGAAAAATTATCTTTCATAGATTACCAATAGATTTAGACAAAGTATTATTCATGAAAATCTATAATATTAACAAACAACATGATTCTGATACCAAATTATGCAAACACAGATAGGGTATCTAACTAAGTACATCTTTTAATTCTGAGATGTTAAAATATTCACTTAGATTGTAACATATAACCAGACTAAACATGTAGACTAAAATAACAATTAAAATATTTGTATTATCATCAATTAAATAATTAAAATGGTTAGTTCATCTATATAAAATCACACTACCATATAACCTATTAAAAAAATGTAAAAAAATAGAACACACTCCAATCTACTCTACTCTCCTCTACCCTTACTCCACACAACTTACCCCTCTCATAAAATGACTTCTCTAACTAAATCAGAGTATTCATATGACATTCCCATCTTCATGGGGTGACTCTTAAACTTTTATAACATTCTAAAAATGTCCAATACTGGGTGGATTTCCATTTTTTAGATCAACACCTAACTTTTAGAAATTGTCAAGTGATGTTTTAGGTTAATTAATAGTTACAAAAACCACCATAATTTCCACATCATTAATATAAATTATGTAAAATTTTAACTATTAACAAGGAATATGTAGAGAGGAGGTTATTATAGTTTTAGTTTAATAAAACAAAATCGAAATAATACACTAAACACTTAACACCTCTAGCCTAGACACTAGGGAGAGCATAAGTAACAAGCATACAAGTGAAATCATAATTAGAACACAAAATAAATTAATCTTTTACCTTACTTGTAGCTATAAATGGCTTTTTGAATTGTCTTGCTAAATTTTGTATAGCAATAAGTATTTACCAATGAATCTCCATTTTCTCATCTCTCTTTGGCACCTTAGCTTGGTTGATTGGCTTATCAATTTGGCATGGCAACACTATTTGAAATGTTTATTTGCATCCAAATGAGAATTGTAATATTACACCAAGATATCTTAAATATCAATAGGTATGGCCTTATATTTATATACTCTAAAGTTAACTCTTACCCAAGGTGAGTTAAGGTTGAGTTTAAACATGGAATGAGTTCAAACTAACCTTAAGTGAGTTGAGGATAACTCTAGTTGAGTTAAAGTTTTCCATGTAATTATGATTTTCAAGTACAAGGCATGGATCTCAAATTAGATATTTTGAAATATTTTTTGAAGATCTTGACAACTCATAAAGGCAATGACGAAAAGGCTTGATATTTTGAATTTTAAAATTTCCATTTTTAGATATTCATTAATTAAAAATAGATTAATTAGATAAGAATTTAATATATTTTAATTATTTTATTCATTTTTATTAGCATTTTGAATCATTTAAGAATTGTTCAAGTGCCCTGCTTAATGGGTTTAAGGCCAAACTACCAGTTATTAGGTTGTAAGGTGCTTGGGGATGAATCTATGAGAGATTATTATTGTGTATGGTATAATAACCCAAATAGGGATGACTCAACATTATTATAAGAATTTATTAATTATGCATGGATAAAATTGGGATGTTTAGTGATTATTAGGCTTAATTTGTAATATTTAGTAGAAATCAATTTGAATTTTGGTCAAAAGCCATTTGTGGCTAAAATGGGGTGTCTATAATTTACCCCTATTTAGGAAGGTATTGCAAGATATAGGAAATTAACATATTCTCAAATAATGAAAATTTATTATATGACTAATGCCCCAATAGGTGATTTATGATCCCTTAATGCCCCCTTGAGGGAACAATTGGCAAAGAAGGTAATCAGTCCCTTGAAAGAAAGAAAATAATTAGACCAAATGGTAATGGTCGGTGGTTTAGACTGATTTAACCAAAGGTGGTTGTAATTAGTGGCACAATGAGATGACCCAAGTGGATAGATAAAAAATTATGATTTTCTCAAAGGAAATTATAATCATTGGCATAATGAGGTAAATTGATAATGAGTTGTCCAAAGGTGGTTATAATCATTAACATGTAAATAGGTAAAACCATAATGATTTTCCCATAGGAAATTATAATCATTATAAAAATGAAAAAATGGCCTAGTTAGGAGGATAAAGATAATGAATTTTCCCAAGGTGGTTATAATCTTTAACATATAGATAGGTTGAAACACAATGATTTATCCAAAAGAAGTTATAATCATTGGTACTACAATTTGGGACAATATGGCAAAGTGGAAAAATGGGGCTTACAAATTGAATCCATACTTATAGAGTAAGAGTAAGACAAGTACATAGGAGAAAGATGAATTTGGGTAACCTGCTAGTATGGTGATGCATGTCCTAACTAGCAATGATTAAAATTCTTTCATGATTTATTACTTTGCATTTGGGAAATTATTTGGATAGATCAGGAATTTATTAGGTAACCAAAGAGAAGTACCATGGCCTCATTACTTACAAGATTTATCAAGATGATTATTCTTAAATAACATGATAGTATTCATCATGATATAAAACATCATGATAACTTAGATGTAATATGCATAAAAAATAACATGCAATCCAATAAACAATTAAAAATAATGCACCAATGATAAAAACCATGATGATAATGGTGACATATGAATATGGATAGATGTAAATATAATGCACATAGAATCACCCAATGAACACATATATTCTAAGTTAAGGCACAAAAATGAATGCAAAAAAATAAACAAAGAATAAAATAAAGCATTAAAAAATAAAAAACACAACAAAATACCAAGAACTGAAAAGTGAACAAAAAATTAAAAAACAAAAAAATGGTCAATTATAATTTTAGAATAAATAAAATAAAAAAAAATTAAATAATGGTTCCCATAGGCTATAGGGAAATAATGACACAAGATTCCCCATATATCCAAGTGCTATCTACATCATCTGTGTGATCCTCAGGCTGATGTAGTTATCCTAGAAATGGGAGGAAATAGACCAATGTGGTCTAGAAATAAATTAAACAAAGAAGATGTCCCATCATAAAAATTTTGATGGATTTATATCTTACATGGAGACTCTAAGCCAATTTTAATTATTATGTGATTTTTAGGATTTTCTATATCTTGTACAAATGCTTTTGAAATTTTCTAGGCATCTCAACTCGATTGAGAATAATGAGATAGTAAATGGTTCAACTCACAAACCAACAAGAAAATTTAAACTTAAAATGCTAAAAAAATGTTGAGAGACTGGAAAAGGGTGACTAAGCTGACCTTAATTTGAGTCAAGCACCACCTATATATTCCCATTAGGAACTCAAGTCACTGTAGTTCTTCCTAACAATGGAGGATTCAACTAGGTAGTAGTATGTTTGTGAATTAGGCAAATGACATAGTATAACATAGGAATGGAAAGTTGATATGACAATGAAAGATAAAGGGGTTATTCTTAATTTACCCATAAGTATTTATAATTAGGGGGAAAAAAATTCCATGATACTAATTTGCCCAAAGGTGTTTATAATTAGTAGCATAGAGTGGGACACTAATTTTCCCAAAGCCAATTATATTCAGGGCGACTCACAAGGAAATGAAATAAGAAATGAAGGATGAAACTACCAAACCATTTCCATACTGATCAAAAATTCTACCTTTGTGTATAATATTGATTCAACTACTAAAAATTGATCTAGATCCTCTTACTAAAGGTACTTGAAGAACCAATGAAATGGAACCAAGGTCAAAGGTTTAGGTATGGAGGGTAAAAATAACTTTGGTCAATAGGTAAGGTATGTTACACTGGTATAAGATATATTAAAAAGAAGATGAGAATATGGTATAACATGAATGAGCATCATAGACAATACTTTAGGTATTTCAAGTGAAATAATGCTTGAGGTGTATGATGTTCATCAACTTATCAAGTTATTCTCTATCCGGTGTAGTGATCATGTATGATTCAAAGCCATCATTTTCAATAATAACATATGGGCCTATCTAGTTGGGTTTTAACTTTGCCTTCTTCTTGGTCATGTTTTTTTTTTTTTTTTTTTGAGAACAAGATAACCAAGCTCAAACTCTATGTGTTTGACCTAATAGTTATAGTGGCCACAAAGTCTATTTTGGTATGATTGAAGGTTGTTGAAAATAGACATACATTTTTCATCAAGTAATTCAATATTTAATAGGTGAGCTACTCTATAATCTTCATCATCTAGGATGTACTTCAGTAAGATATACATAGAAGGTAACTTAACCTCGATGGGAATAATGGCCTTAATGCCATAAACTAGGGAATATGGAGTGGCTTCAATTAGAATATGGTAATTAGTGTGATATGACTAGAGGGCATAGAATATTTGGAGGTGCCAATCATGACCAACCTCATTAACAATATTTTTAAGGATGTTGATAATGGTTTTATTGAATGCCTCCACTTGGCCAATACCTTGTGAGTAATGTGTAGTAGAAAAATGTTGGGTGATATTGTACTCAAAATAAAGCATTTTGACATTCTTATTATTAAATGATCTGCCATTAGCATAAAGAATGTTTTATGAGTTACCATAGTGGCAAATGAGATGATTAAAGATGATATTTTAAATCTATTTTTGAGTTACATAAGTGAGGGGTATAGTTTCAACCCATTTAGTGAAGTATTTAGTAGTGGTGAAGATGCATTTATAGCCATTATATGAGGTAGGGTTAATATTCCCAATGAGATTGAGGCCCCATGCTACAAATAACCATGGTGTAAGAGTCAATTTTAGTGTTTTTTCTAAGGCATGACTCAAATTAGCATTCTTTTGACATTTATCTCACCTTTTAACATAAGCAGCTATAGCTACTTCCATAGTTAGCCAATAGTAATCAGTACATAGGAGATTTTTAGCTAGGACAACCCCACTTTTGTGGGTGGCACATGATCCTACATGAAATTATATAATTATAATGTTTATTCTACCAAATTTAAATAATGAAGTAGAGCTACATCAAATCTATAGTGGCAAAGGGTTGGGCCAAGTAAGGTATAGTGTGAGGCTTCATGGGTAAACGTCTATTTTATTTTTATGATAGGTCTAGTGGCATCATATGGTCATGAAGGTAGTTAAATAGGTCTGAATATCATATATATATGATATGAATAATATCATAGATCATTGTGATGGTTAAAGGTTCATGAGCAGGATCTAAAAGAATTTCAACAAGGAATTGATATTATTTTTCCTTGTTTATGCAATAGATCAAAGAAAAAATGATGGGTATGGCATCCAATATCCTATTACTAGCCCTATGTATGTGTTCAAACTATATTTTGGCAATATTCTATTTGAGAACATTGACCATGGCCTTGTATGGTACCATCTTGTCCTCTTTGGTAAAAAAATGGTCTATAACCTAATTGATGATTAATTGAGAATCACTATAAACCATGAGATGATGAATACTCCATTGCAATACCTAATGAATCCCTAAAACAAGTGATTTATTTATCCATGTTTTTATTAGAAGGAAATCTTATACAAAATGATTTAAGGATCAGATCCCCCTATATATGTTGTTAGTGTAAAGAAAGATATGAGTTAAGGTTGACTTTAAACATGGAATGATTTCAAAATAACCCTAAGGGAGTTGAGGCTAACTCTAATTGAGTTAAAAATTGTCATGTAATTATGATTTTTAATTAATAGGCATGGCTCTAAAATTAGATATTTTGAGATATTTTAGAATAGCTTGACAACTCATTAAGGCAATAATGAAAAGGCTTGATATTTTGAATTTAATAATTTCCATTTTTAGATATTCATTAATTACAAATGGATTAATTAGATAATAACTTAATATATTTTAATTAGTTGACTAATTTTTATTAGCATTTTGGCTATTTTAATAATTGTTCAAGTGCCCCACTTAATGGGTTCATCGGCCAAATTGCTAGTTATTAGGTTGTAAGGTGACTAGGGATGAATCTATGAGAGGTTATTATTGCTTAAAATAGAATATCTCAAATAGGGATGCCTCAACATGATTCTAAGCATTGATGAATGATGTGTAGATCAAATTAGGATGTTCAATGATTCCTAGGATTAATTTGTAATGTTTAGTATAAATTAGTCTGAAGTCTAGTCAGAAGCCAGTTATGGCCAGAATGGGGTTTCTACAGTTTACCCCTATTTGGGAAGGCATTGAAAGATATAGGAAACTAACATCTTCTTAAATAATGAATAGGTATTGTATGCCTAATGTACCAATAAGTGATAGATGAGCCCTTGATGCCCCCTTAAGGAATAAATTGGTAAAGAAGGTCGATGATTGGTCCCTGGAAAGAAGGAAAATAATTAGACTAAATGGTAATGGTGGGTGGTTTATAATGATCTTCCCAAAGGAGGTTATAATAAATGGAAAAATGAGATACCCCAAGTAGGTAGATAAAAAAGGATGATTTACCAAAAGGTGGTTATAATTATTAGAATAATGAGGTAAAATATAATGAGTTGCCCAAATGCGGTTATAATAATTAATATACAAATAGGTTAAAACACAATGATTTGATAATATGTAGTTATAATCATTAGAAAAATGAAAACATACCCTAATTGAGTAGATAGAGATAGTGATTTTCCCAAAGGTGATTATAATCATTAACATGTAGATAGGTTGAAACATAATGATTTACCCAAATGTGGTTATAATCATTGGAATTACAAATTGGAATAATATGAAAAAGTAGAAAAATGGGGCTTACAAATTGAATCTGTACTTACAGAGTAAGAGTAAGCTAGTATAGAGGAGAAAGATAAATTTGGAGAACCTGCTAGTATGGTGATGCATGTCCTAACTAGAAAGGATTAAACTTATTTCATGATTTAATTACTTTGTACTTGGGAAATGATTTGGATAGATAAGGAATTTTTTAAGTAACCAAGGAGAAGTACCATGACCTTATTTCTTGTAAGATTTCTTGAGTTAATTATTATTGTAACACATGATGGTATGTACCATGATATAAAACATCATGATAAATTGGTTTTAATATGCATAAGAACTGACACATGATCCAATAAACAATTAAAAATAATGAACTAATGATAAAAACCATGATGACAATGGTGACATATGAATATGGATGGAATTAAGTATAATGCACAAGGAATAAACCAATGAATGCATATAGTATAAGTCAAAGCACAAAAATGAAAGAAAATAAATATGAAAACAAACAAAAAAACAAAGAGGAAGATAAAACACCAAGAAACAAAAAACACAACAAAACACCAAGAAATAAAAAGTGCAAAAAAAATCAACAAAAAACACAAATAATGGTTAATTATAATTTTAACATAAATAGAAGACAAAATTAAATGAAATAATGGTACCCATAGGATATAGGTAAATAATGAAAAAAATGGTATGATAAACATTTCCCCTAATATATAGGAGATAATGACACAAATAGATATCACAAGGAGAAAAAAGAAAATGAAGGGGTATCTGAGTTGACTCCAGATACACTAGGTAAGTGGATGATACCTACATAGTTCCTTAGGCTTAATGTCAAATATAAAATTCAAGCCAAATGTATTTATTTTAAGATATGGGATATAATAAAAATGATGATAATATAAACATGATTGTGTTATAGAGGAATGTGGGAATGGTCTCATAAAATGATGAGTGCGTAAGATGAAGCCTAACAATTATTAGTGTATCAAATTTGAATATATAATGTGCATAATAGAAACTAAAAAAATGGTTATAATTTAAGGCTAAGGCCAAAAAGGATGGGGAAACTAAATGACAAGTAGGAAGGTGCAATTGAGCTAACTCAAGATACTCCTTGTATCCAAGTACTATCTAAATAGTTTGTGTGAACCTTAGGCCAATGTAGTTCTCCCAAAATGAGAGGAAATAGACCAAGGTGGTTTAGACAAAAACTAAACAAATAAGAAGGCCCATCCTAAAAAATTTTTGGCTTTATATCTTACATGGAGACACTAAGCCAATTTTCATGATTATGTGATTTTTAGGATTTTCTAAATCTTGTGCAAGTATTTTTGAAATTTTCTAGGCATCTCAACTCAATTGAGAATAATGAGATAATAAATGGTATAATTCAAAAAATAACAAGAGTAAAATGCTCATGAAATAATGAAATCATGGAAAAGGGTGACTGAGCTGACCTTAATGTGAATCAAGTGTTGCCTACATAGTCCCATTAGGAACTCAAGTCAATGTAGTTCCACCTTACAATAGAGGATTCAAATAGGTAGAAACAAGTTTTTGAATTAGGAAAATGGCATAGGAATGGAAATTTGATACAATAATGAAAGATAAATTGGTTATTCCTAATTTACCCATAGGCAGTTATAATTAGGAAAAAACAACATAAGTCCATGATACTAATTTTCCCAAAGGTGGTTATAATTAGTGTCATAAAGTGGGAAATTAATTTTCACAAATCCAATTATAATCAATAAAACTCATAAGGAAATGAAATAAAAAATGAAGGATGCCACTACCAAACCATTGTCATATTGGTCCAATATGCTACCTTTATCTACAATACTAAATCAACTACTAAAAATTGATCTGAATCTTCTCACTAAAGGTACTTGAAGAACCAATGTAATGGAACCAAGTTCAAAGGGTTAGGTAGGGATTTAAAAAACAACTTTGGTCAATAAGTAAGGTATGGTATAATGGTACAGGGTATAGTATAAATAAGATGACAATATGGTATAACATAAATGAGCCTCATAGACAATACTTTAGCTCTCTCAATAGATATAATGATTGAGGTGTATGATTTTCATCAGCTCATCAAGATCATCTCCATCTAGTGTAGTGATCTTATATACTTCATAACTATAATTTGCAATAATGAAATATGGGCCTATACATTTGTGTTTGAGCTTGCCCTTCTTATTATTCTCATTCATGGTGTTATTTTGGTTTTCTTTGAGAGTAAGATTACCAAATTTGAAATTTTTGTATTTGACCCACTAGTTATAACGGCCATAGAGTCTATTTCAATATGATTAAACATTATTGATAGTGGCCATGCATTTTTTTCAAGTAGCTCAAGCTCATGAAAATAAGCTACTTTGTAATATTCATCATATAAGATACAATTCAACAATATGTAAAGAGAAGGTAACTCAACCTTGATGGGAATAATGGCCTCAATGCCATAATATAGGAATATGGAGTGGCTCTTGTTGGAGTGCGATGATTAGTGTGATATAACTAGAGGGCAAAAAATATTTGGAAGTGTCAATCCTGGTCAGCCTCATTAACAATATTTTTAAGGATGTTGATAATGGTTTTATTGGATGCCTCTGCTTGGCCATTACCTTATGGGTAATGTGTAGTAGATAAATGTTGGGTGATATTATACTCAACACAAAGCATTTTTACATCCTTGTTCTTAAAAAATATACCATTATCATATATAATGTCAGATGAGATACCATACTGGCAAATGAGATGATTGAAGATGATCTTAGAAATCTATTTTCAAGTCATGTAAGTGAGGGGTATAGTTTTAACCCACTTAGTGAAGTATTCGGTAGTAGTGACGATGCATTTATGTCTATTAAATGAGGTAGGGTTAATATTCCCAATGAGATTAAGGCCCCATGATGTAAAAGACCATAGTGTAAGCATTAGTTTTAGTGTTTTAGATAAGGCATGAATCACATTAGCATACCTTTGACATTTATCTCACCTTTTAACATAAATAGATATATCTACTTCCATAGTTGGCTAATAGTAATCAGTATATAGGATATTTTTAGCTATGATAACCCTACTTGTGTGGGATCTACATACTCCTCCCTAGACTTCCTATAATGGTAATGTTACTTTTATCAAATTTAAACAATGAAGCAGAGTTACATAAAACCTATGGTGGTAAAAGGTTGGGCCAAATAAGGTATAGTGTGAGGCTTGGTGGGTAAAGGCCTTTTGTTGTTTTCATGATAGGTCTAATAGGATAATATGGTTATTAAGGTATTTAAATAGGTCTAAATACCTTATAGATATGGGCCCAACAATATCATAGATCATTATGATAGTTGAAGGTTCATGAGTAGGATTTAGAAGATTTTTAACAAGGAATTCTTTTCTTTTGCCTTGTCTATGTGTTGAATCAAAGAACCAATGGTGGAAATGATATCCATTGTCCTATTACTATCCCTAGGTATGTGTTAAAACTATAAGTGAGCAATCTACTATTTGATAATGTCAGTCATGGCATTGTATGGTACTAACTTATCTTTTTTGGTCTAAAAATGCTCTATAACTTAATTGATGATTAACTACGAATCACCATAAACCATGAGATGATAAATATTCCATTATACTACCTAATGAGTCCCTTTAATAAGTGATTTGTATTCATCCATGTTGTTAGTACAAGGAAAGCTAATGCAAAATGATTTGGGGATAAGACCCCCCTATGGTGTAATAAAGAATAGGCCTGCCCTTAATCCATGTGATGTGAATGATCTATTAAAATACAACTTCTAGTGATTCTCTTCAAGAGGTATTTCAATGATGGTGATGATGGTTTCATCTAGGAATTGAAATGTAAAAGCTTTAGTATTTACAAGGGGAGATTTAACAAGTTGATCTGCAAGCACTTGTCTCTTTATAGCTTTCTAAGTGACATATTCAATATTAAACTCACTTAGAAGCATGAACCATTTAGCCATGTGGATTTGTCAAGCTATCTTGGATAGTATATAATTGAGTAGATAAAATTTGCAAATAACTATGGTCTTATTATTAAGCATGTATGTTACAACTTTTGAGATGAAAGACCATAGCTAAACAAGCTTGTTTTATTATGCATATAGTTATGTTCATATGCAACCAGTGTATGGATTAGATAGTACACAACATGTTCTTTTCCATTGTCATCATGATAAGATATAAGTGTACCTAGGGATTTGTTTGTGTAAGATAGGTATAGTATACATGGCTTTCCTAACATTGGTGATAACAAAATAGGTGGATTGGTAAGATATTATTTTAGGTGTTAAAAGGATATCTAATAGTCATCATCATAAATAAATCTAACAATTTTTTTTATTAATTATGTAAATGGATGGTATTTGTTATCAAATTATGAAATGAATCATCTAATATATTATATCTTTCCCTATAAACTATGGATTTTATTCAAATTGGAAGGTGGTAGCATCTCAGTAATGGCTTGTACTTTGGCAAGATCAACTTCAATACCTCAGTAACAGATGATGAAGCCTAAAAATTTTCCTAAAGTGACACTAAAGAGGCACTTATTTTGATTGAGTTTGACCTTGTATTCATTAAGCCTCTCTAATATTCTTTATAGTGTGGATAGAGGATTGCACAAGTCTTTAATTTACCCAATATGTCATCGACATAGGATTCAACAATGTCATGCATCATGTCATGAAATATGATGGTCATGGATCTTTGGTATGTGTCCCAAAAATTATTGAGACAAAATGGCATAACCTAATACCAAAATATTACCTATGAAGTGGTAAATTCTATCTTGTGTTGGTCCTCAGACACAATTTGAATCTAGGTGTATCCTAAAAATCCATCCATAAGTGAAAGTATTTCATACCCTACTATGGATTCAACTATCATGTTAATATTAGGTACAAGAAAGTAATCCTTGGGTTAGGAATTGTTTATATCTCTAAAATTAGTGTAGATTATTATTTCTTTAGGTTTCTTACTAATTGGCACAACATTTAAGATCTCCACTTGAAGTAGTCAATTGGTCAGACACATCTCACTTATAATAATTTTCCAACTCTTTCTTTACCAATATAGTAATATGAAGATGCATATTACATAATTTTTGATTCATAAGTTTAGAATCAGGATGTAAAACAAGGTGGTGCACAACCATGGTGGGGTCTAAACTTGGCATGTTTCAATAGGCCCAAGAAAAGATGTTAACAAATTCCCTCAAAAGGGTTGTAAATATTTCATCTTCTTCTTCAGTGAGGGATGTGTCTAATTTGATCCATTTTGGGTCACCTAGAGTCCTGATGTTGACTTATATATTATATTATATGAGGAGAGTAAAGTCATATTCTATAATGATTAGCAATGATTTTAATTAGCTTGTGACTGCAAAGTCATTTGGCTAGACTAGTTCTTGAAGTTATCCTAAATAAGATGAATCTAAAACTCCTAATCATAGGGATGACCATGTCACAAATATTTTAGGAAATTCTTGTGAAATTTGATCAAATTCATGTTGTTAATCTAAACTCAACTCAAACCCAAAAAGAATTTCATTATTGGTGGTCTCCTGAGATTAATTTGAAGGAAGGTGAACACCCCCATCTAATGGTGCCAAAAATAGGTTTTCACCAAGAGAATGTCCTTTCTCTTTAGTTTTACCCAGGTCCAAAAGTGCCTCAAAGAGGTTTTCACTTTGTGGTCTTAATCTTTTATTCTTTTATTTTTGGCTAAGTGTGTTCACCCATTATCCAAAATAGGCTATAGGATCTAGCTAGATAGAAAACCCTTGTTTGTGATCTCCCAATAAAATATAATCTCTTAGGCCTAGAAAATATCAAAAGGCCTCATTATTATCAAACTCCTCTATAGGTAATTTGGATTTTTTTTATTCCCTGGCTATAATTTGAGGGTGATATAAAGGAAGTGGATTATGTAAAATAATTGGGGTAATGTTACAAATGGTATGAGAGTCAAACAAGTTGGTATTAGTAAGGTCTTCATGAATTCCATGATTGAACTCTGCTTCATTGTTAGCATCATCATCATCATTAGACATTGACATTAAAACATGAATAAGATACATGGGGTCACCCCTAGGTGGTTTAAATTTGAGACGACAATTTCTTTTGTGTTGTGTTATAGAAATTAGTTTAAGATTTACATATTAATTTGGTATGAGGCATCCTCCTTCATAGGCTTGGTTCTCCATGATCTTTTCAGGGATGGGATATTTATAATTTTTTTAGTAATCATCCAATTTATCATTATACATCTAGGATTCATCATTGGTAAGTGGGTCCTCTTCTTGGCCATTGGTCGATGTGAAAATGATTAGAGCTAAATTATGGAGTTTTCCCTTTCCCTTTCATTTCCATTTCATACAAGGTGTCTTAGTTTCAGGTATTCTATAGGATTTGGGGTTTTACAAAAGCTTGGAAATATGAAATGTGTCATGGGTCATATACTCTCCTGGGCCATTGGCTGAGATGGTAAAATGATTATACATTTATAGAGGAGGCATATGAGAAGATGATTCAAGGCTATTTGGGTCTATACAATTTGTCTTTAGTAATTTGACTAGTATTTATTTGTCTTTGTCTTTTTTTTGTGACCAAATCTAAGCCAAATTATTATTTTTAAATTTCATACTATACCTCAAATTTTTTACAATGTTCATAAGGCTAAAAATCTCCATTTACAGTGACCTCCATGACTGAGTGAGATAACTTGAGACACTGGTGCAATGTCGAAGGGATTACATAAATTTTGTGTATCCAAGGTCTACCCAAGAGTAAATTATAAGATAGGTCTATGTCTAAAACATGGAAAATGGTATTTTGGGTTAAAGGCCCAATTATAATTGACAAGCTTATGGTGCATTATGTTTCCCATTATTCATTGTCATATGCTTTGATAATAATTATTTCTAGTTGTAGATCAGTTATTGTATATCTAACATGTTTGATTAACTTTAGAGACATAATATTTAATCTTGATCCAATATATATGAGGACACATTTAACTTTGTGCCATGTGATGACAACTTCAATGTACAAGGGATTATTATGGAGAGGGCTAATGGATGACATATCACATTGGTCTAAGGTCAATTGTTGGCCTGGAGCTAGATGTCTAAGCAAAGCTTGGAATTTATCTAGGGTTATGTCATTTGGAACTTGGGATTGGCCTAGAAGTTATATTAGAATTTTCTTATAATAGTAGACATATGCAAAAAATATATAATGGATATTTTTGTGGATGTCTTTTGGAGTTGTTCCAAAATATCATATGGATTTTACTTAATAGTAGCATATGTATTTTTCTTTGCCAACATAATGAGTTAGATTGGTTTATTAGTAGGAGGTTATAGGTCTAGAATGGTAATATTTGATTTTTCAATTTGTGGTTACATAATTAGGATTGGATACATGACCATTATTGCTATAAAATGATGATGGATATGGTCTAGATATGATAAGTATCAATTATTAGTACACTTGGTTATGGTCACAAGCCAATGATGAGTTATCAGTATAAGGTCCTAAAATATTAAACCCTAGTTATTATTTTTCTTGTTTATAGTCCTAGGTCAATGAAGGATTATTGGCATAGGTGAATTGATTAGAATTGTTTAGTAATGGTCCTAGTCTACTAGTACCTATTCTAGGATTAATAGTGATATTTTAAACATGACCTCCTAGAATATGACCTACAACTTTAGTGTAGTCATGTGAAACTACGTGATATGTCTGTTAGTCATTAGAATAATTTTGGCCTTAGTTCTTCCCATTAGGTTGAAATTGTAATTATTACTACTAGTGTTATTGTTGTTTTTGTCATGATATTTGTTTATATTGTTATTATTATTGTTCTAGGATCTAATGTTGTTATTGATTGTTATTTTTATGTTGTGGAAAAGGGTTTTAGTAGATACTAGGTTGTGATTGGATGTAGATGCTCTATTATCCAATATAATATCCCCATTTTCCAACATATTTTTTTATGGGGTGTTTTATCCACATAAAATGGTTTATATTATGTTCATAAACATGATGGTATTCACATAATGCATTCTCTCTATACCAATCCAAATATGGAAAACCCTCAGGATAATGCTTTGGAATTGGCTAACTAATCATGTTAGCTATGTATTTCTTATGAAGAACTACTTTTATAGGTTCTCCAAGGTTATTGAGTACTCAAGGAGTGGGCTTCATTCATAGAGGATAAGTTTGTAAAGGTGGTGGTTGTTGCATTTTTGGAGTAGGTATAGGTTACTATGAAGGATAAATTTTTTGAATAGGTTGTTGATGAGGAGTAAGTTGCATTTGAGGCTTAGGTTGAGTAGATGGTGTTTAAATTATTTGTACATGTCACAAATTAGTAACTCCATTTCCAAAAACATTCTTATTGTGGTTTTATTTCTTGGATTTCTCATAGTTACTAGTATGGGATGGTGTCGATGTTTGTGCCTAGACATGGTTATGGTTTTGATTTTGGCCTATGCTCTAGTTTTTGATCTGATTTTTATTTAATGAGGTTATCTTGATAATCCCTTTGTTAATAAGGTATTTTTTAATTAGTAAACCTTTGTTGATGACATATTTTAAGGTATGCACACACTGAAGCTCCTAATGATAATATATCTCATTGTGTTAGTAAATATAATGGTTAATTATTTGTCTAGTATACTATGGGTGAAGTGACTAGCAAGTGATATCCATCCTTGTGGATAGATTTAAAAGGTTTCACCTACATTTTTCCTTGATTGATTCAAATATACTAATGAAATCTCATGTTTGAGATTATAGGAGTAATGTTTCATAAATATGTATGGGAGGTCACCCAAATTAGATATATAATTCTTTGTTAATTTGAGGAACCACTCCAAAATCATGTCCTATTAGACTTTGGGGAAACAATAGGACTAGGTAAATGTTAATATAAGCCAGTAGATAGAAATAAAAAAAGAAATATGTCAAATGAGCCTTAGGGTCTCTTTTACCCTTTTATTTATCAAATTTTAGTGGTTCATAGCATGGAGGAAATGGTATCTAAAGATACTCCATGTTGAATGGGTATGAACACATGTCATATAACTTGAAGTTATTACTCTACTTCCTTTATTTAATAATGACAATCACATCATTTATTTACAATAGCTCTTGTGCCAAGAAATTGGATGAAACATTTAGCTGAGGTGGAGGTTAGGAAGTCAAAGGTGGATTAGCTTGACTGGGGTATAATGGAGGTATGGTTTGTTGTGGAATGCCAATTTGATGAGTAAACTAAACAAGAATATGAATCCATAGATTAGGATGTAGTTGTTAAAATTGCACACATTTTTGTATAATATTCTGGTTTAGATTTGGTATATAGCCTTGGTTTTGAGGGAATTATGGTTGTGATGGAAGGATATGGATTTGGGTAAAGTACTATGCCTATTGAGGTTGAGTAGGGACTTGATTTTGACTAGTCAATATTGGTTGAATAAAGGGAACTTGTTGTGAATAAGGGCCCTACCTTTGGATCTATGGCACATGCTGAATGAAAGGAATTTAATGCCTAATTGGTACTTACTAGATAGTGGTACCTATTTATTTTGTAAACATCAGTTGTGAACTAGACACTTGTAAGGTGTTTGAAATTTTTCTTTGACCAATGGAGACATGTTGTTAATCAAAAAAAGTTTATGAATGTAAAGGTATATTAGTATATGACTATTGAGGTACATTTGTCACTACCTATCGAGGTATAACATTTATTTCCCTTAATTAAGGTGATGTAATATTCTACCTCTATTGTGATGGTAGATTATATTGTGCCGATTGTTGTGGAATGTTAGTCATCAACTATTAAGGTAGAGTATTATTCATCACTTATTTTTGAGGCAAGTCACTAGTTGGTTCTTTAGTACTTAATCCCTATGGTTGCATACTTGAATTAGTAATTGGTTGGGGATTATAAGTAGCATGTTGTAGTAGGGACATAGGATTTTTCCCTTGTTAATGTTGTGAATCACTTGTGGTATTAACTAAAGGCACTTGTTATTATAGACTATTTATTAGTGTATTTAAACCACTTTGGCCTAGATTTTAAGACACTTACCTATTATTCACTGTGTTTGTCACATTATTTAGCATACAATCCATAGTCACCTCTTAAATAGATGGGACATTATATATGTCACTGAATGAAGTGATTTATGAAAATGGGTCTACACCTAAATTATCTTTCCCTATCAACTCAATTAATACCCCTATTGAAACATCTAGGCTCTATGAGTGGAGCATTTGGCATGGACATGGCATTAAAATTATGTGATAGATTCAAATAGGTTTGATATGCTTATTGAATTTGTATAAAGTGGTCCTCCATAATTCCATTTCCTTTTAAAAGTATATTTGAGTCTTGATACAACATCAACATGAGTTATTGAGGATGGATAGTAGAGGCATGTTCAATGGGTTGGGTATAAGGCATGTTTAAAAGCACTCTAACTAGACTTGGTGAAATTTCATGGGGAAGTATACTATAAAATTGGACCCTACCTCTATGGATATAACTAAAAACTCATCCTTGTTTTCAATAAAGTGATGATAAAATAAATTAGGATCATATCTCGATGGCATAATAACATAATACAATTATTATTGAACTTGTTCTACAACTAATGGTATACTAGTAAGATATTTTATGGTTTATTCTTTGTCATGATATATATATGAAGGTGTGTTTACCAAGTAATGGGATAATAGATCTTGAATTTATTCCCTAGATTAATCAGTGTAAGGAGGAAAATGATCCATCTTACAAACCACATCATCAACATAGGGGTTTTGAAAAAAGTTATCATTTGTGACTATATTATCATAACATGGATTATACATGGTTACACTATGATTGTAATGAAACATATTTAAATTTATGAATAAAATTTCATAAAGATAGGCCTAGAGTTCTTCAAATTCTTAAAAACAAGGTCTAAATGATAAACAATCCAAACTTGGTAAAACTTGGTCTAAGGATGGAGTTGTTTCTCCCAAATGGTCTAGTGTCAAATGCCTTATAGAAATGGTCAAGTGAATGGGTAAAATAAAATTCCAAACTTAGGTAAAAATTATTTCAAACAAATTCTAATCTAGGTTTAAAAATGAAAAAGGTTTCTAGATCTTTGGGAATAATGCACAAATATAAGCTTAGACATCTATGTGTAAAATAAAGAGGTAAGATTCTAGGACTCTTGGAAACATGGAAAGATAGTTGTGCTTTAAAACACACTAGGTTTAAGACAAATAAGTATTTTCTAGGTCTTTTAGGAACAAGTCACAAAATCTAGACTTGAAATAAAACTAGGTCTAAAAACAAATGGGAATTACTAGGTCTTTTGGAAATAAGGAACAAAATCTAGACATTGCACAAACTAGGTATAAAAGGAAAGATATAATTAGTCTAACAAACTTGAAACACTTATACTTAAATTAAGAATTCAAATTCAAACATAAACTTAACCAATTGTCAAAAGACATTGGACTTTAGGCACATGGAAGATAGACCAATTCCAAAATTTAGGCAAAAAAATAGTCCTTAAACCAAGAAAGGAATTATTCTAAGTTGAAAAATATAAAAGTGAAAGATAAACACCTGAGACAAAATTACATGAGGCATAGGCATAAACCAATCAATGTTTGAATCTGAACTTGTCAAAACCAATTGCAAACTCAATTTATAAGGCTTGAATTTTAAGTGGACAACAAGATATATCAAGATGAATGACATAATGGTATTAGGTATAGACTGAAAAGGAAAATGTGGCTCTAAAATTATAATTTAGACATAAGCCAAAAAGTCTTTGAAATAATAAAATTAAGACTTGGAATGAAATGGTAATGTAATGATGTCCCTTTCAAATAAGTGACACACACACACAAAAGTTTGACAAAAAGCTAAGATAAAAAATGGTGTCAAATGGATGGCATAACACATATTTAAGTAAAAGAGTGATGTGAAAACATGACCCATTTTGGACTTAGTATAAAAACAAATAGTGTTGACTCAAAATAATGTAAGTAAAAAGGATAAAATGATTAAAAAACCTAAGTTTAATGTCTTAAATCCTAAAAATTAACAAGGTGGCTTCATACATTCAAATTCTATCTATATACTTAAAATTGAGAGGGATTTAAGTTATTTAATCCAAAAATTAAAAGCACATAGAATGTAGGGTTTTCAGGCCCCCTCTTCTCTTAATATTTTACACGATGACATAGAACTTCAAGCTACTTGCCTTGTATTGATAGTATGTTCATAATAAGTGGGGTTGTCTAAACTATCAATTTTCATTCATTCTAAATGGTCTCATATGTGTGGTTAAAAATAGGTCACAACACATCATTTGAATCCATGTTAACTGACTTGTTGTGAAAAGGTCTTTCCTTTTCACAACCATTACATCTATTACTTGCTTAGTGTAGTGCGATGTTTACGTTAAACATACATTCTAAGGTAGTCTCTTACTAACATAGCTTTCTTAACCACTCAAAAAATTATCATAGTAAGTTGACCTTAATTTTCATACCCATACCATGGATTAGGGTTTAAGTGATGTTAAGAGATGAATTCTTAGGTTAACACTTCCTTAGAGAACCTATGGGGAGGTGATGAACTCCTAACCACAAGCTAAACTATATGAAAATAGAAAGTGGAAGGACTTTAGGGTTATTTTGGGGTCACCCAAATCTATCAAATTTTATGGAGGGCCTTAATTAATTTCCTTCAATACTTTTAGACAAAAATGAGAAGTGTAAAAAGTGAGTGATTTTGATCACCTACACTCCCTAAAGGGGATAGGGGGAGAGCATACATGTGATTCTTCTCTTGAGAAACAAACACTAAAAAAAATGAAAACTCTTATGAGTAATTTACTAAAGTATGAGTTTATTTTTATAGCACCAAACTGAATATGTCATGAAGTTTATCCCCTTGGATTTTTTTTGTGTTGAAAAACTAAAATAACTCAAGTAAACAATTTTTAAACACCAAATTAAATGTGACTTAAATGAATTAAAAGTGTTAAAAAACATTTCTTCTTAGCCTTTTTGTCCTACAAAAAGTGTTAGTGGATTTAATTATTGCTTGGCAAAAGTGTTGTCCTTGAAAATTAGCTCAACAAAGCATAAAATCACCTCTAGAATAATTTTGAAATTACGTAGTAAATTGTGAATTGTAAAATTGTTCTATCATAAAACCACAATAAAAATAGAATGCTAAAAAACTCACAATGAACAATTTCGTGTGTTCTAAATGACTTTTCAACTCTATTTGATGATTTTTATACTTAGGAAGATGAATTCACTATTCAGGAAAATAATTTTTCTCCTTTTGGATCAATTTCACAATTTTTGAGAAACCTATAAAAAATGAAAGAACATAAGAATGATTTCACAATTTTACAATGATTTCACTGCTGCACAAGATGAATTTTCAGCCTAAAAACACAATTTTATTCCCATTAGAAATAATTTTTCTGCTATAAATAATGATTTCCCTATTACTTTTAACAAATTCACAAATCTAAAATAATTTCACAATTATTATAAAAAAATAATGAAAAGGACCCCTTTTCCTATAGGATGCTTTCATGGTTTTGCTCAATGATTTCACTATTTATGTTCTAAATTTTGTAGTTTCATATGGCTAAGGCTAAACCAAAGTAATTTCATAGTTTTTTTAGATAAATTTAAAGATTGGGTTAATGATTTTGAGGTTTTCTATGTTGATTTTGTAGTTACACAGTCTTGAATTTATAAATCCATAGTCAAGTAAAAACACAAAAAATCTAGCAATAAATCACAAATTAAATCTATAATGAAGCATTATTGCCTCCAAGAATCTATTAATATATTCCATTCATGCTTGTGGGGTGTGAGGTCCGATCATGTGTGTCATCATGTGAACAAGGAATACGTAGAGGAGAGGTTAGTATAGTGTTAGTCCAATAAAACAAAATCAAAATAACAGACTAAAAACTTAATACATGTATCCTAGACACTAGGGAGAGCATAAGTAACAAGCATACAAGTGAAAACATAACTAAAACAAAAAATAAATCACTCTTTTACCTTCCTTATAGCTCCAAATGTCTTGTTAAAGTGGCTTTCTTAGTTTTATGAATCAATAAGTCTTTACCAATAAAATTCCATTTGCTCCTCCTCTCCTTGGCACCTTAGCTTGGTTGATTGGATTATGAATCTATCATGGTAACACTAATTTAAGGGATTATTTTTATATAAATAAGCATTATAAATTACACCAAGATAGCTTAAATATCAATAAGCATGGACTTGTATTTATAGCCTCCAAAGTTAACTCTCACCCAAGGTGAGTTAATGTTGAGTTTAAATTTGGAATGATTTCAAACTAACCCTAAGTGAGGTGAGGATAAATCTAGTTGAGTTAAAAATTTTCATGTAATTATGGTTTTCAATTACTCGTCATGGATCTCAAATTATATATTTTGAGATATTTTGGAAGAGCTCGACAACTCATAAAGGTAACAATGAAAAGTATTGATATTTTGAATTTTAGAATTTCCTTTTTTAGATATTAATTAATTATAAATATATTAATTAGCTAGGAAATTAATATGGTTTAATTATTGGATTCATTTTGATTAGGATTTTGGCTCTTTTACAAAATTTTTAAGTGCCCCACTTAATGGGTCCATAGGCTAAACTACTAGTTGTTAGGTCACAAGGTGACTAGGGATGAATCTATGAGAGATTGTTATTATGTATAGTAGATTATCTCAAATAAGGATGCCTCAACATGATTATGAGCATTGATGAATGATTCACAAATGAAATTGGGATGTAAAGTGATTTTAGGCTTAGTTTACAATCTTTAATATAAATCAATCTGAAGTCTATTTGGAAGCTACTTGTAGCAAGAATGGGGTGTATGCATTAACCACATGTTATAGAATAAAAATTAAATCACCCATAAAAATTTGAGATACCTTAGGTTAATGCAGGTCATCGTAGGTGAAAAATAACTTTCAAGTGTCACACTATATACATATGACATTTTAAGGTGCAAAGGTAGTTACTAGAACTTCCACATTTTCAAATACATTCTAGTGAAATAACTAATACATCTCGATGGTATCTTTGAATGGTTTGAAATTTTGTGATGAGGCTATAAGTGTTATGTACTAAACTACCACCAAGTTTCAACATATAATTAATTCCAAAACATAACTATAAGTGATGAAACCTTTCGATATTGAAATAGTTGATATGACTCTGTGATAGCTCTAAATGGTCTAAAATTTTGTGTAGAGGCTTTAAGTATCATGGGATAAGTCAACACCAAGTTTTAACATCTAATAGATTCTATAGCGTAACTCTAAGTGAGGAAATATTCTACTATTGTAATAGTTGGCATGAATCTATGGTAGTTCCAAATGGTTTGAAAATTGGTAAAGAATTTTTGGGTATCATATGATATGATCCCACAAAATTTTGTTAGCTAATTCATATCACAATTGAAGAATAATTTTTGACAAGTTTTTATGACTTAAAAATCTCTATAGACTAACAAAAATAGTCAAAATGTCTTTGTGCTTTCCATGTAAAAGGAATAATTTTATTGCATCATTCATAGAGGTTAAAAAAATTAAGAAAACAAGGCCACCAATACAAACCAAAATAAAACTTAATCTAACATATTTTTGGTTGATGCAAGACTACATTACAACTTAGATGATCCTACATTAGAGAGTCTACCAAAAACCTAGAGTAAAACTACATTTTGGGTGATAAAATATTTTACTTTTGATGGGTAGCATATTTCTTTCATTTGTGTTGCAATGATAATCCTTACTCACCTTAAACAAGGACTTCATACACACGAAAGGAAAGTAAATTTACTTATATTTTTACATATATCCAATTACGGTATGTCAATAAAATATGTGTATAAAATTACTTCCATCAACCATCATAGGCTTATTTAGCTCATTTGACAACATCATTTCATGAAGACACAAAATGGAGAGGCAACCTAGGAAGCATTCCTACAAAATAAGATAAAAATAAAATTTGAGACAAAAATAAGCTATCTATATTCCTACCTTACACCAAGGTCTATTTTAAAATAAGTACTTCTAGTGATGATCCAAATCCAAAGGTAAATAAGGAAAATAATTTGAAAAAATGGGTACCTAAACATAGCTCCAAGGAAACCCTAAAACTAGAAACTGCCCAAGTTCCTATCAGGGAAATTTATGATGAAGAGAGACCAGCCCCAAAAGTATCACCATCTAAATTTTTTTGGAGAAGTTTAAGAAGGAAGAATTCAAGGGAGGATTTTATGATATCACCTCTACCAAAGATAATAATAATACTTATATTATAAAAAGAGGATGATCAAGAGAGGAAAGCTAAAAATATCCTTGGTAGCTTAAATCAAGGACATTATATTGAAACTCCAAAGATTGAAGAAAGATATGTATAAGAATAAATAAGAGACAAACCCTCATTCAAAATTAAGTAATTAGAAACTATGGTAGAAGCATTTGAGGAATTTATGTAAGTACTCCCTCCATATTCTTCATCTCAACTAAATGATAAAGGAAAATACCCAATCATATAGACAGAGGAGACTCATTCTTCTAGACATGATGAAGAGGAACAAATACAACAAGCTTTGATTCTATCCAAAGTTGAAGCTACTATAAGGAAACAAGAGGAAGAGATTGTCTTCCTCCGAATGAAGATACAAGGTAATGAAGACACTATCTCATATTTATAAAATAAATAAGAAGAAACTAAGATCCAATCTTTGAATAAGGATAATGAGATTGTGTCCTTAAAATAAAAAGTGGTTGGGACAAAAATGAAATAAGACTAAGTGGTTCAAAAACAACTATCTTATCATGACATCATGACCACTTGGAATGAAACTTGTCAAGAATAAAAAATGTTCAAGATAGAAAATAGGAAATTGAGAATAGATCTTGAATAAGAAAGAAAATAGAAAGAAAAATCGTAGTCTACCCTGTAAGTAGCTTGTGATCTAGGGGAGAAAATTTTAGCCTACATGAGACCTACCTCAGCCTAAAGTATTTTTCTCCTGAGCATTTGCTTAGATAAAAATTTCCAAGGATTTCCTATGGACTACCTCATGAATTATAGGATGAAAACTAATTCATGGAAGTTTATTAGACTAGTAACCCAGAGTAACATAATTTATTATGTGAAATATATTTATTTTGTTTTATCTTGGGTTATATGTATTTTTTATTGATCAATCTATTTGTAGAAGAGTCCTCTCTTAGAACATACACATATACTTTAAAAAATAAAATTTTATAGAGCATAAGAATTGATGAATATTTGAGCAAACAAAGACCATGGTAATTTGTATGAGAACTTAATTTCATGATGCAAAGGAGAAATTTATGTTATTTAAAAACGTTATATAGTAGCCAACAAATAGGGAACACTAACCATGAGTTATATAGTAGATTATCATAGTTTTTTAAGAATATGTGAAACAACATTTTAATTAATCATTTACTACCTATGATAAAATATGAGATACCTTGAATATCCCATTGAAATAGAGGGAGGTGATTTTTCTCACCAACCTTAAATGGAATTTTAGAAGAGTTAGGGATATTGTTGAGATAATTAAATAATTTAATTATATGTATGGTTAAGAGTGGATAGGTATAAGGTTTATAACTCCACTCATCCTTAGCCCTATGTATCTATGGTAGAATGTGCCACATCATCCTATTGTGTAGTTTTAAAAATGGGAGCACTAGTTCATAGACATAAAGAGTTTGTTGACCCACTTGAGAAAATTTGGGACACATACTTTGATGTTTATGATCTCAGAGAAAATTTGGAAAAGAAAGTGCTCAATCATGAGTAGGGAAGGCAGTAGCCTACAGGAGGACTTGTAAGAAGTGAAGTATGGGTGAATTATGAGTCCATATAATAGCTCATTATATCCAAGTAATGACCCTACTAATATCCCTATTAATGGATTTAAATGTGCATTTTATAACTTGTTTCTAATCTAAAGTGGAAAATAAATACATATACCTTGTTTAGTATGTGTGAGTTAATTTTCCTTATTTTTTACCACTAAACTCTAACCCTTTTCATGGAAACAACACTAGTTTTATATGTACATATTATAGAAACACACTATTGTCAAATAATTTGATTTTAGAGAATAAGAAGGCCATTACAAACCAATCAAGAAAAATATAGAGCAACTTAGGCTAAATTTTAAGTCTATTGGTCTAGCTATGGAGTCAACCATTCTAAATCTAGAGTGTGTTAGTCTAGCTCTAGAGTGTGTTAGTCTAGCTCTAGAATCACTCAAGCTAGTTAAAAATCTTGTTGAAGGATGTTTTGGCATTTGTCCACTAATGAATACATCATACATTTTTAATAAAGAACCTTCTAAAACTACTTTGAGTCAATTCTACATTCATGAGGAAACTTAATAGACATATTATTTATGATTATAGACATAGTATTTGTAGTCATATTTTTAAAGACATCACTATGAATATTATGAGAGTTGGTAACTAGATCATGTATGAATACAACTAAATATATTGTAACTACCAATAGTTAAGAGATATACATATATACCTACCCATCCCTTCCACCATTTCACCTTGAAATATGGAAGGAGGTTATAACTTCTTTTTTATTTTGTAATAACTTAGATGTAGTTTGTAAACTTGTTAGGGATTAACTATTTTGGTCAGTTTTTAAATAAGTGTTGGGAAATATAACCAATATCTTCTAGTTTATTAGTAGTTATATATTTATTAATAAATTTAGAAACATTAAGGTTAATTAAAGTTGTTGAATTATTTTATAGATTATAACCATTTGATCAAGTTAATGAAGATTTGATGTTACTTAAAGACTAAGTGTGATCTACATCTTATTCTAAGGAAGAGAAAGGTCCCACTTAACAAAGGAAACATGAATATTTAGTGGTATTTTATGTTTTGTGTTACTATTATTTAATATTCTACATTTTTATGTTAAATGTGTGTTTTGACCTAGTCTATAGGTATATGTGTGTGTATCTCTATTTTAAGATACTTTATGTATTTTGAATTCCAACATTTCCTTTCTAATAAATTATTCCCAAGAACCATTATAATTCAATAAATATATTACCTTGTGTTTTCATTTATCATAAAATGTGTTTATTTTCAAGACCCATTTCAATTCAATAAATATATTTGTGTGTTTTGCTTTATCAACAAGTGTGTTTAATTTTCTTCTCAAAATTTCAATTTTTCATTGTGTTTCCTTTCCAAATTAATTAGATTATACCTTTAGGGATAATTTATCCATAAATCCCCCAAAATAAATTATACCCCCACCACCATTGTAGTTTGTTGTTACACCTATTAAAGGTCATTATACAAATATGGTTGGTATGCCTATTTAGGATCATTATACAAAGATGGATCGTACACTTATAAAGGAACATTATGTAGAGTAAATTGTTACAAATATGAATGATCTATATATACACCCAATTTATAATAAAATAGTTGGACCCACTAGATAATTCACCATTTAGCATTGATAACATTAGAGAGATAGTCATGGCCCATAGAGTCCACCATCTCTACAATACATACTCAATTAGCCTAGTTTATTTTATAGTGATCATAGGCAATAATACATTATCCTACTATATAATAAACCCCATATATTCCTTGACCATTTATAGGTACCCATCATACACCAATTTCTATGAACAATGATCATGATAATTATGTCACATCTTATGTCTTCTTATCAAATTCCTATGCACCCACAATTGGCACCTTTCAACCATGATAGAGGACCCTTACAACATTAGATTCATGAACTTCCCATCATCCTCCAATTGATGTAATAATTTTTTACATTTTCAAAAACTCAAAAATTATATAAATATAAAAAAAATGTAAAAACATTCAAATTATTCAAAAAATCCAAAATTAAGACCTAATCGTGAAATGATTACGAGGTTACAAAATTTATATATTTTTGTTATCACATGTTTGGTATATGGAATATTATTTTCATACACACATAAATTTCAAGATATTTGAGTGTAATGAAGGACACACAAGTTACATATGGAGATAGATATGTTAGACGTTCCTCTACCTAGTGGCCATGCCAATATTAGGGGAATTTTATTCCATAGGTTTCACTATTATAGGGTATATCTTTTTATGAACTTTATACCATGTTGAGATAATCATATTTCTTATACATATATTTATATTTAGTCATATATTACATAGTGATATATGGATATTATATTATACTATGATGTTCTATTGATACATATGGATGGTGTATAATAGTTCCCTAATATATGTTCCATTGATACTATTACTCTCTTACAAGATAGGCTACTTAGTTCCTATCTATTATGTGTTGCCCTTGTCATTTTTTATGTTACATCCTTGAGTACCTTATGTGTAACATTTTAATTCCCTCATGTGTGGCCCTTCGCCTTATTTATTACAACATATTTATGTCCCTTATTTGAAACATCCTTATGTACCTTATGTTTGGCCTTTGGTCTTATTTTTTAAGACACCTTTATGTCCCTTTTATGCATCCCTTGGACTTATGTGTGACACTAAAAATCACCCTTGTTGACATTTAGTGGTGATAAGATTTATATCATTCAATTTTACTACATATTCCTATTTATATATAGTATTATCATGTGATTCAATGATACATATATATCTAGACATGACAATTATATGCTTTGCATTACATATGTTACATACATGTATTGATCGACATATGTTACTATGATGAAATAATCTCCACATGTTCACATGATATTATATGATGTTATTTTCATACATAAAATCACATGGTTAACTTTTATTTTGATATGAGTGACTCACATGATACATCCCTCATCTCAAAAGAGGGTATTACATACTACATCTTTAACCTATAAATTGTCTAGGGATATGTGTAGCTAACACATGGCTTACATATCCTTTATATTATCTTATCAAATTTATCTAAGATTATTATATTATTATTAGGGTTTGTCTATGGAATAATCATGCCCTAAGTAGAGTATATATAGGAGGTAATGATTATCATTTTATCATCATATTGTGAATTCTATTCTTAATTCATTATTGTGGGTTGCCCCCTCAAAGTAGCTCAATCATAGTTACTAAGTATTCTAATATTTTTTTAATTATTATTGGATATGATTATTTTTCTCATATTTTTGTGATATATTATTCCATTGGTATTAATTATCTAATTAATTTCATTACAAGTGGTTTCAAAGAATCAATTTGGGTAATTTTTTGTAGCATTATTTTTATAGATCTGGTGGTGTTTTTAACTTGAGAGCTAAAGGATAAAAAATTTATAATTTATTTCACCCTTACATAAATAAATAGTCATTAGATTCATATTTATAAGATGATCATAATGGAATAATCTATTGGTACACTTTTTTCAATTTTAGTACCCTTTATCCTAGGGTTCATGCATGTTTGGTCCTAACACTAATGGCTTTATGAAATGGAAAGACACTCCAAAAATATTCATAAGGAAAACATGGATTCAAAAAATTTAGATCCTTTTTTTTTTTATGTGGTTCACCAAATGTAGTCATACATGAAAATCATGGTGAAAAAATATGATCCCAATGTGGTAAAAGGGGAAATCACTAGGGAAAAATAGGGAATTGATGGTATGAATAATCAATTGGAAACTATCATTGAGAAATTAACCACTCTTTCAACTCATCTTCAGTTAAATAATCCTCCACCACTCCATTCTAGTTTTCCTATCTATAATAATCACAACTCTAATACCAGGTTGAAGCACATGATGCCAAAAGTGGAAGTGCACATACTTGATCATAAGGACCCACTCATTTGGATAAATCAAATGGAAAATTTATTTAATCTACATTATAACCCATGTGAATAATATGTGGCCATGGCATATTTATATCTTAAACCTAATTAATTCATTTCGTATCAGTAGGCTTGCACTCAAAATAAAAGGAATGGCCTTCTTGTTAGCTAGACAATATTTACTAATGACCTAAAGATGCAATATCATAAAAATGTCTCTTAAAACTAATTCAATTGGTTATCAAAGTTATGATAAATAGGTATTTTAAAGGATTATATTAAACAATTCTATGATCTCTCCTTATGCATGGATGACACTAATGAGGACAACATGAATGATCCATTCTTGGGTGGGCTTAAGGATAACATCCAACTAGATGTTTGCATGTTTAATCCAAGTTCAGTACATAAATCCATAACATTATCATGCAAGGTATATAAAATAAATATGATAAAATTAAGGTTTTTTTCTACTAGTAGAGAATGTAATTCCCCATCACAATCATTTCCTCAGCCTACCATATTAACACCTCAACAAATTGAAGAGAAGTGTGCAAAAGGGTTATCATTTTATTATGATAGAAAGTGGAGAAAAGGACATAAATGTGTTGATAATAAGTTTTTATACATTGAAGGAGTCAACGAAGATAAATAAGACTATTCAAACTTAGGTGAATATGAAGAAGAGATATATGAGGAATCTATATATGCCCACCCCAATATATATTATCATGTACTTTCAAGTATTATTATGCCTCAAAACCTTAAGGTTGTGGAATTACTAAAGAAACATAAGGTGATAATGTTTTTTTACTAAGGGAGTACACATGAATTCACCAATAGTAAGTTGTATAATCATTTAAACTATTTAATTTACCCAACTCTAGGAATTTAGGTCATGATTGTAAATGGTGGCATAGTCAATTATTATGGTAAATGCCATAATATTAATCTTGATATGGGAGACTCTAGGTTAGATTATCCTATGTTTTCTAATCACATGGGTTGGGTAGACATTATTTTTTTATTACATTAGATTACAACCTTGGGAAAAATAGAGATTAACTTCTAGGAACTATTCATGTACTTTCATTCTAAATGTAGGACATTTGAAATACATGGATTACAAGAAAAATATCCATAATTTGTTAGTTCACACAAGATGATGAATATTATCAAAAAATGGGATAAAGGATTTTTAACATTATTATTATCTATATAAGTTCAACCAATAAAGTCATCTATAGATCTTGATCTATAGAGGATTCTTGATGACCACCCAACTATTTATTATGTCATGCCAAAAGGATTACCACCAAATATAGAACATGATCATGCCATTCACTTAATTATGGGTATTCAACCACCTAACATCATACCATATAGGTATTCATATGTATATAAGAGTGAATTTAAAATATGGTACATGATATGCTAGAGGTTGATTATTACCAGACATAGCCAAAGTGACTATTTGTCCCTTTTGTTCATGGTGCATGAGAAAAATGAAAGTTGATGGATGTGACCATATTATAGAGAACTTAAAAATTACACCATCAAAGATAAGTTCCAAATTTTAGTAATTTTTAATTTTCTAGATGAATTGCATGCCACTAATTATTTTTAAAAAATAGATCTTCATTCTAGGTGCCATTAGATTGGGATTCATGATGATGATATCCCTAAACAAGTTTAAAAAATCTTAAATGCCATTACAATTTTATAGTCATGTCATATTATCTCATAAATTCATCGTATACATTTCAAATTTTGATAAAATCAATTTTGGACCCTTTTTATGGAAACTTGTGTTGGTGTTATTTTATGACATCCTAATATACAAAAAAACTTGGGAAGAACATTTATAACATGTGAAACATGTAATTGTAGATGATATTTATGGATTATATATAACCTCAATCATTTACACTTGGAAACATTAGACCTTGGTTGTTCCTTTTATTATCAACCTTTCCTTCTTTTAAAAGTGTCACATTTGCTCTATCTTATGCCCCTCAACCTATCTCTTGGTCTGACCTATCTTATGTTGATGACCTAGACCTTATATCTTGTCCAAAATTCTTAAAACATGTTTATCTTACACCTTTTCATGTTTTGAGTCTATACCTACTTTCATATTCCCTGAACACTAGCATCTTTGATAGATACTTGTGTTAATGCAGGTGTCATACTTTGATAAAAGTGTCTAGTACCCTAAAGCCATCTATTTTTTAAATGAAACATATCTTAATGGTATACCTAAGTTCTTTAATGTGACTCACTTATCTAAATGGATTGATATAAATAGAAGATCAATCCTCATTCATTCCTCTCCTAGTATTCATACCAAAGAGCATTCAAAATAACATTTAATTTAGGAAATATTCTTTATTTATTCCTATTTCCATATGAGTCATAGTGAATGCACATCTATATGTATGTAATACTAAAGGAGAAACCCTAGTTCTTGATTTTCCATGTTATAACCTAAGCCACTATTGTAATTTCCTTTCACATATTGCATGACTCACACATAATCCAACATATAGGGGAGAACTAAATTAGTCTAAGGACCTCTTTAGAGTATTGGTTATGTAGTCAATGCTCATTGATATAGGGTTGTTTGGGTTTAGCTCAACACCATGTGCCAAATAACCATTTCTCTCCCCCCCCGAAATCACTTTAAAAATGAATAAATAGGGTTTTGTAATTTCATGAGGAGAAACAATCATGACTCAATTATGAATGCACTAGAATGAAGGTGAAAACAAACCCAAACACATATAGGTTATCACATCCTTTTGTATCAGGTATTCCATATAGGGCACCTAGATCTAGTTCAAATAGTAGCATAGATGTAACAATCTAAGGTTGATGGTAGTGTCTATAACTCTAGAGGAACTCAATATAAAATTTGGTGACTATTCCAAAATCATCTTAAAGTTTACTTCTATGATCATATAAAATGAAAAAATTGGTAACTTGAGCATGGATAATGACACCTAACCCTTAGGTCCTTCATTTTTTCTCTCATGACCCTCATAGGCATATTTTTACTAATTCCCAGTCATCTATAGCCTTTTAAAGTTGATCCTAGTTAAGCCAAACCCATTTTTACATGAAAAATCAATCCCCTTAGGTCTTATTTTCTTAGGACAATAGCATCACACTTAGACTATAGCACTAGTGCCATTCTTATCCACTTTTGGCACTTTTATCCAAGTACAATTTTGGACCCAATGGTTAATTCCTTCTCATTCCCCATCCTTATTCTTGTAGGCCTAATGCAATAACATTTAAAAAATGACTAATAGATCCCTATAAAATCCCATTCAAAGATCATTTGTAGAGGATTGGAAAATATCACTAAGCAAGCAAGACTACAAGCAAGACTACTCAATAAATCTTCCCTATTCTCTACATAAATCTAGCCATTACACTCACAAGCTTATTAAAATCCTTACACTAGTCCCTAGCCACCTCAAACACATCTAATTTAGAATTTTTCATCTTCATACATACTATTTCACAAAGAACATCAAGTGGGAGAACTACATATGAATTGATCCCTCTTCAGAGTATTGGTATCTAGGTAGTGTTCCCACACAAGGGTGTGGATACAAATTCAATGAATCTTACACATAATAATCCCCCCTCTTTCTCAAAATTAGTTAAAGCATAATAGATTATAGGTTTTTAAGAGAAAATCTACTCTACAAAGAGCTCTACAAAATTCCATCTATCAAAACTTCATGGATAGGGTCACACAAACCTGGCAAACAAAACATAGAAATCTCAAATCCTCAAGATAATAGTATTAGAGGTGTACTATATTTTCGGTGCCACTCCTATCCACTTTTGATGCTCCTATCCAATCACAAAATGAAGGTTAGATCTTAGTTTGTGACATCATCCAAATCTTGCATAGTGAATCTTAGACCCTATCTCAACCATATTAGTTAGTTTTTATCTAAGTCTTATTTTATCCCTCTTATTAATATTTTATAAAAGTCAAAATTTTAATCTAATTTACACAAATTAGTATCTTAATAATTGCATATTTATTTACTAATTATATTACTCAGACCCTTAACTAAATTAGGAATAATACCCCAATATTCCCAAAACTATTAAATTAGTTTCCTTATTGTTCCAAAAAAAAATAGAATCAAAACCAACTAAGTACATTACTTTTTTGTCATTTCCATATTTTTCATAGTTATTATTTGTATCCTATCTTAGTTAAATAAATTCAACATACTATATAAATGAGTTTAGCATATAACTAGCCAACTATAGACATATTTTATCACCCTTATAATTTAGTCTATCTTTATCCCATTTAAGCCTAGATAAACCCAATATCAATTGAGATTACCATAGGGGATGACATATTTAATTTTTTGATGACCAATATTATTTCTTATTTTGGCATAGATTCATCTATTTTTTTATAGTTACTAGTTTTGATGGGATACTTACCCTATATGCTTTTGACTAGAGCTCCAACTGATCTAAGACATAATCGAGGGTCCAAATCCCCAAGTGATCATCTTCACAAGTACCATAATTACTAGAAATAGACATAAATGACTTGAGAATAGTAATGAACAACCATAAATGGCCTAAAAATACCATCAACAACCACAACCAGCCCAAGAATACCAATGATCAGCCATGACCAACCTCTAATACCAAACTAAGATTTACACTTGGGTGGTGCTTGAAATTACCAAGTCACTTTACCAACTCACCCACATCTCATCAATAAAAAAGGATGGGTACTGACATTTTTATAAATAAAATTTATAAACCAATGATGAATAGTATCCTTATCCATGGACTATGAAATTGCCTCTTTTCATTGAACATAGAGTTCAAGCCATGCACTAACCCCCATCACATTTAACACCAAACCAGTTATCGCATTGCATGTGGATACTTTTCAAAAAGGTGTGCATACCTTATCGCCTAAAATATTTGAACATTAGACCTCCCTTTTTGGAGTAAATGTTATTCACCATTAGGCCAACTTAGATGTACTAAAATTTTGGGTATTGACATTTTTATAACCCAAATGTCTAAACCAGTGGTGAATAGTATCCCTAGACATAGACTAAACTTTTCTCATCACATTGAACACATGTTTCAATCCATGTGCCTACATCCATCACATTGAACACTAAGCCAATTATCCCATTACATGTGGATACTTTTCATGAAGGTGTGCATACCTTACCCCCTATAGAATTAGAACATGTGGCCTCCCTTTTGGGAACACATGTTATTCACCATTAGGCCAACTCAGGTGCACAAACATACCTTCATATTTTTTAATAATGGATTACTTTTTAAAAACAAGATGATAAAATGATTTTACATTAAACACAATATTAAACATACCTTTTATGCACCTTATTACCAATAGGGAAAAGGTCAGGCAAAGGAAACCAATAAGATAATTGTCAAAATGCTTGGTAAAATAGTTGAACAATACAACATGGATTCATACAAGCAGATGGTATGTTCTCTAAGGGAAAACTAAACTAGTGTACACACACCTACTCAGGCTACACTTTACTCTTTGGTCTATGGTATAGAGGACATATTACTAGTTAAACTAAAGATACCTTCTTTGCATGTTTATTTTAAAGACATCATTAAAAATAATGAATACCATGGATATATATTACATCAGTTAGATTAACTAAGTTCCAAACACATAAGAGTTGATGAGCACTTACATGTCTATCAGGATCATGTAAAATGAGAATATAATAAAAATGTTTAGAGACATGACTTTGATGTGGGTGACTTGGTACTAAAATAAAATCAAAAGAATACTAATGAAGAAAAAGAAAGGAAATTTCAAACTAAATTGGTTGGGACCATTAATAGTTACAAAAACATTTAGGAAAAATTGTATACTGCCTTGATACACTTGAATAAAAACCTTTAAAAATTACAATGAAAATTACTCACTTTCATAAATATATTACATGAGAACTCTTCAAATATTCTAAAAACAACAAAAAAAACCAAAAAATACAAAAAAACCAAAAAAAAAATACAAAAATATTTTTAGCATAAACATGTTCTAATTAGCTCCTTGTCATCCATGTGTAGTTACATGTTGAAGGATAACATACCCATTACTTCTACATAAAAATGTGTGTCACACATTTATTTGAGTATGACATAGACATATACATAATCTCCTTTATCCATGTTGATATCTTATACAAGGTACTTCATATGCCATGCACTTGACATATTTTTCTAACACATTTGGCCCATGAGCTACTATGATATGTTTATGATGGTTTCTTATGATTTCCCTTATGAACTTCCTTGAGTGTCTTTCTTTGATACTATTTACTTATTCAATCATTTGTATATGCCCATTTATTTGTGGTCCCTATGCTTATGCTTGATCTATTTGACATTTGAATATGTCAATGCTTATTTTATGGACATTTGAATATGTCACTCTTTCTTTTTTAGACATTTGAATAAGTCATATCCCTTCTATTGTGTAGTATTTGAACATGCCCCTTGTTGGTGGTCTCAATAGATCATTGTCTTTTGGCTTGCTTTTGAGTGCTCTTGTGTGTGTGTTTGTTTACTTATTGAGTTTGTCCTAATTTTTATCTATACATTTCCATGATATTTATGATGTGTATTATGCATTCATGTGATAACATTATTCTATGCACTTAAATTCTACATTTACCTAGATATTTATTTCTATATACTACACGGTTACATTCATATATTATACAATTGTCTTATCCTTTTGAGGTGAGATAACTACCAATTTATACTCTTACCTCACCTTAAAAGGGGGCATATCAGTATGGGCATGCCATAGAGGCATGTTATTCACACTTGGAACAAAGTTTAGATCTAATGGGGGCATATTTTGGAAGCATATTCTCCACACTTATTCACATTTGGAATAATTTTTAAATTCACTAGGGGCATGCCATATAGGCATGGATTCCACACATTCACAATTTTCAGATTTAGTTGGGGACTACCTTGGAAGCATGTTATCCACACTTATTCAATATTAGTCATCTTAAGATTATAGTAGGGGAATGTTTTGGATACATTTTATCCACATTGACACTTATTTCAGTTATTATATTTATCCACATTTACATAGTTTCTAAATTGGCCAAATTATAGAGTTATATGATCTTGATTCATGATTATGGTAGAGTTTTATACATTGGTATTGTTCTCACTCAAATTTTCACCCTTGGAGAGGTAGTTCAAGACTTAACAAAATGTAACATGGCATTATCCATAGGCTTTTGGGTTGCCTATAGTAAAGTAAACCTTTAGAAGCAAAGGGTTAGCTCCCTTGATATGTCTATTGAAGCTCATCCCCTATACTAATCACTTATTTGGATGACAAGAGAGAGAAAAAAAATGAATGAAACATTTATTAGAGACGTGATGCACCAAATGTAAACTAATCATTAACATTCAAATACAATTTCACTTCAAACAAAAGCCTAACCTACACATGACACCCATCCAAATCTACCTTCTACATAAGTATTTCTCATGGAGGTTTGTGAAGCAAGATCAAGCTAGGAAGACTAAACAAGATGTCATAACATGATACTAGTGAAGAAAAAACTCAATCAACTCATAAAAAATTCATTATAACACTTTAAAAGACCTGAAAAATACTTTCAAAACTGAATATGAATGCAAATAAGGACGACATGCAAAGGGAGTGAATCTAACACTTAACAAGATCAACTAGTCTAACATACACATTGAAAAAATCAATGGAAAAGGTAAACTAGGTTGTTATCTATTGATAAAAGGCTTAAAATTAGTATATATTTACTATAATTAGGTGGAATAACTTTGAAAACTTATCCAATTAAGGCTCAATATATATCATAGGTGAGAGAAAAGATGAGAAGGGCATAGGAAAGAGAGAGAGTAAACAAATGTCTCATGAGTTAAACATAAGAGAGGAGTTATGGAACTACCTTGAAAGGCCTAAAATTACATGTGTATCTCCTTTAAAGATGATCCAACCCTACATGTATCATAGGAGTTAAAAATCTTGCTAGACACCTTGACTAGCCCTTCAAAACTGCCCTTTACCTTACATTATTGAGTGACAAGTGGCCTTCTTGATGGTAAAATTAGTTTCTCTTAAATATTTTATCTAATATTGAAACTTATAAACTAACCCTTTTAGGTTTTCTTTGACACAACACTTCTATTTCTTGCTAGGACTCTTCATCTCCTTAGGCTAATTTTGCACACAAGTGTCAAAACTTAAAATATTATTATTTATCTCATATTATTTTAATATATGTCCTATTTAACTCATATAAAACATGTAATAATCCATTTTTATGTCTCAAACTATCCCGAATAATTCATTTTCTATCAAAAGACCTAATTAGGCCTCATTCTTTTTAGCCCTAAAATCATACAGACCTCCTTATGTAGAGATTTAAATGAATGTTAATAATAAAATTAAGGTATATTATAGTAATAATTATGACCTTGTATCTCTGTGTTCAATTTTAGGATCACAAAGTGAGTGGAGGTATCATTTTCTATTATTTATCTCTTAACTAGGCCCAATTAGGCCTCCATACAAGGAGACTAAAAAATGACTCTAAAAGATTTATAAATTTTCCAAACCCAAAATAAGTGTGTTATTAATCCATATTACCTCACCATTCTATGTCAATTTTGAATCTCTAACACCTTGTACATACCTATCAAGTAACATAAAATAGTCTTTTAGGGCCTATTCCATACAACCTTGTACCTATAAGTACAATACAATGGCATGGGGTGATGCTAAGGGGAGTATATAACATGTTATAGGTCATTTGGAAGTTTTTATAATCCATTTGGATGTATATAACTAAATTTCTCTCTCATCAGGTCCTTATAACTCTTCTAAATAGCCTGAAAGTTCTTTGAGTTATTAAGGATGATTCATAAAGCTTGGGGCATGAATCTTACTACCAATTCCAAAAAATGGAATTTCACCAAGATGGATAAATTCCCATAGGCTTCCAAGGTCCCATTAAACTCCTTTTTTCCATACAAAGTAATGAAATATAGTCTCTTGGGGTACAACTAGGCATTTTATGAGGTCTAGGCAAGATTGAGATCTGTGAGAGATTTTTTGAGTTGTCTGGGATTACCAATGAATTAAAGGAGTGCATGAAAACCATATTAACCTATTAAAATGATATTTTTACTTTACTCCTTAAAATCTTGGCATATGCCACTAAGTGGTACTTAGGGTTCTCAAACCAACCTATCTATCATACCCTAGTTGATTGTATTCTTCCATTTTCTTCACTTTTTGAGGTCTAGGTCCTTATGAAGTGTCTATTTAAAACATTAAACATATTATTAAGGTATCCAAATGTTCAAATTTACTTCAACTGATTAGACGTCATCTCTTCAAGATTTCCTATTGTTAGGAACCCGTGCCTTGCCCTTTTCTTTATAGTATTAGTGTAATAATTGTTATAGACACATATGCTTTGTAGGTCATCCCTTAGAGCATATTTGAATTATCCCACATAAAAAGGAAGTAGTATATATTAGAATAGAGTTAGTATATAAGTAAGTGTTGAGGCCCAATGAAGGCATCCTCAAATTTATTATATTGAGCTTGCTCAAAGGAGGTTGCCCCCTCGAAGTGGCTTGCGATCAATATAACCTTTCTATGTTTTTGTTGTTCATAAGAGTTATTTTATTTTTGAATTTTTTTATTAAATATGTTGTAGGAGGTAATCTACTATAGGAGGTTATTCTCATCTGGTATCAGAGCAATTTCTTGGCTTTGTGGGTAGATTTGGAGCAGTTTTTTTGAAGTAGGGTTTTCTAAGAGCTGTGCCATTTTTGGCAAGAAATTTTTTCATTATAGGTTCTATCATTTTGGATTGGGTAAATACCCATACACTTAACTATGGGAAGTGTTTGGGCATAATCCATAAAACTCATTATGAGGAGTACCACAAGAACCCTGAAGTAGCTAGCCCATTAAAAGCACCTGCCAGCAAAAAGGGCAATGGCCCCATCTCGATTGAATAGTTCCCACCCGTGAGATAAACCAAAAGCTATTGTTTAGGGGTAAACCTATGCCCAAATCTTGATTGACTAGTTCCCACCCATGAGATAAACCAAAATCTATTGTTAAGGGGTAAACTTGTGGCCAATTTTTTTTGGAGAGTTGTACTCAATCAAACAGCTTTGGTGGCTAGAGAGAATTTTAAAAAATCATTTAAGTAGCCAAACAAACTTAGGGTCCATATCCAACTTATTAGGTTTAGATAGAAAACAACAAAGTATCCATAGTTGAGGATATTTCCAACCACACAGTTGTAAACAATCCATTTCTAAAGCAGTAGTTAAAAAAAAATAGAGCCTCAAAAAAAAAATTTGGGGCACTGCCCCAAACCCCACCCTATATTGTGGCAGGGAACACGAAGGATCCATAGCTATTAACAACTGGTTATGGTCACCACTTGTTTAGGCACAAAAAATCATGGAGGAAGAAATTACCACATTGAAATCTTAGGTTACAGAGTTAACCAATATGATGTGTGGCTTGAATCAATAGAATAACATCTTGCTCAACAGAGTGCAGAAGGAGTCTTCTTCAGAGCATCACTCCTTTGCTTCCAACTTCTCACATGGACCTAAGCTAGACTTTCCATAGTTAAATGGTATAGATCATATAGGATGGATATATCAAGCTGATAAATTCTTCAACCTCCACAATACTTATTCTGTAAACAAAGTCCCAATTGCTTCTTTTCATCTAGAACAAGAAGCACGTCAGTGGTACCATTGGTATCTCAAGTCAAATGATGAACCTGATTGGTCAAATTTTGCATCCTTAATTTTGGGTAGGTTTGGTCCCTCGAAATTCAAATATTTCATAGGATCTCTCACCAAACTCTATCAAATAGGTATTGTTTGTGAATATCAAATTGAATTTGAAAAACTGGCTAATCACACTGAAGGGTTATCAGATGACTTCTTTAAAAGCTGCTTTGTTAATGGCCTCAAAGAGCCAATCCCCTCGGAGGTAAAAATGTTTTCACCTAAAAATACGATGGACACTTTGGGTCTAGCTAAGTTAGCAAAATATAAACTCTCCACACAGTGTTGACCTCCCACCTTTTCACCAGCAAAGAACACAGTGAATCAACGGACAACCATAACCACACCAATCAAGTGCTTGATTGAGGCAGAGATGTGGGCTCACAAAGAGAATGGATTATGTTACAACTATGATGGAAAATAGGTTAGGGGTCATAGGTGTGTCCAAAAAAAACTTTACTTTCTAGATGTGGAGTCACCACCAGAGTAGGACAGTGAGCTTGATATTCCAGAAATTCAAGATGCTCAAGAAGAACTTGGCACTAAAGAGGACCCAGTAGTTCACAAGACTCAACTTGAGATCTCAGTACATGCACTACTAGGTGTCACCACTCCACAAACCATGAAGGTTAAATGGTGCTTCAAAAAGATCCCTCTCACAATCCTCATTGACTTGGGAAGTACTCACAATTTCATTGATTCTCGCATTGCTAAGGTAGTAGACTACTTTGTATACCCTTGTTCTAGCTTTGAAGTCATGATTGTTAATGGGGGAACATTTCCATGTAAAGGGAAGTGTCTAAATGTGTGTATTGAAATGGGTGATTATAGTTTTTGCTCTGATATGTTTTTCCTACCTTTAAGAGGGTGTGATGTGGTTTTAAGGGCATAGTGACTTCACACATTAGGACCTATTTTATGGGACTTCTCTAAGATTTTGATGTAGTTCATAGATGATGGTCAGAAGCATGCCTTAAAAGGGTTATTTATAGGATTTTATAGCATCATCAATTCTCACCACATGGAAAAAATTTTGAAGAAAGGCTCACATGGGGTAATTACATAACTGCATTCCATTCAACTTCAACCCCCCACTGCCACTAACCACCCTACAGATTTACAAGCCATACTCAACAAGCATACAACCATTTTTTTAGAACCAATATGTTTTCCCCCTTCATGCCTTGAAGATCACCATATTTCTTTCCTTCTAATAAGCATCCCACTGAACATCCAGCCATACTGTTACCCCCATCTACAAAAGACTGAAATTGAAAACTTAGTTTGGGAACTCCTCAAGTCTAGAGTTATTTGCCCCAGCACTAGCCCATATTCCTCCCCAGTGCTTTTTGTCCACAAAAAAGATGGGTCTTGGCACCTTTGCATTGACTTTTGAGCCCTTAAACACCTCACTATCAAGGATAAATTCCCAATTCCTATCATTGATGAGCTTCTTGATGAGCTCCATGGGGCCAAATTCTTCTCCAAGTTGGATCTACGCTCTGGCTATCATCAAATCTGAGTGCATCTTGATGGCATTCCTAAGATATCCTTCTATATGCATGAAGGTCACTATGAGTTCCTTGTCATGCCATTTGGCCTTACAAATTCCCCTTCCACTTTTCAAGCACTCATGAATAAAATCTTTCAGCCTTTTCTCCATCAATTTATTTTAGTTTTCTTTGATGACATTTTGATCTACAGCCACACATGGGCTGAGCATCTACAACATATTGATAGGGCATTACAACTGTTAGTAGACAATCAATTATGTGCCAAGTAATCCAAGTGTTCATTCAGTCAAGAGGAAATCAACTATTTAGGGCATATTGTTTCAGCCAATGGGGTTCGTGTGGACCTAGAAAAAATTAGTTCTATGCAAAATTGGCCTCGACCAACCACCCTCAAGAACCTTCATGGTTTCTTAAGCCTAAAAGGATACTATCACAAGTTTATCAAAGATTATGGAAAGATCATAGCTCCTTTGACTTCCTTATTGAATAAGAATGCTTTCACCTAGGGTGCAACAGCTGATTAGGTATTCGTCAAACTCAAACAGGCTATGTGTAACACACCAGTTTTGGCACTACTAGACTTCACCAAAACTTTCACCATCAAAAGTGAGGTCAGTGGCATCAGCTTGGATGTTGTTCTTCTCCAAGAGGACCGACCAATTGCCTTCACTAGCAAAGCCCTTTCTACCCACAATTTAGCTTTGTCTACATATAAAAAGGAAATGATGGCAATTTTACATGTAGTACAAAAATGAAGACCCTACTTATTGGGAAATAATATTTGCATCAAAACTGATCATCAGAGTTTGAAATATTTCTTGGAATAGTGGGTCTTATCCCTAGCTCAGAAGAAGTGGGTCAGCAAACTCATGGGTTATGATTATGAGATCACCTATAAGAAGGGAAAAGACAATGTTGTGGCTGATGCTCTCTCAAGAACCTTCAAGGACCAGCCTTCCCTCTTTGCCATCTCCATGCCCATTCTAAACTGGTTGGAATTTATCTAATAAGGGTATGTAAATGATCCCTCCTTATGCCACCTCATTCATCAATTGGCCACTAACCCCTCTGCAGTACCGCATTATTCATGGGATGGTACTTCTTTGCAATACAAGGGTCATCTAGTGATTTCTAAAAGTATAGACCTGCATCAGGTCATCTTCTATGAAATCCATGCTTCTCCCTTATCAGGGCACTTAGGATTTCTCAAAACCTATGAGTGGGCATGTTGACACTTCTTTTGGAAAGGCATGAAAGCCAAAATTAAATAAATGGTGGCCGAATGTGATACCTACCAATGAAACAAAGGTGAAACCACATTAACTCCCAGTTTGCTCGAGCCTTTGCCCATTCCTACAAGGATCTAGATATATATTCCCATGGATTTCATTAAGGGCCTTCCTAAATCTAGGGGAAAGATAGTGATCCTAGTTGTAGTTGACCACCTCTCCAAATATAGTCATTTTTGTGCACTCAGCCAGCCATATATAGCCTCCACAGTTACACAAGTTTTCTTGGATCAGATCTTCCATCTTCATGGAATTCCTTCTTCAATTGTCTTAGATCGTGATGCCATTTTTGGATGGAACTATTTCATCACACAAGCACACAGTTAAGAATGAGCTCTAGGTACCACCCACAAATAGATGGCCAGACAAAAATAGTCAACAAATGCTTGGAGACCTTCCTTCGTTGTTTTGCTTTAGAAAAACAACATCAATGGGCCAAGTGGCTTCCCTTAATTGAATGGTGGTACAATACCTCATACCACACTTCCACAAAAATGACTCCCTATGAAGAAATTTATGGTCAAGCACCACCACTACTTCTTCCATATAATCTTGGTAGCTCACCAATTCAAGTAGTTGACACTACTCTCCAAAAATTAGATCAGATTCTCTACACCTGTGGGACAATCTCCACATGGCATAAAACCAAATGAAGTAGTAGGCTGATTAACACCACTCTGAGTGTACCTTTCAACCTGGTGATATGGTCTTTCTTCATCTACAACCATACAATTAATCATCATTAAAAGTAAAAGGGCACCAAAAGCTTGATCCAAAGTTTTATGGGCCATATAAGGTTCTCTAAAAGATTGGGTTAGTTTCTTACAAGTTAGAGCTTCCACCTTCCTCCCAAGTTCATCTCATCTTTCATGTCTCCTATTTGAAGAAAGTTATTGGATCGAACATCTGAGTGTAGATAGTTTTACCAACACTTGATAATGAAGGATCCATCCTTCTCAAGCCAAAAATAATCCTGGATAGATGCACCCACCAACTTCAATCCCGCTCCATCACAGAGGTCTTAATCTAATGGCATGACATGCGACTAGAAGATGCAACTTGGGAACCACTCTTCAATATTCAACAACAATTCCCACATCTAAAGCTTTGAGGGTAAAGATTTTTCTAAGGGGGAGGGGATGTTAGGAACCCATGCCTTACCCTTCTCTTTGAAGTATTAGTGTAATAATTGCTATGGATGCATATGCTTTATAAGTCACTGCTTAGATCATATTTGAATTATCCCACATGCAATGGAAGTAGTAGTTGTTAGAATAGAGTTAGTATATAAGTAAGTGTTGAGGCCCAATAAAGGCATCCATGAATTTATTGTATTGAGCTTGCTCAAAGGAGGTTTCCCCCTTGAAGTGGCCTACAATCATTATAAGCTTTCTATGTTTTTTTTGTTCGTAAAAGTTATTTTATTTTTTCATATTTCAATTAAATTTGTTTTAGGAGGTAATCTACTACAAGAGGTTCTTCTCACCTATGTAGGTCTGAGTATGTAACTAGCCTTATTAGGATTGAATAGGGTATACTATCATGATGTTTAACTTTGTTTCTTGAGTATGATAATTTTTTAGAGTGATGTTATTACCCTAAAATAATGTTCAATTATGTTAATATCCCTTATGTTATAGGTATAATTAATGAGAGGGGGGGTGAATCAATGAGCCTAGATATTTAAATTTAAATTTTAGTCCTTTCAAACCATTAAACAATAAACATATACCAACTTGATCAAGCAACATTAAAAAGAGAACTCATTCATTCAATGCATACACAAGACAAACACATAACACATAATTACTATAGGAAACCCTCATGGGGAATACAATCCACTCTCAATCCTGCAACACATCAACTTTTTGTTCTACAAGAAATTACAAACAAGATATTGGTCAACTCCTTTAGACCAACAAACCTTTATCAATCCTCTTGACCAAAGGCCTTTAGTGAAACACCTATTTCACAAGGAGTAACTAACCCTAAGGAAGATCAATTCATTTAGACCCACCTTAAAGTTATCACCTCCACCTTATAAATAATGTCTTCAACACTTGATGATGGATCTTTGATTATATAACCCCTACACGAACTCTCTCTATCTTATATAGGCATGTGACAATCTCTCTCCTTTACTCAAATTATCCTCATATGCACAATAAAACCTCTTTTCATATCATCAAACTACAAGAGTACTATTTGGACATTATAAATATTATCTATAGGTCATACACATAGTCCTTAATCTTCTCTACTTGTTCACTCATTGATTTAACAATTTTAGGAATATTGGTGTATTATTCTTAATTTAGTTAAAGGGTTTGAGTAGTAAAATATTTAAATAAATATTCAATAATTAAGCTACTAATTTGTGTAAATTAGGTTGAAATTTTGTCCTTTCTAAAAAAAGTAATAAGAAATGGAAAAGAATACTTAGATGGAAACTAACTTATATGAATGAGATAATGTCTGATATTCACTATGAAAGGTTGGCATACTATAATAAATTGAGATCTGACCTTCATTTTGTGATTTTAAAAGATCACCAAAAGTAAACAAGAGTGGAACTGACATCATATTCTACCTATTTCATTGTTTTCATAAGGATATGAGTTTTTTAGGTTTTGTTTTATAGGTTTGTGTGACCCCATCCATGAAGTTTTGATAGCTAGAAGTCTGTAGAGCAAATTTTATCTTCAAGCCCTATATTCCATTGTTATTTAACTAATTTCAAGAAAAAGCGGGGTTAGTATGTGTAATATTCATTAAAAATGTATCCACATCATTGTGTGGGCACATTGCCTATATACCAATACTTTGAAGAGGGATCAAGCCATATGTAGTTCTCTCACTTGATGTGATTTGTGCAATAGTGTGTATGCAGATGCAAAATGCTAAACTAGATGTGCTTGAGGTGGTTAGGGACTAGTGTAAATATTTTAATAAAATTTTAAGTATATTGTGGTTATATGTAGAGAATAAGGAAGATTTATTAAGTAGGCTTGCTTGTATTCTTTCTTGCTTAGTGATATTTTCTAACCCTTTCCAAATGATCTTTGAATGGGATTTTATAGGGATCTATTGGTGATGGGTTGAATGTACTCACATTAGGCCAATAAGGAGAAGGATGTTTAAATATAATAAGTTTACTATTGGGGCCAAAATTACACTTGGATAGGATCATAGAAAGTGTATAGGAGTGGCACCAGTGCTATAGTGCAAGTGTGGTGATATTATCCTAAGATAACAGGACTTGGGGGGATGGATTAGTCATGGAAAAAGGCATTTGGCTTAGCTGAGATCAAGTGTATAAGGATATAGATGACTGGGAATTAGTGAAAAGATAACTCTGAGGGTCATGAGAGCAAGTAAGAGGGACCTACGTGTTGGGTGTCATTAGCCACACTCAAATTACCATTTTTTGTATTTTATATGACTACAATCCCCCCCCCCGCCTTTATTCTAGTGATACAACAAAGTGAAATACTAGGATAAAGGAAAAATATAAAGTGTAACTAAAACTACCTACAAAGGTGAATCTCATGAAGTTGTGTGATGTTGGGTTTGCATAGAGAGACCACATAGTGAAGTATGAATTTGTAAGAAAATAAAGAGTAGATCAGTTCTTACTAAATATGCTATATCTAAAATAAGAACATACAAAACTAGGTAAGAGAGAGAGGAAGAGAAAGTAACGAATACACCTCACCAAGGTATGAAAACCAATATAAAACTTATTGTGGTGGTAATTAATATTGTATGTGCTAGGTATGTGTTAAATGATGCTAAACCAAGAGTAATATTGTGAATCGAGCTAGGTCCTCAATTCCTCAAGAGTGGCTTAAGAATGTAAAGGTTGTCCTTTTGGATCCATCATCACCCACTAAGTTAAAATAGGTGATCATGCATGTGCTAATTAATGTCTAGACTATGTGTTCAATCCCTCTAGATAGGTGACTCAATAATACAAAGGCTAGTTAGTCCTTTGGCTCCATCATTGCCTTGTGAAGTGAAGCTATGAATTGATACTAATATGAAATGTATGTTGTGTGAGATGGATCTTGAAGTCCATGAATTCTCTATAATTTGATAATGTTATCATGGATATTCAAATGTATTCTAGAAACTAGGTCACTCTTGGCCACTCCAAAAGATGGAGATTAGGCTTGTATGAAAGCCACTCTGAAACTAGAGAAATAGGTTTATATGAAAACCACTTTGAAATGTGGAAGTTAGGCTTATATTAAATCCACTCCAAAATGATGCCAAGAACCTATAGATGGAATAAGGGATGCAACTACTAAGAATGCCTGGGTAATAATGAAATTAAAAAAAAAAAGAAAAGAAATATGCCATGCAAATTGCCCCTATCACTAGTGTCTAAAACATGGATTCTAATCTAGAAGATATACTAACTACCATATCGAAAATTTGAAGTGAGATACATCATGATGTGCATAATTCCCCCTATATCTATATTCTCTAAGAAAAATTCTATTAAAAACTACTAATTTTAAACTGGTATGACTGTGCAAAACTATAGCTAAACCTACTTTTCCACCTACTTCCTAGAAAGTCAACTTTTTCTATTGTTTGGACAAGAGCACAAAAAATGGATAGTAGTGGCACCATTTCTATAGTCCAATCTTTGTGATATTATCCCAAGCCAAATATGGTAACTATTCTAACATTTTCATTATCTTCCTGATGTATTCTAACTAGTTTAATGTTTGGTTGCTATTCTAGGTATTCTAAATGCTATTTGTTTTACTGTTAGGAGTTTTGATCTCTATGAAAAAACCCTTTTTTCCCCCTTTTATAAGGGTAAGAGTGAAGACCTTTTAATTATTTATCTCATAATAAATATCCTTTTAAGTGTGCTATGTTGTAAAGATACATGATATAACAATGATAATTGACAAGATATCTCAAGATATAGCATGGTTTGTAATGAGATATTATTAGATCAATAGGGGTATGCCTAGATACATATAATAATGTAATAAATTGTGTTATGTACTGAAATAGAATTGGAAGTATGGTTATTTGTTAGTTATCATGGAGGGAAGAAACATGATGTCCATCATGGCATCCAAGAAATCAAGATAATGCAAGATGTGGATCATGTCATTGCAAACAATGAGAAGCAAAGAAGAATAAAGCATACAAAGAAAGAATCAAGAAGCATACAAGGGTGGCCAAGGGGACAAGAAAACAAAGGACGTGGGTACATGTCACTCAAATTGGAAGGCAATCATATAAGGCATGCTTGAATGCCATATACACATATAATTTAAAATAAGCAAGGTTGGCATGAAATCCACAATCATATAAAAGAGTACAAGTAATTGACATTGGAAAATGTCATAAGGAACACACATGAATAAAAGTAAAGGACATTTGAAAATGTCCTAAATCACATATAAGAGATAAATTAGGAACTAAGGAATGCAAAAAATCTAGCTACATTAAGCAAGAAAGTACAACATGTAATAACTAGAAACAAAATCACATCTAACTAATCAAAGAAAGAGAGAAATTATGCAAGACATGTTAGTACATAACTAGGTATATGATAAGAAGTACAAACATGCTATATACTAGTGAGTGTCAATAGAGTAATCTATGTAGATTAGTAAGTAATGTACATCAACATGATAACTAGAGTGTGTGGTGTAGGAATGACATAACCTAGATAGTGTATTCATGTAAAATATGCCCCCAATGGGTATGTATATTGATGTATGTCTTGATGTAGAAGTAATATGTCCTCTCAATGGTTGGAGTGAAGCATTTAAGGATCTATATGTCACTATACACACTTAAAGAAGATCAAGTGAAGCATGGTAATATAGATAAATTGACAAATAATAACATAGAACAATAAATGTAAGTCTAGCATAGAAATGAAAATGTAAAGCATGGATAATGTATATTATCAAAAAAAAATTGGATTATTTTCATGTTTTTTAATTTTGATATATTTTAATGTTTTTATATTTTAAAATATTTTATTATTTTTAGATTTTTGAGATTTTAACTATGTACAATCAATCACAAGAATACTATGTACAAGAAATTTAATAGAATATATGTATAATTAAGATGGGATGGGATCATAATAACTGATGAGTCTCATGGGAGACTCCCTATCATGGTGTTTTGTATCAAAGAGAGGAATCATGTGTGACTGTGAAACACACTGAAAATGCTAAGGTTGTGGCTTTAAAAGCTATAAATTCTCTAAAATCTCTAAAGTAGAAACTGAGTGTGGGGTTCCCCTATAACTTTAGGGACCCATATAGTGGTAGGGGAAGCTCTTTGAACATGTGCTCTATGAATATATGTATGAGATCTCAATGATACTTCCCTAGGTGTGAATACTATAGCTATAAGTTATCTAGAATCTTGAAGCTATGGATGTGTATGAACTCTTTGTGCTAGTGATGGATGCCTAAACTATGTTTGAATCAGAATTGGAGGAAGAACTATAACTAGTGGAGAAACTAGAACTAGAGGTTGAACTAAAAATGGTGACTGTAAAGTATAATATGGCTCTGAAGTGAGGAGTGGTAACTCATATGAAAATCCACCAACTATAATAGCCTTATTAGTGTGAATTAATTTCATGCATATGTGAATAGTAGAAGGTACTACATAAAGTTTTTGAATCTATGGTTGATTAAGTAACATATCAAAAAATATTTCATTATGAATAATAATGAATGGTGTGGCCACATGTGTTTGGCCAACCTATAGAGGAAGTATGATCTCCCCCTATGAACTTTATATGTGCCTACTAAATTTATTAATAACTATGTCTATTAGGGTAATATCTTACTCTGAATATCCTAAATACTACAATAATGTCATAGTGCACATGTTCACATTAGATCTATTATCTATAAGAACACTATAAATAATATGATTATGAATGAAGCTATGATAAATATTGCATGATAATTTGAATCATCCTCAACTATTTCCTTCTCTGAGAAGGAGATGGAAGGTCTAGTTGTGACTTTGGAATTGTATACACCAAGCATATTTATCAAAGGATGTAACTCAACTGAAGGTGCCTTCTATGTATCTAGTGGGGTATGTGTATGGTGAACCCCTTATGTGTCCCCTACCTCTTGTTTAGAATGATATGGAAAGGGATATAAAAATATTTTCAAATATTTATCCTATGTTTGCTTTGCTTAAGGAGGGTTAACTAAAGTACCAATATCAATATGATTGCCATCTATCAAATAATATATCTTGTGTCTCAAACTGATACATCTATTTTTTGTATGGCCTAGTACACTATGAAATTTTCAAAATGCATGCTGATCATATCCCCATGGAAGAGGCTTTATTGGTTCCATTTCCCAAATAAGAGGGAGAGATATGATGTTACATTCCAATAGCTATTGTAAAACTCTAGCTAGAGAAACTAGTAGATTGGTGAAGGTTCATCAAGGGAATTGATAGTTGAAATTGATTTAATTAACTTTTATAATTAATGATAATGTCAAATCACTTAAATATTATTTATTATCATTAGTAAATTCCAAGATTAAAATCTTACTTTTAAAATTGTATAAGTTAGAAATCATAATATATATATATTGGAATTTATTACACATAAGTAAGCATAATAATTTGTAAATAATTGAGTTGAATAATGTTGAGAGTTTTTGCAGATGTATTCAAATTTATTCCTATGATATCATATTGTATTTTGGTGTAAATTGTCATCCGTGGAATCATGTGTAGCATCCACCATGGCTAATAATAATACTACATTAAATCTATCTACTCAAAGAGATAAAATTATTGAATATAATCCCAAGAATAATTCTTACCAAACATACGTAATCATTCAATAAGGGAAACCCCATTAATTTATTGGAAGTATTAAAAGATTACAAGATTGAATTTTAATATATTAAGATATTCCATGAAGGATGGATAAACATGGATCAACAAGCTCCATAATCTAATGATTAGAACTTGGGTGTACTTAAGGGGTTGATTCTCCATCTTCATGTCTTCCATGAAGTTGTATATTAAAGTGTTTTTATGAGGCCCAATTTTCACAATGTTAATTTTAGACCTTCCACTATTTTATACTTATCTTAATGTGTTGTAATGTATTTATTATTTCAATCACAATATGCCCATTATTATTTTATATTACTTAAATATTATATTTTATGTATATGATGTTCTTAGTTTCTTACATGAGTATTATTCATATGTTCGTAGATCTTGATGATTTAATTTTATTCATTGATATGCATAAATTTATGATCTTGTCGATCAATATAATACTTCCTTACTATGTTATTTGAATAAATGGATGCTTGAATGTTAACACAATCATATTACCTCACTAAAATATTAATATTTTATGTTTTTAGATGTTTTTATGTATGTGTTTATGTTACTTAAAATTGATGCATTTAATTTCTTTTCCTATCCTATGGTAGAGAAATTTCATGTGTGCAATGATGTTCAAATTACTAGAGGCCATGTGAGGCAACTAGGACCATGATAATCATGGGTGCACCATTTATTTTAGATGAGTAGTGTCCAAAATGACACCCTTAATCAAAATATAGTTCTAATTATGTTTGGTTAAATAGTTGAGTCTTTGGTATTTTAGGCCAACCTGACACTATTCACACCCATTTACCCACACCTTAGGAGTTAATTAACCTTATAACAAGTAAAAAAGGTGAATAGGGAGTTAATTTTAGTTGCCACTTACCAAAACTTAGATGAAAAAATATTAAAAAGTTATAAAGGTTGAAGTGGAAAACATATATTTTTAGGTAAATTTAGAGATTTTTAACCAAAAGGTGGGATCGGGGCCTTATTGGGAGTCTCAAAAGAAATTTTAGGATAATTTGTATCATGTTTTATGATAGAGAAAGAGGAAATATTTAATGAGCATGGGAGAGCCATTTTTACCTCATGGGTTTGTAAGATAATTAAATGCATTAGAAGACTTTTGAATGGATAAGTTTCACCTTCCCATTGATCATTGAGTTTAGTGTTTCTCTATAAGAGAAGGTAAAGCCTTAATTTTATCAATTTTTTCCATTTTTTTAAATATTTTAGAGGAAAAATTGAGAGATAAGAGGAGGATGAATCTTGAAGGAGAGGATAATTTCTTGTATCAAGGATAGTTAAAAGACATTTTCATAATATTTTTGTTGAGGAACCAAAATATACTACTTCACTACACCCATGAATGTATTTTTTTTATTTGATTTTAAATATATTGTTTCTTTATTTTTTGAACTTTTCAAAGGGTTTGCATGGCCATTTATCTTGCCCCTTTGTGTTTTTTTATTTTTCATGGTTTGGAATTTGACCACCATGATATTGTTGGCCCTATAAGGGTTTGCAGATGATAAATCCTTATTTTTATTCTTATTGTTTTGAAAACCTTTTAATTGACTTAAAAATGTATTATTATGCTACCCCGATGGGTTTATATTATGGGTATGTTTTGTATCTTCCTTGGTAGGGTTTGGGAATGGGAACAAGGTTCTAAATCTTACTACATTACTCATTTCATGGGGTTTAGGAAAATATGAAAACCAAAATTTTAAAAAGTCCTCCCATGGTAATGGGGGAAGGGTTTGGGTAAGGAAATGCATCCCAAAGTACTCCTTATCCCCACCCTTTTAGTGGAGAATAGAAATTTTTGTCCACATGGGAGATAAATGAGTCTCATGATCTTGATATCTATCTCTTATTTATACCTTGTGCTCCAAATCATTTTACTTTGAGTGTTCTTGAAATGGTTTCATGTGTTTTTTTATTGGGTGGTAATAGGAGACCGTTGATTGTTATGAAGATTGATAGGATAGGCAATGAGATGTGATTTCCACTTTCTCTTACCCACATATTACCTCACCTCAAAAATTTTGGTAATACATATGTTTAGATATGGGATTTTTAGGGTAGTTTCTAATTATGGTATTAACACATTGGAGGTGAACCCCTACTTGGTTTGACCTCGCACATTACCTAGAGCATGGATCTTGGAGACTAGTTATCATCATTTTCTCATAATTTTTTATGTAATTATTGGTTGGTTATTGGAAGAAATGATAATGTAATTTGTTTTAGTTTATAAATTTTGATAAAGATAAATATAAATTTAGTTATTGATATTTCAATGTGTTGTGCCACTCATTCATGTACCCTTATTGAAATAAGGAAAATTTGTAATTTATGGAGTCTAGTATTCATATAGTTTGATTGAATTGGAATTTTTATGTATAAATTTATATCTTTCCAAATATAATACAGTTATGCAAATAAACGTATTCAATTTTTTATTTAGGTGTTTTAAATGTCTTACAACCCCTTAGGACCTAAGTTTTATTTTTGTAATTTTTCTATAATTAAAACTATCCAATTTTTATAAAATTAATTTTTTTGTGTAGTATACTCTAACATGATACCATAACATTTCATGAAATCATTTTATGAGTCATGGTTTAATTTTAACAATATTTTGAAGTTATAGGTCCTAAATGGCCTCAAATACTATATAAAAATGCTTATACTTCATGTAAATAATGCACATAATTTACAAAGTGTCACATACTAATAATAATTTCAAATGGAAATATGCAATTTTATGACCTAATAAGATTTTGTTTTGTAATTTTAAGGTTAATATAGAGCCCATGTAAAAAATTTAAAATTAATTAGTTTGTAGGGTCATTTTACACATAGGGCCTTAGAAATGTATGGCAATGACCTCTTCTCTGTAGAGAAAGTCTTAGTTAATTCATGGCTCCTAATGTGATCATGTCATGGGTGTTTTAAGCCCAAAGGGGGATAGAGAAATACCTTGATTACAAGTGACCATAGTGGTCATGGTTTTTTTATGTACCATGTGAGCATGGTTATAATTTAATATGTTGGTAGCCAAGGCATGGCTTAAGTTTTAATCCATGTTGTTCCTGTATATTTAATGAGTGGTCAACTTTTGTTGGGCATGAATTTTTATTTAAACCACCACTTCAATTTTAATTTAGTCATAATTTTTAATGAATAATAGTATTTTATATATTTTTTGGTAAGATTTTTTAGTTCAAATATTTATTATTACAATATCTTAATTTACTCAATGTTTTATATTGTAACATTATCTTTGTCTTTATTTTTCAAGCTAAAGATTATGAATAAACATGTACTTTTTTGTATATTTAGGAGAATAAAATTCTTGGGGATGGGGTGACCCAAAAGTTGATCTACTTAAAAAAATTCCCTCTTATGTTTGGAATTAATTTTAGGGCTTGAAATCTAATTTATTTTAAGTTTTGGCTTGTTTCTCAAAGACAGACATTTTTTGCCTTAATGGTTGTTATAGAATCGAGGAAGCCTTAGAATATGTTGATACAAAATGGAACCATGATTAATTTTTCATCCTCTACCACATAAAATAAAAATTAAGACCTAAAATTAAAAATGAATTATATTTCTTAATAACCTAGACATCGACAACCATCAATGATTATGGAGGATCTTAAAGCTCCCAATAAATGTTTTACATAGTGTAAGATCTTGAGACCTCCTATAGTAATTTTAGTAATTTTTTAATCTAAAAATTCCACTCAACCAACTATGTATTAATGAAAAAACTAAAATATGTCAAAATCTAGGAGACCCCATTAATGGCAGTCATCCATGTGTGAGGAAGGTAGAGATGGATGACTATGGACAAGTCATCATTCAAATCTCCCTCCCCATTTATGAAATATAATTTATATTATTTATAAATTGAATTTGAACCTTATATGGTCTATCTTAAGTAATTTTAGGGTATTTTCATCTTGTCATGATCCAATAGTCGAGAAAGAAGGGATCTAATGGTTGAGATGGAATGTTCCAACCTCAAGGAACTAAACATAGATATTTTAGACACATTTTGAGGTCATATGAAGCCTTGATACATTATTTATAATCACTTTCCAAAAATTTAATTCAATTTTAAAATAGAATTAAAGTGTTATTTCATGGGTGAATCAAGCCTTGTGATTGGTTGGAATCACTAATAGCCCCATTTAAACCTCGTTAAGAGTAAAGATGAATTATTTGAAAAAGTGGTTACTTAAACCCACATTATTTTATATTAGAATTTATAATGATTCTTAGGTTAGTGGGGCATGTTAATTCCATGAAGATAGGTATAGGCTTAATATGTCCCTATAGACCGATTAGAAAAAGTTGGGCTGAAATGGTTACAACAAAATTGGGTAACCACTTGCAAATTTCCAACCATACATTTTATAGGCATGTGAGTTTGTTTTTATGTGTTGTGTGTCTCATTAAATGAATTTTTTTATGATATTGGTGATGTGAATGTGTAGAATGTGTATTGTAAATTCTAAAAAAAATGTCTTATTTTTATTTGTTCTTTTCATGTGTGTTTTTTTGGCATGGTATTTTGGTATTGAAGCATAGTTTCAATAGTGATAACTTTAGATAAATTTGTAATTTGTTTTTTAATTTCACTTTTATATAACACGTATTCTTTATTTTTATGGTATCTCACAAGGGATAAATATTTATATAAAATGATAATGATGTCCCTATTGACCCACCACTAGTTCCATAGGGCCTAGTAAACCTTGGACCCCAGATATTATAGGTCATGTATTATGTTAGGTGTATTAAAAAATAGGTTACCAATCATGTAGGAGGCTTTTAAAATGAATTATCTATAACCTTCATGAGGTGGAAAGAGGTTAGTCAAGGGATAAAGGTAAAATACCCACAACTTGACATAGTAAAGAGAAGAGAGAGATAGAGAGAGGATTATATCCTACAACTACAACTCACTCATACTATTGGTGGTTACTTAAACTCTACCTCAACATTTCATGTGAAGGATTCAACTAAAACTCACTCATTTATTAATAGCTATCTAATTTTATCATGTTATTTTCATGATAATGCATGTTAAAATATTTGATAAACTCTTTGATTTCAATGCCTCTTTCCTTTATACTAAGATATGAAGATAAGGTTGAAATAATCAGTTGGGTATGTGAGATTCTGACTCCAAAGTGAATCTAAAAGCTTCTTAGGGAACCAAGAACTTGGTCAGAGACTTAGGGTGCTTTTGCAACTCACTATCTTGATCCAAGGTACCATTACTTTTTCAACATTAATCCAAGATCCATAATATCTTTCAACCCACCTCAGTATTATTTAGGCCAACAACACCTAAAACCTAAGTATCTATGTTTTTTTATCAAGATTTAGTAATTAGATTTATTTAATTTAGTGATTGGGTCATTCCCATTATCTACACTTGATTCCTTGTGTTGGAGTTTTACAACTCCATACACTTCATCCCCTACCCAAAAACCATGAATAGCCTATTCCAATCATGCAAACACCCAACTCCCAAAATATATAACTTTAAGCATTACCTTCTATCTCATAACTAACATTCAACCCAAACAACACTTTGAGAACTTCTTTGAAAATCTCCCCAATAAACTTCGTTTCCCAAACTAAATTCTATAGTAACCATTTGATCCCTTGTTACCCATCCACCAATATATTTCAAGAGTGGTTTAGAAATTATACCTAGGATTTATTTAAGGAGTGGTTTAGAAATCATTATAATTCACCAGACTACATATAGAGGAAGGTAGATGAGTTCCATAAACTTCAACATGGGAGTAGTATGGTGTCACAATACAAATTTCATTTCCTTGACTTGTTATATTATAATGGGTATGTGATAGATGAGTCTATTTAGCTGAAGTATTTTATTAGAGATCAAAATGAAGACATGGCTAGTGTAGTATGCATACTCTCCCTACTAACCCTTATAGTCATAGTGGATAAGGATCACATTACATAGTAGACTCAACAGAGGTCTTAGGAGCCTTGATAGAGGTTTTTGATTAAATAATAGTCTCTATGTGATGTTAGTTCATATGGTGTGTAGACTGCATTGAGAAGAGGCTAGAGACTTATCCAGTCATCTCCTAGACCCTCTCAGTAGTAACACTAGAGTACCCATATTGACCATAATACATAGAGATTTAGGAGGGGTAATAAATGGTAGGGTAAAAACTATGATAGGAGGCAAGATAGACAACTTAATAGAGATAAAATTTCATTGGCATAGACTCAATAACTTACATAAGTAAGACTTTTAGGTTATATAGCTATAGTTGGGTAGAGGACCATTATATCCTCATTAGAGTGAGAGTAGGTCATAGGTACATGCTTCACTTCTATATCACCATATCACTACACATAAGATTTCCTACATAGATACTTAACTTTCGTAAGGTAGAATGCTTTGATGTTTGAGAAAAATGGAGGTGATATGGGTCAAGGCCACATGATGTATGTAGCAATGGAAACCCTCTAGGTAATGTAATGAAAATAGTCAATGAGGCCACATGTATGATTAATAGAGTATTTATTACTCTTCTATTTTATTTTTAAACCTCTAACTCCTTTATATCCCCTTCAATTGAGGACTATTTTATGTTGGTGGATTCTAGGTATAAATAGTATTGGGAGGTTATGTTGGCCATTAGGGCTAAGATGTGTGTTAACCCACTGGTGAGATATTGCACACTATATTTGGGTGGCTTCCCCACCACTATTTACTTACACACCATACCCTTGAGGACTTATGAGGTCATTATAGGTATGGATTAACTCAATTATCATAGATCTAATATGGATTATCATAGCAATGTCATCAATTGTGTCGATGACCTTGGGACCAATATAATTTTAAAAGGGTTTAATAGACCCATACTCATTCATATGATTTGAATGATGTAGCTAAATTTTAGTATGAATAATGGATGTCATATGTATGCTATCATAATGATTGATAATTCAAAGGAGGATATAGATAAGGCTTCATTAGATGACCATCCCATCCTTTGGGATTTTATTGACATGTTTTTGAGTGAGTTTCCTATAATGGTCTAGCCTCAAGAGATTTATTTTAGGATAGACCTTTTACCTAAGGTTGAGTCAATATCTAGAGCACCATATCAGATGACCTCACCTAATATTTTTAAGCACATCATGCATCTAGAGTAGTTTTTGTATAAGGGTCTTATATGTTCCATTATTTCCCATTAGGAGCATTGTTATATTCATAAATAATCATAGACCCTTTCAACTTTATGTTTATAATTTCTAGCTAACAACAATAATATTGTTGGTAATATTATCATTGATTTTAATCTTATATAGATGAGATTATCATTGATGTTAAATCATATAGATGAAATCATACGAAGGCCAAAGGCCACTAATCATTGTCTAATTTCAAGGTGTTTAAAGACATGTTTATATTGAATAATATTGGTCAACCCCTATTTCTTATTGGCAAGACAAATTTTAATTGATCTTCATAAGGTTGGCCAACCCTCTCCTTCATTATCTCCCAATATGAAAATTAATTTTATATCAATGATTATTAATTATGGTCTGACCCTCTTCTGAATAATTCATGCCTTTTTAAAATGTTTTCTCTATTCAAAGGGATGCCTCCCTTCATGAATAGGCATAAGGAAGATATAAATATGTAGAGAAGTTAGAGATAAAGTATAGAATTTTAAGTGTGAGATATGTGAATATTAATAAAGAAGAGAAGGAATCAAATGTGTGGATAATAAAAATATATATCATATAAACACATGAAAATTTGAAGGAAAGAATTAATTATTTCTATCATTCAAGTATAATTATATTTTTGTGGAAAATAAAGGAGATTGAATTTGCCATCATTCATTGATGAAGCAAAATAGTGGGGTGAAATATTGTTTAGTGGAGGTCAGTGCCTCATAAATAAGAGATTGGTATCTCTTGCTAAGTTGGTGATTAGTAGTGGGGATTGGTGTCTCCAGTAGATTGGTGCCTAAAAATTATTTAGTGACGAGGATTTATGTCTCTAGTAGGTTAGTACATACAAGTTTTGTAAGAACTTTATTTATGGTTGGATTTGGATAGTAGATCCAAGTAGTCCTTTTCTTCATGATTTACTCCCTAAAGGGTTTCCACATAAATCTTTTGTTCTTCTTATGTTTTTAATATTTAATGTTGTGTGATTGATATTATTATGATTATTAATTTGAAAAAGTAAAATATTACCTTATACTGATTCACCCCCTCTTAGTTTAAGTGTGTGCTTATCAATTGGTATTAAAGTAGGTTCCTTTAAGTATAGTCTAACTGTTATAAGGTAGATCTTAAGAGCACACATGGCCTATCAAGAAAGATTCTCCTCAAATAGGGTTCTATTTTTTTATGGAACAAATTTGTCTTATGGATCATAAGGATGTTTACTTGCCTAATGGATATTGGCTTTGATATTTGGCAATAAATTATGAGAAGATATGTAGCTCCATCATCTCCACCAATAGATCCAGTAGGAAATAAGGAAAGTGAACATAATGTAAAAGCTATGAATGTAATTTTGTGTGGTCTATCAAAATCAAAATTTGTCAAAGTAATTCACTATGAATTGGAAAAATAGATTTATGATAAACTAAATAACATATATGAAAGAGATGACAAGGTAAATAAAGTTAATCTTCAAACACATAAAATAAAATTTGAAAGTTTGAAAATGCAAGATGAAGAAAACATTGTAGCCTATCTACTTCATGTGGATGAAATTATTAACACTATCAAAAGTCTTGGAGAAAAATTTGAGGTTGTAATGATTATGTAAAAATTATTAAGGTCTCTTTCCTTGAGATTTTATGCCAAAGTCTTTACCATCAAAGAAATAAAAGATCGAGGTACTCTAACAATGGTGAGTTGCATGGGATCCTCATAGCATATGAAATGAGGACCAAAAAAGAGAAATATAAACAAGAGGTAGGCTTCAAAGCCTCAATTAAAATGAAAAATAAATATCTTGAGAAAAGTGATAGTTCCAATAATGAATCAAATGAAAAAGAAGATCATTTTGTGAAGAATCTAAAGAAAAGATCTAGCAAGTACAAAGGTAAGTTTCCTTTTAAATTCTTTAACTATGGAAAGGTAGGACATTTTAAATCCAAATTCCCTTTTGTAGAAAATTAAAATAGTGATGAGAAAAAGAAGATATTTCACAAGCACAAGAAAATCCTATATTCCTAAGAGGAAAGTAGCTCATCTGAAGAGAGTTTCTCCACTAGTGATAGAAAAGAGATATTATTCATGGTAATAGAAACAAAATATGATATATTGGAAAGTAAAGATAAAAAGAATAATAAAAGGATTTATAAAGGGAAGAGTATGATTAAATAGATGGAGAAGTAGATTTTAAATAAGAACTCATTTGTGCCCTAAGTGAAATCAAAAAACTTAAGAAGAAGAAATTGAAACAAAAAGTAAATATTCAAGAGGACTATGAATCTAACGTAAGAATGTTACAACTTCTTGAGGAATCAGAAAATATGATCATAAAACTCAAGAATCAACTTGAAGAATCAAAAAATATTGAAGAGGAGGTGAGAATCCAATTAAACAAAAAAGAATAAAATTGTGAGAGGCAAGAGTTAGAAATTATTTCCTTGAGGAAGGAACTAGAGAAAATAACCATTAAGATAAATATAAGCCTCAAATTTGAGAAGAGTACCAAGATATTAGATGATATCATAAATGGGCATAGGTCACCATTTATAAATACTAGTCTTGGATATAAATAAAATTAGATGAACAATAAAGAAGATCATAAAGAGCCACCAAAGAAGACAAATGAGGAAAAGACAAAAATTTATGCAGGCATTCTCAAAAGACCTATTAGTAATAAGAAAGAGAATAAAGTCCCATACAAAATAAGCACTCCTCCAAAAGATAACATATATAAATTCAAAAAGTCCTTTCCTCCAAGGCATGCACACATGAACAAGTTCCAACATTCTTTTTTTGGTTATTACTTTTCATGCAATCACTTTGGTCATAAAGGAATAGATTTTAGCATGCATGCAAGACATTTTGGTTGTAACAATTCCTTATAGGTTCAAAAATAGGAATCATAACTCATTTGATATTTTAGTAGATTATAATGTCATATGTTATAAGTTCAATAACTATGGAGATACAAAATGCTTTTGTAGAAGTAGTTTTATGGAACCTCCTAGGTAGAATAAGAAAGTGGAAACCATGAGTAAACAAAAGGAAGAAACTTAAAAAGTATGGAAAAAGAAGTAGGATAAAAAAAAATACGGAGAGATCTATGCTTTTGTAAACTGCATTTCATGAACAAGAGGTATCACTAAGTATATAAGGATAAGTACAAATTCAATGGGAGATAATCATTGAATTATATTTCAACTCTATGGAAAATACAACTTAAAGGATGAAGTCTCATAGAATATTAGAGAAAGATAAGATATGGTTAGAGAGAATAATGAGAAAGGTTGTTAGGATAAAGTTGATGTTCTAAGATAAGAACATGAAAAACTTGAAGAGACTTGGATGTTTATTTAAGAATCACTTTTGTAGGATGTTAAAATGCATGATTGATTATTTGATCTACTAATCTTGTGAAATATTTTGGAAATGCTCAAATCTTAGATGATGAGAGGTTCCATGCCCTTACCCTTGCATATGAAGATAGAAATAAGTTTATTAAATGGGATAGATATTCATTTCCCGTAATATTGGATAATAAAATATTATCAAGTCATTTATTACATTTGTGTTTAGCTCACTAGAAGATTTCACATCACTCTTTAGGAGATATAACATTTGTAAGAATGTTGATATTTTTGAGATGTTTGCCTACTCAAAAGATGTTGATATATGACTTGCTATAAAAATAAGGCATGATACAATTTTTGATATGTAGGATCACTCCTTGAATAGTATTCAAAAGTTGTGAATCTAGCATATGAAAAATTTATATTTCCATCAAAAAGTATGCATATATTATCATTCCTTGTGAAGGAGAAAGGTCCATTAGAAGAGATGCCTATGGGTTTCCATGATGTTGTTTGGGTTGATTTATGTGTAGATACAACAATGAGAAAAGGTAATATGAAATTATAATGGACATCCCTTTGTCATTGATGTCAAAGGGGGAGAGTTATAAAAAGGGGGGAATTATATAAAAGGAGATAACTATGTTCTTGTTGCATTTACAAATTATTTCTTTACAGGGTTACCATCAATGACAAAGGGGGATATTGTTGGCAATATTTTCATTGATGTCAAAGGTATATGTATGAGATTGTCATTGATGTCAAAGGCATATAGAAAAAATTTTAAGAAGTCCAAAGGCCACTAATCATTATCCAATTTTAAAGCATATAAAGACATGTTTATATTGAATAATACTGGTCAACCCCTATTTCTTATTCACAAGACAAATTTAAACTAATTTTCACAAGGCCAACAGACCCTCTCCTTCAATGGTTCCCAATATGAAAATTAATTTTATGTTAATGATTATTAATTATGGGTTGACCCTCTTTGGAATAAGGTGTGTCTTTTTAAAATGTTGTCTCTATTCAAAGGGATGTCTCTCTTCATGAAGAGCCATAAGGAAGATATAAATTTATAAAGAAGTTGGAGAGAAACTATGGAAGTTGAGGTGTGAGATATGTGAAGATTAATAAAGAAGATAAGGAAGCAAGTGTGTGGAAAATAAAAAGATATATCATACAAACACATGAAAATTTGAAGAAAATACTTAATTCTTTCTATAATTCAAGTATAAGCATATTTTTATGGAAAAGAGAAGAGATTGAATTTGCCATAATTCATTGATAAAGCAACAATAGTGTGGTGAAAGATGTTCAGTAGAGGTTAGTGCCTCATAAATAAGAAATTGGTGTCTTTTTCTAAGTTGGTGCTTAGTAGTGGGGATTGGTGTCTCCATTAGGTTGGTGCTTACAAATTATTTAGTGATGCGGATTGGTGGATCCAATATTTTGGTGCCTACAAATTTTGTAAGAAGAATTTTATTTGTGGCTGAATTTGGATAGTAGATCCAAGTAGTCCTTTTCTTTGTGGTTTTATCCCTAAAGGGTTTCCATATAAATCTTGTATTCTTCTTGTGTTCTTAATTATTGATGTTGTGTGATTGATATTATTATGATTATCAATTTGAAAAAATAAAAGATTACCTTATACTGATTCACCCCTCTTCTCAATATAAGTGTGTGCTCATCTCATAAACCCTTACCCATTTCCAAGGATTAATAAATTATTTGATTAGATGTAGTGATCTAGAAAATTCTCCAATATAGATATGAAGTATGGGTATCATCATCTAGTAATTATACAATTAGATATTCATAAGACCATGTTTTAAACATGGTATGATAATTATGAGTTTACAATTGTACCTTTTGGTTTGAATAATGCCCTAATAGTTTTCATAAGCCTCATGAATAGAGTTTTTCATACCTTTTTAGACCATTTTGTGTTTATATTCCTTGATGACATCTTGATATATTCATGGAATGAGGAGGAACACAAGGATAAATTATGATAGGTTCTAAAAGTTATATGAAAAATCCATTTTTGGGGGCAGTATGTTATTAGACCCCTCTAAGATCCATGTTATTATGGAGTGGACAACACCCAAAAACATAATGAAGGTGAATATATTTGTGATTTTGATAGGTTACTATCACCTCTTTATTGAGAACTTATCTCATGTTATGAACCCCATCAATTCCCTTCAAAGGAAAGGATTAAATTTTATTTGGATAGAAAAATATGAGCAGACCTTCAAATTATTGGAGAGTCTCACTACTGACTCATATTATCAGTACTTAATCCACTTGAAGAGTTATTTATCTAAATTAATGCCTCTTTTGTAGGGTTAAGATCCATCCTCATTCAAGGGTTAGAGTGTTTCCTATGAGTATAGTAAACTCAAGGACTATAAGCTAAGATATCAAACACACAACCTTGAGTTTTAAGCTATAGTGCATGCCTATATGAGATGGAAACACTTCCTTCTTGGTTGTCACTTTATTTTAAGGATTGATCACTTGATCCTGTAGCACATTTTTAGTTATCCCTAGCCTTAACATCCATTAATGGCATTGAATAAAACTTTTGTGTGAGTATTACTAAGAGATATTAAAAATTAAGGTAAAATATAACATGGTTATAGATTATTTTAGTAGGAAATGCCATGAATTGGTATAGATGAGGCTACACAAAAAATTGTGAAGTCGAATCCTTGTGTAGTTTTATAAGGAAAATTTCCACCAAGAAGTTTCACAAACGTTATATTCAAAGAGGGCCCTAAGATAATTATGTGGGACCCTTGACGTAAATGGTATTTTGTGTCACAGGGGGCATATTTATTTTCTCACATCGGTGACTTGTGTAATTTAATATTTTCATAGTCTCATCGATACCCTTACTAGGCATACTACAAAGTTAAAAGATGCACACATATTTGAGATAGTTATACCACCTAATCAATTTGCAACATGACATTGTATACTTTGTATCTTGATGACTTGAGTGCAATAGGATCAAGGATGAGCATCATCATTTTGTGGGGTTGTTATACCCTTCTGATATTCTAAAATGGAAATGGAAGACCATCTCTATGAACTTCATTGTTAGACTACCTACCTCTTCCTAACATCATGACATGATTGTGGTGACTTTGTATAAGTTGATGAAGGTGGTTCACTTTTATCTAACAAATACCACTTCTATTACCACATCACTAGTAAGAGTTTTCTTAGGTGGCATAGTTTTATTTCATGGGATTTCTTGTAATATTATCTATTTTCAAGTTCATGTTTACATGTATAACTTTTGGATCACTCTATAGGAGGCATTAAGGACTCAACTCATTTTCATAACTTCTTACCATCTTGTGACAGATGGAAAAACCAATCAAGTAAACTAGGATTTCATAAGGCATGTTTTACACATAGGTCATGGATCAATAGTCCCATTATAATATTACTTATACCTTGTGAAGTTTATATATAACAACTACTACCATAATTCAATTAAAATGGTTCTTTACAAAGCACTATATGGTAGAGAGTGCAAGACTCCTTTGAGTTGGATTGCATTGAAGATAGAATTTTTATTGGTCTTATCATGTTGTAGAACATGGAACAATAGGTTTTTTAGATTTTATAGCACCTTCAAGAGGTGAAAGATTATAAAAATAAGTATGCAAATATAAATATTATATATCAACACTTATAAGTGGGTGAAAATGTGTTTTTTAAAGTGAGACCCAAAAAATATCCCTATCCATTGTGGAAAAGGTTATAAGTTGCCATCTCATTTTCTAAATTCCTTCAATATATCACATATTATAGACCTTTTACCATATTGTATATCCCTACCACCTATCCTATCACTTGTTCACAACATGTTTTTTCTTACATTGATATATACCTGACACTACCTATATTCTAGATTGAATGGCATTACTAGTAGAGATGGATGGGAGTTTATATTTAGATCACATGTATATTTTAATGTGTATGACATTGGGCCTTCAAGGCTAAAATTTGGACCAGGTCAAGGTGTTATTTCTTGCACAACATACCTTAATTTCATCAATAAAGTCATGGAACCTCTTTTTTCTCTAGAATCTAGTCTTTTGATCTAATCAAGTTTGGACTTATTTATATTTATTGGTTTGATTGTAAAAGGGTCCTAAAAAAATATGTAGTCCTACTATTGTATTAATTTTATTCTTTTAATTAAATTTTAAATTAAAATGTTAATCATATTCACTTAGTCTAAAGGAGTTTGCATAAAGAATCTCATTGATACAAATAATTGAAGTTGCATGAACCTATTAAGTTTTGGCCTAACTTAAGTCATATTTTAAAAAATATTATAATTTAAACTTTTTAGGCCACTTCATCTTATATTTTTTTAGGTTTTTTATTCTTTTTGGGAATTAGGTATTTAATTAATTCCTAAGCAAATAAAATGGTCTAAATAAATGTAAACTAGTAATTAATGTGCCTTAATTAGCCTATTGATTTATGAAAATAGATATATATTTTATCTTTTTTTTTAATATCAAAAAGTGTAGAGAAATCAAACTTATCTTAATCTAGTTTGAAATGGATTATTCAAGATCTATAAATTATTTTGCATGGATGGTAGACTATCGCAAACAGAACCCAAAACTCTATATCTAGATTGAACAAGAGCATCAAACTTAGGAAACCCTACTACTTGGTGTTTAAGTCTAATTTTTGAAGCTATTATCCACTTATATCACTATTTTCCAATTATAGTGTTGTTGTCCTAGTGACTTATCTAATTTTTGTTTTGTTTAGCAGGTTTGTAACACCCTGGCAGTGAAATATCAAAGCCTAATTCTATATGGAGCTCATTGTGTGTCTAATTTAATATTCAAAACCCTTAGGAGATCTTGTTACTTGAACTTGAATAGAAAAATTGAGAAAGAGAGAAGGGGTTAGTGTATAAAGGATATGTTAGAGTCACTTCACACCCCGTGTGTGGGCACGCTACCTACATACCAATACTCTAAAGATGGATCAAGTTAATATATTTCTCCTATTTGAAGTGTTTGGTATAATTATGTGATGTATTCAAACTATAATGTGAAACTATAATGTACTTTAGATGACTAGGGACTGGTATGTGTGCTTGAATAGGCTTGAATTAGTTTTAGAAGGTTGTATGTAGAGAATAGGGAAGAGTGCTTGAGTGTACTTGCTTGTATTTTTTCTATTTTCTTGTGAATGAGTGCCAACCCTTATAAATGGAAATTAAATGGAATTTTATAGTTAAAATAATGATCTTGGGTTAGATGAACTTGTATTATATTGATAGGAGAAAAGATAAGGAATCAAGAAAACATGATTGTTAGAGGTGAAAATGAACTTGGACAATAGCATCAAAAATAAGACACCCCTAAATTTTAGTGCTCTTATCCAAATTGGGTGCTATTATTCTAGGAAGATGAGACTTGAGGGGATGGATCTAGGTCTAAGAGGGTTGCATGGGTCCTAAAAATCTAAGCTTTAGAAGCTACAGGTGATTAAGAATAAATAAAATTCTAGCTGAGAAGAGTTGAGTGAGAAAAAAAGAGGACTTATAGGTTGGTGCTATTAGCCATGCCTAAGTCATCCAATTTTGAATTTTATATGATTACATTTACTCCCCCTAATTTTAGCGATGTAACAAAACAAAATACTAGGATAAAGGAAAAATAGAAAACATGCCTGAACTTACCTATGAGGGAAAAGCTTATGAAAATATGTAATGTTGGATGTGTGTAGAGAGAGCATGCTATGATGTATGAATCTATAAATAAAAACATGAAGTAGATCAATTCTTTCTAGATACACTATATCTAAAATAATAACTTATAAAAATTGACTAAAGAGAGAAAAATGAATACACCTCATGGGTTATGTAAACTAATACAAAACCTATTGTGATGCTAGATTGTGTTGAGTATGTGTTGAATCAAGAGTGATATCATGAACAAATTTGAGTGCTCAATTATTTATAATATGTCTCAAGAATGCAAAGGCTATCCCTTTAGCTCCATCATCACCAACTAAGTGAAGTTAACAAATCATGTGTGTGTTAATCAATGTCTGGACTATATGTCTAATCCTTCTAAATAGGTGGCTCAAGAATACAAAGTTTGGCCCTTTGGCTCCATCATTAGCCCATGAATTTAAGCTATAAATTTATATTGGTATAGAATAGATTTCATATGGGATGGCTCATGGAGTCCATTAATATGTTGTAAATCTAACATTATGGTGTGGATAGCTGAATGTGTGCTAAAAACTAGGCCACTCTTAGCCATTTCAAAAGATGAATATTAGGCTTGTATGAAAACCACTCTAAAACTGATGTACTAGGCTTACATGAAATCCAAATCAAAAACTTGAGTACTCAAAAATCTAAACTTATATGAAATTTTAACTTAAAAGTGATGCTAACCACCTATAGATGAAGGCACATAACTGCTAAGAATGCTTGAAATAAATTAAACTTTAAAACAAAAGAAGATCAATGTACTACACACATTTCCCCCAATCACTAATTTCATGCTTGATAACCCCTTGTATCTGAGAAAACTATACTAAAACCACTAAATATAAAGGATTTGGAAGTGTAAAAACTATCCTTAAACTAAAATTTTACCCTATTTTTAGAAACCTTGAGTGTTTTTCTACCTGTAAAAGAGTGCCAAACTATGGACACCCCTATTTTTGGTGATATTGTCTAATTTTTGGCACTAATATCCATTTTTGGCACTACTATTGAGTGGGAAAACTAACTACTAATCTAAGACTATTCTTGTGTTTTTTCTCTAAATTGACTAGTTTGACCTTTAAATTATGTGTTGACTATTCTGAATGTTGTTATTTCTATTTCTAAGAGGTTTTATCTTTGTGACAAAGCCCCTATTTGATTCACCCTCTTCTAAGGGTAGGAAAGATGAACCTGTAATGACTACCCTCAGAAGAAAAGAGTCTTACAAGTATGTTAATTCTAAAAAGATATATGATATAGCATTTGATGTTTGACAAAATGTTTCAATATATAAAAATGTTTTTATTGAGATATTATTAGATCAATATGGGTATTCCTAGATAGATATAATAATGTGAAATCATGTACATGATATTGAACTAGACTGGTAATGTTAGTTGTTAGTTGTTATTTGTTAGTTGTTAGTTGTTAGTTGTTAGTTGTTAGTTGTTAGTCGTTAGTTATTAGTTTGGAGGGATAGAGCATGATGTCCATCATGACATCTAAGAAATCAAGGTAAATGCATGATATGGATCATGTCATGACATTCATTTGACAAACAACAAGCAAACAAGTAAGAATCAAGAAGCAAACTAGATGGGTAAAGGGGTCATACAAACAAGGGACATGGGCACATGTTACTCAAACTAAAAACAAGCATGGAAGTTATGTTAAAATACCTCATACACATACAAGAGAAATAACTAAAGTTAGCACATAGGCCACAATCACATATAGGAATATGAATAAAGGACATTGGCAAATTTCTTAATTTACATACACAAAAAATAAGTAAAGGACATTAGCAATTATCCTAAGGCACAAGCAGGAGATAAGCTAGAATTGAAAATGTAATCTCAAAAGCTATCCTAAACAAGTAGTGAAAGCATGTAAGAATTATAAGATAAAAACACATCTGATTAATTAAATTAAATGTTAAATTATGTAAAACATGTGTAGTATAAGACTAGATATATGCTAAGAAATACACAACTACTAGATACTAGTGAGATGTCGATATAGTATTTTGTGTAAGCTATAAAGTAATGTATATCAGCATGACAACTCAAAGCGTGTGGTGTAGAAATGACATAACTTGCATGGTGTATTCATTTAAAATATTCCCCCAATGAGTATGTATATCTCGAATGTAAAAGTATGAATTCCCCCTCTATGGGTAGACTAAAGCAATGAAGTAGATGGATGTCACTGCACACACTCAAAGAGGATCAAGTGAAGAATGGTAATATATAAAATTGATGTACAATAGAATGAAATAGAAAATTTAAGTCCTAGCATTATATTAGTAATGAAAATCATGGATGATGCATACAATCAAAATATTTTTGGAATTTTTGAAATTTTTTGAATGTTTTTGTGTTTTGAATTTTTTGTATTTTTGAAAATATTTGAACTATGTACAATTAAGTAGAAGAGTTTATGTACAATCAATTCTATAAATTAATGATATTAATTGATGAGTCTCAAATTAGACTCCTTATCATGGTGTCATATATCAAATAATGGTATCATATGTGATCATGAGGCACGAGTGTATGACTGAGATTATAAAGTTAGAATATGTGTATATTATAACTTCTCTAAAATATTTAAAGTGGAAGCCAAATGTGGGGCCCCCCTATGACTCTGAGAAGTGGATACAACTATAGTTATCTTAGGGACCAATATATAAATAGGACAATAAGCTCTATAAATAAGTGATCTCTATGTAGCTATATGAGACCATAATGTAACTACTCTAGGTGTGAATATTATAGCTAGAACCTAGCTAGAATCTTAAAGCTGTGGTGTTGTATGAACCCTCTATATTAGTGATGTATGTTTTAACTATGGTTGATCCTAAAGTGGACTTGGAATAGAAGTTGGAGGAGAAGCTAAAGTTGGTGGAAGAACTAGATCTGGTGACTAGAAGCTAGTTGATAGCTCTGAAGTGGGGAGTGGTGACTCATAAGGAACTCTACCAACTATAATAACTTGATTATCATAAATAAAATTCATGCATATATGAACTATATAAAGTAATACCTTGAGTATTTGAATCCATGGTTGACCAATTAATATGTTAAAAACTCCTTTACTAGGAACTATAGTGAATGGTGTAGCCACATGTGTAGGACTAACCTATAATGGAAGTACTATCTCACCCAATGAAATCTAAACATGTGCATCAAAAGAATTAATAATTGTATCTATTTAAGTGATATCTTACTCTGAATAACCCAAATGTTGTATTAGTGTGAAGGTGCACATATTAAGACTGGAACCATTGTCAATGAGTACAATGTAGATAGGTTGATTATGGATATGTGCTCTAATAAAAAGTGCATTATAACCTATATCATCCTCCATAATATCCTAATCTAAAAAAGATATTGAAGGTTTAGTTACATCTCTGGACTCATACACACCTATCATAACCCTCAAAAGATGTGCCTCAACTAAAAATTCCTAGTATGTAGTTGGTGGAGGATGTGTATGGTATATATGATTAACACCTGATGTGTTTTATTTCTCTTATTTTGAATGTTATGTAAATGGATCTAAAAATATTTTCAAAGCCTTATCTTATGTTGGATTTATCTTTGGAGGTTCAATTGAAGTACCTAGATTTATTAGATTATCATCTATCAAATTTTGTATCTTATGTCACAAGCTGATGATCTATTTGTTGTGTGGCTTAGTGTCCTGTGAAAATATCAAAATACTTGTTGATCATATTCCCATGGAAGAGGCTTTTCTAGATATGCTTCTCAAATAGGTGGTAGAGTTATAATGTGGCATTCTAATAACTACTTTTGAACTTTAGCTGGAGAAACTGGTAAATTGGTAAATGCACATTGAGGGGGTGTTGATAAAACCACACACTAAGGGGGCTCTAAAGTTGCATTGACTATTGGTTGATTTTTATTCTTATTGTCACTAATTTTGACCTTGTATGGGACTTTTTTATTACTCTTGTTTGTTTTGTCTAGAGTATTTGAATACTTGAGTTTACCCACTGAGATTAACTTGACTTATCTTCCCTTAATTGTATGACACAATTCAGTGAAGGAAGAAAATCTTGTAAACATAATGGATTCATGTAGTGCTAGTAGAAGGCTCTATTTGAATATGTCATGTAGCTCTTGATCAACCATGGGGATAGTTAACTTAGCCAAAATAGTCTTGTATCTAAGAACATAATTGGTGAGAGGCTCATTTGGCTTTTGTTTTTATTGTGAAATATATGCATATGAGACCTTATCACCAATGTTGATACTAAAATGTTATATAAATGTGTCTGCTAAAGGATTGAATGCTATGACCAACTAATTTGATAGACTATAAAACCATTGTAGAGCATAATCCTTTAGGCTCCATGGAAATATTTTGGTAAGTAGCTAGTCATTGGATACATAATCCAAACATGCTAGGTGAAAAGCTCTCAAATATGTCTCTGGGTCACCCTTGCCATCATAAAGAGTAATCTTGGGTTGAACAAATTGTTATGGTAAGGGTGTAGAAGCAATGTGATATGTTAATGGTGTTTGCAAAAGTGTAAAAGAATCTAATTCCTGTGTAGGTCTAGTGGTACCTTGCTCAAGATTTTGTACCTTGGATTGAAGAGATTGAATCTCTTGCACAAGGCCTGCCACATCAAGAGATAGGGATGTACTAGCTACAACTGGTGGCATAGAAGAAGGTTTGGTTGTTATATGGGGTTGAGTTGCTCCCATAGTATCATTTACAATTAGTTTCTCTATGGTTTGAGAAGATTTCCCATTGGTTACTTTTTGTTGTTCTTATTGTAAAATTCTAAGCATGTCATCTTGCATATCTAGATGTTTGGTTAAGAGTTCTTGAAGTTCTCTTTTATCAATTTCATCAAAACTGGTATATTGGGCCATTAATAAAGTAGGAAAACAATTTAAAATGTGTTTAAATGTTTTAAAATATGTGTTAATAGGAAATATGCTATGAATAACAAGTAATGAATATAAGAAATGTAAAGTCCAAAAATTAGTGAATTGGGATTTGCACAAAATGGATACTGAGTTGTTATACATGTAAGGTGATAACTCAACAAGTAAAAAGGAGCTAGTATATGTAACTAGGGATTTTGTATGAATGTAAGGTGATACCTCAAATAGAAAAGAAGGAGCTAGTACATGCAACTAAGGATTTTTCCAAAAAAATATTTGTAAAATACTATGAACTTTTGAATTTGAAGTTGATTTTTTTGAGTTAAATATGCAACTAGGGTTTTGAATGAATATTTTCAAAATTAGTGTAGTAATTTGAAAAATTTATATAAAATTTGTAGTTTTAATTTTGAAAAAGTGAGAAAAAATCTAAAAATAATTCTAAAAGTAGTAGTATATTTTTCTTAGTGGTTTGAAAGTGGTTTTATGTAAATAGGACCTAGTATGTGCAAACTAGGGTTTTGGGTGAATTTATTGAAAATAATTCAATTAATTTGTATTTTTATCATTTTAAATTTCAAGAAAAATCAAAAAAATATTAAAAATAATTAAAAATAATTATCCTTAGGGTTTCTAGGTTTTTTGTGTGAAATTTTGAAGTAAGTCAGGTTCACCAAATGTTTTATTCTTTTTGGGAATTAGGTATTTACTTCCTAAGAAAATAAAAATTTATGATTAAATATAAACCATTAATTAATGTGCCTTAATTAGCCTACTAATTTATGCAAATAGATATATATTGTATTCTTTTTTTTAAATAGCAAGAAGTGTAAAGAAATCAAACTTAGCTTAATCTAGGTTGACACGGATAATTCAAGATCTAGAAATTGTTGCGCAGGGATGGTAGACTATCACAAATAGAATCTAAAAACATATTTCTAGATTGGACAAGAGCATAAAACTCAAGAGACCCTACTACTTAGCATTGTAGTCTACTTTTTGGAGCTATTTTCCACTTCTAATGTTATTATACAATTCTAGCATTGTTGTCTTAGTGACATAGCTTTTCTAGGTTATGTTCAGCAAGTCTATAACACCCTAGAAAATAAATATCAAAGCTTGATTATATGTAGATCTCATTATATATTTGATTTAATCTTAAAAACCTATAATAACTCCTAGTACTTAAACTTGAATAGAAAACTTGGGAAAGAGAGAATGGGTTAGTGTGTAAAGGATACGATGGATGCACTTCACACCCCATGTATGGCACGTTACCTACATATCAATACTCTGAAGAGGGATCAAACTAATGTAGTTCTCCCATTTGAAGTGCTTGGTGAAATTGTGTGATGTATGTAAACTATAATTTGAAACTAGAATGTACTTTAGATGATAAGGGACTAGTATGAATGCTTGAATAGGCTTGAATTGGCTTGGAAGGTTGTATATAGAGAATAGGGAAGAGTGCTTGAGTGTACTTGCTTGTATTTTTGCTCTTTTCCTGTGAATGAGTGCTAACCCTTATAAATGGAAATTAAATGGCCTTTTATAAGGAAATTGATGATCCTAGGTTAGATGAACTTGTATTAGGCTGACAAGGGGAAAGATAAGGAATCAAGAAAACCTGATCATTAGAGGTGAAAATGAACTTGAACAACAACACTGGATACAAGACACCCTTGAATTCTATCACTCTTTTCCAAATTAGCCATTATTTTCCTAGGAAGATGAGCCCTAAGGGAATGGATCTAGGTCTGGGAGGGCTACCTGGGTTCTAAAAAGCTAAGTCTAAGAAGTTACTGGTTATTGGGAATCAGTGAAACTCTAGCCGAGAAGGGCTGAGTGAGCAAAAAAGGAGGACCTATAGGCTGGGTGCTATCATCCATGCTTAAGTCATCCAATTTTGCATTTTGTATGATTACAGTAAGTTATTTAGACTATTTTTTTTCTAGAGTTTCTACATCAATTCCTTGAGCACTTTAATTTATTTTTTTCTCCCTTTAGTAGTGTTTATAAGCTATGTTCTTCAGTATTATTTCATCTTTGGGCTTATTTTATTTTTTGAAAAGTTTGACTAAATTGGCTCTAAGTCTTTATTAAATGAGATCATTTTATCTATTGATTTTATCATTTTGTAGGTATCTTTTTTTCCTTTTGGATTGTTTGGACTAAGTTTTTTTAGTGTTTTATTTTAAGTCAAGAAATTTCATTTAAATGGATCAATATTGGCTTTAAGTTAGGAAAAAAAATTGTTTTATACTCATAGACTTGTTTATCTCTTATGCCTTTTTGCCTTTTTGCCTTTCTTCTAGTCTTTTGATTATTCATTTTAGTTTAGGGTTTGAATTCAAAAACCAATGAGTACTTATCTTTTTGTAGATTAATGGTGATTTGCTTCCAATAAGTCATTGGATATGAGAGGAGTTGTCACTTATTTCTAACCCCCTCCTCAATTCTATTTTAACTTAGTCATTTTACCAAAGCTTTTTAAATGCCCAGGATGATGACATGTGGTTCAATCCTACTTCCTCACTTCCTTGGCCCCCATCAATTTTATCAATAGACCATAGACCTTTTGGATGAATAAGATCACACCACATGGTATAATCCTATTTGTTTGGGTCCCTAGGATAGTTTCTATATAGTCAATCTACCTTCAAACTCCTAGATGCCTAAGATCATGTCATGTGGCATGATCCTATTTCTCCATGTGTTTAGGTGGTTTACATACGTAGAAGTCTTAGTTGAGGTCCTAGATGAGTGATACCTTGACAAGTGTCAAGATATTACCTCATTAAAATCAAATAAGTCATCAACCCAAATAGATGCTCAGTTAAGCCTAGATGAACAAGTGAATGTCATGTGGATTGACCTTTCCACTTGGATAAAATGTAGGTATCCATGTTAGCATTTAAGAGCCTAAATTTGATGGTCATTTGGCCCATCAAAAATATCAGATTTGGAATCATGATTAGGACTTAATGAATTATCTAACTATTTATGGGTTTAATATTTAATATTTTTCTTAAAATAGTTTAGCCTATCGTTTGCTCATTTTCAAATCAATGTAGTAAGGTATTATTATTTTTCTATAAAACCTATTCATTGATTGATTGATTAGGCATTTTAGTATTTTAGTTTCATTCCATTTTTGACATGCTTCAACTTAACATGACTAAAATGTTTATAATCTTAAATATTTTGACTTAATAATTTTCCTTAAACTATACCTATTTTATTTATGATTTAGTAATTTAGGTAAATTTACAATTTGGTTCTGATTTATTTTCACTTTGATTATGGACTAAATTCATTATGTGACATGTTTTGTCTTAGATTTAGTCATTTATCTTTAAAATGACTAACTACCTATTTTTTTAATATTGGTTTGCCTTAGTCCATTTTAATGTGGTTTAAACACTAACTTCTAACTTTTTTTTTAATTATAAAAACTATTTTTTGTCTTGTAAACCCAAATTCACTAAAATTCTACCACCTATCAACATCTCAAAGATCTGATCCTCTAGAGCACTTCAAGTAAATAATCTATGTACAGACCTTCTAATTCCCCAAGATAATGCCATGAGGCATGATCTCACTTTTCTAGGCCCTCAAGATGATCCAAACAAAGTAAACAAGCAATGTACCTTCTGGGTAAATAAGATGATACCACATGGTATCATCTTACTTATCTATACCTCTAGACCAAATAGGAGAAATATGATTGAACATAAAATGAAAGAGTCTCGAAGATGATGTTGTGTGTTATAATCTTAGTTCCATTACAAACAAGACTTAGAATGATATTTGATGACTCATAGAGCTCTGAGTCAATGGGATCCCACCACCTATCAAGATCTTGTTACATCAAAGATGAATTAGGGTAGCCTCCCAAAACTGATATATGAAATTATATGAACCAATATAGAACCTGAATTTGATGCCCATTTCATTTGTCTAACATTTAAAAATATAGGAATTAGATTGTAAGACCAATCATATTTTGTGGAATTATTGATCATCTTGTCACCTGGTGCAAGTAGATCATGAAACATATTTCAAGGTAAATTAGATCCTTGGTTTTAAATTTAGATAGTGGCATGGACATCAAGATCAAATAAGCTAAATATCACAAGAAAGAAAATAATATATATGCATAGTCAGTTATAAAGAGGACTATTCACAGTTGGAGGATGAAAACTACTACCCATGCATTTAATATAATAGTGATCTATTAAAGGGAATGGATTTCAATTTGAGCTTATGTCATTCAAAATAATGCATCATTCCTATATTTTCATATTACCATTAATCCAATGGATATAACTATCATATTTAAATATATGTACACATTAAATTTATGCATGAGTGAGAGAATTATTGTTGAATGCTTGTAACCACTTAGTGGGTGCATAATTCATTAAATATTTCAACCACCCACCTAGTGGGTGAGATTGTTGAAAGTATACATAAATCCAACCAAAAAAAAAAAAAGGGTCAGTTGATTAAATTTATAATAGATTAGAAGACAATTAGACATCTTTTCCTACATTTTCTTACTTTCTTAGGTTAGATTTTCTTATAGGAAATGTTGTAGTAGCACATTTTTTATAATTATCCTAACCAAGGTGGATCCAAACAATGTTTATCAATTAAATATCTAGAAAATTAAAAGGCATTAAATACTATAGTTCAATATTTATGCATGTATATGGTGATTTTTTCAATATTTCTTCATATCTAAATTCTTTTGACTCTTGTACCATCTTTATCCATGTTTGTGTGCATACTAGCTAGGTAATATTGGTTTCATCAAGATCATCTACGTCAAATGAAATTGAATTATTCTAACTATAAAATAGACTAATATTTTATTCTTTACCCTCCTCTTTTTTTATTTGTGTTCATCTATTAGAGTAGGTAGAGTAGATTTGAAATTGTAATTCATGTTTACAAGTTTTATCTTGATTACAAACCCTTTTAATTGTTATTGATTCATTGTTGAATCCATGTGTGTAATTAATAATTATGAATTAGTTGTATCTTCATGACAAACTCACTTTTACTAATTATATGAGAATCTGATCCACAAGACTAATCATTTATTTGAGTTAATTCTAAATAGGCCCTTTGAAATGGAATAGTTTTATATCAACTATTGAGTTACCCTGCAAGCCAAGACTTGACAAACAAAGATCACGGGGATATTTTATCTCCTTTCAAGAGAGGTTGGGTAGATTTCCACCCTACCTAAGTTGGAATGCCAAATGACCCATAGTTAGATGGGCCCTCTTTAAATACCTAGATGTGCTCTTTAGAAATCTAAATCCCACCATAGGTTTATTTTGAATAGAATTTGTCAATATTCCTAGGCAAGTTGTGAACATGCCCTAGAATGTTCATAGGGTAAAAAACTCTACCCATCCATGCTAAGTCCATCATGCAAACCATATACAACATGAATATGTGTATTTATACATATTTCCTTATTCCCTAGATTAATATCATTACCATTGGTACATATCCCTTCCAAATAGATGAATCACTTCATGAAGTATCTTTGAAAATCTATTTATCAACCATTTTAGTGTGTTTATTAACCCTGATACCTTGTGATACCAATTTTATATAGCTTTTAGGAAGCCTAATGAACCCATAATTTCATTTAATAGTCATTGTCAATGGATATATGGGAGGTGGAAAGACCCATTCCTACAAATAGAGGCTATGGCTATTAAATTTTATCTTAGAACATTTGATCTCCTAACTATTATGCTTACTTAGAGGACCCCATATGCACTCACATCATTAGCTTTGGATTATCAAGAAGAATTCATAATTGAATAAAAATATATGCCTCATGTTTATGGTGTTAATCCACTCTACTCATTATAATATCTAGTCTTCCACACCCAAAACTCTCAAACTTATCTTCTTACATGTTAGTTTATGGACTAATGTGTGCCTTATAATCAAACCCTATCTCAATCATATGTCTAACTAGACTTCCCTATGATAAAAGAGAGCCATGTTGTGGATCTTATTGAAAATTATTATGTTTATTTAAATTTTAATCAATATTTTGTTTTATCTTGTGCTAATAATCAAGTATCTTTTGGTGCTTTTACTGATTAAGTCTCATTTGTTACAAGAGGTACTACACAAACAATACATGGGATGGATTATGAGACTACATTTCCAAATCCACAAATTGGGTTTTATGGATATATAAATAGGATGGATGCTAAAGTAGTCATGTTGACTAAAAATGTCTCATTTAAAAGGAAAGAACTAGTCCTTAAGAGTAGCGATGATTATTCTGATTATGAAGAGATAACAGTAATTTTAGGTGAGTTCCCACATAAATATTTAAGTAGCAAAGAGTTATGTGCACAAGAGTAATAATTAGACTCTTCCTATAGTCAACTTAAGCATGAAATAAAATGTTTGGATCTAATAGATGAATAATATGTATATTATGCATCTAAAATACCCATGGCATATGTTTATGCTCTGACATTTGACAAGCTGGATCTAGATGATCAACTACTTGGTGGTAGCCAAGTGACATACATATCTTCATTAGAGATAGAGGAAGTAAAATAAATTTAAGTTGTAGTCCTTTCATCTTCAGACCTAGAATTTTTGAAGAAATTATATAATAGGATAATAACTTCCATAAAATATTCTCATTAGCAGACATAGTTAAGTTTGACATGAGTAATCATGAACATGGTGGCCTAAATGAATTAATGAAGCCAACTAGAGTTGAAGTTTATAATGGCTTGATATAGTATAGCTCTCCTCATAATTCAACTATTGATGATAAATCCATAAGATCCTTGACTTGGGAAGAACCAAGTCCACATCTTATAGATAGAAAAAATGATGATATGGAGACCACCAAAGTATCTATAATAATTAAAGAATAGTGAATAGTATATTCACCACTAGGTTGTCATAAATAAAATATCTCTACTAAGTTGGGTGTATAATTTATTATGGTAGGTATTGATGCCCACCCTTATCCCTCACCACAGTTTAATGTTTAGGAAAAGGTTTTTCTTAAACTTTATCCCAAGTTCTTCATGTTAATAGAATGTAAGTCTATGTATCAATTTCATAATATAAACATGATTAACTTTCATGGACACATTGTCAAGAAGATTCCTTGGGATAGTGTTTTTCAATGAAAAGGAAAACACAGATGCAAGTAAATGTATTCCCTTGGTAGGATTCTTACCAACCTTTTCAAAATTTTGAACATGACTCTATTTTATTTTAGGTATCTAGCTAATATGGATAGATATTGTTGCTTGTCAAAAGGCATCTCTTCAACCCAACTTCCAAGTTTTAAATAGCTTGGAATGATCTTATAAATATTTTCTTTTTCTTTTTTTTCTTTCCTTTCCTTCCTTGTTTTCCTTTTCTATTTTGTTTTTTAGTTTAGGGTTATTTTCTTGCTTTGTTTTGTTGTTTTTCTTATTATATCTGTTTCCCAATTATGTTGTCCTTTGGTTACATATTATTCAAAGGCAAGTGATGAAATTTAAGTTTGAAATTAGGTAACACAAGTGACATTTTGAAAGGTGTTCCTTAATATATTTTGCTACCTTAGATAATATCATTGATTTAGTCTTGAAAGCTTGGATTGTTATATGTGTTTTAGTCTTGCTCTTGTTTAGGTAAGTTTGGATCATATTAGTTGGTTGTTGAAGGTGTCTTTTTGAAACCAATCATAAATTTCACATCTTAAAATGTTTATGAATCTACTTAGATGAATTTATTGTGATAAAGACCTAGGTTGAAAAATATACAGTTTTTCCTTTCATTTCCAATATTAGTCCCCAACCCTAAAGTGAGATATTAAAAAAAAAGTAAAAAAGGAAAAAAAGAAAATCAATTTTAAAAAATTCTCAGTCTAGGGTGATTCAAGCAACCTATACCAAGGCTATGTATATCAAGTTGGCAGTAAAGTAATGTCTAAGAAAATATTTACAAGGTAAGGACTCATTATGTTTATATTTAAGGTCATAGTAACTAATCTTTATAGGTCCTTGAAATGGTAAATAATTCATATTACACACACCAAATTTATAAAGATGCTCAATTTGGTCACTTAGATCTTCCTATCTTGTTCCTTATTAGATTTGTACATGGTACATGTATTATTATAACAAAATATTATGGATTTTTTGAATATTTATTTATTTTAAAATACTCTAAAGTATTTTCTAGTAGAGTCACCATTTTGTATTGCTTGCACGACACACCCTAATTTCATCACTAAAATCATGGAACCTCTTTTTCTCTAGAGTATGATCTTCTCATCTAATCAAGTTTAGACTTGTTTTTACTTATTTCTTTAACTAGAAAAGGGTCCTAAAAAATGTGTGTCCTAATATTGTATTAGATTTATTCTTTGAATTTATTTTGAACTTAAAACGTCAATCATAGCCACTTAGTCTAAAGGAGTTTACATAAAAGATATCATTTATATAAATACTTGAATTTGAAATAACCTATTAAGTCTTGGCCTACCTTAAGTCATATTCTAAAAAATACTAAAATTTCAAATTTTGAGGCCACTTCACCTTTAGATTTGTCTAGGTTATTCAAACTATTTTTTTCAGAGTTTTTGTATCCATTCCTTGAGAACTTTAGTCTATTATTTGTTCCCTTTAGTGTTCATGAGATATGTTCTTAAGTGTTATTTCATCTTTGGGCTTAGTATTTTTTATGGAAAGTTAGACTAAATTGACTCTAAGTCTTGATCAAATGGGATCATTTTATTTGTTAGTTTTAGCATTTATTAGGTTTATTTATTCCTTATATATTGGTTAGACTCAGTGTTTTTAGTGTATTATTTTAAGTCTTAGTCACTTTAATTAAAATGGATCAATATTAGCTTTAAGTTTGGTAAAATATTATTTTATACTCATAGGCTTGTTTATCTTTAATTCATTTTTTTATTTATTTTAGTCTTATACTTAGTCATTTTGGCTTAGTTTTTAAATTTGAAAACCAACGATTACTTGTCCTTTTGAAAATTAATAGTCATTTTATTCTTATGAGTCCCCAAGAAAGTGAAGAGCTACCACTTATTGCTCACTCACTTCCTTGAGTCTCTTTTGACTTAGTCATTTTTCTAAATCTTTATAGATGCCCAAGATGAAGATGTGTGGTTAAATCATGCTTCCATGGTCCCCTTTAGTTTCATCAATATATCATAAACATTTTAGATGCATGATGTCACACCATGTGGCATAATCTCATTTATCCAAGTCTTTGGTATATTATATATATAATCAATCTACCTCTCAACTCCTAAGTGCCTAAAATCATGCAATGTGACATGATCCTATTTGTCTAGGTGTCTAAGATGGTTCATATACTTAGAATTCCTAGTCGAGGTCTTGGATGAGAGATATCTTGACAAGTGTCAAGATCTCACCTCATCAAAATCAAATATGTCATCAACCCAAATATATGTTTAGTTAAGCCCAGATGATCAAGTGAATTCCATGTGGCTTTAACCTACCACCTAGATAGTAAATGGGTATCTACAACAACATTTAAGATCCTAAGTTTTAGGGTCATCTCACTAATAAAAAAAATTAGATTTAAAATCATGCTTAGGACTTAGTACATTATCTAACTATTTTTGGGTTTAGTCTTTAATTTTTTACTACAGTAGTTTAGCCTATCATTTTATCATTTTAAAATCAATGGACTAGGGGTCTATGTTGTTTCTTTTAAGACCTAGTCATTATATAATTTGAGAGGCTAGATGCATTAATAGGGATTGATTGGTTAGTCATTTTAGTCTTTTTATTTTAGTCTGTTTCTACCATGTTTTGACTTAACAAGACTTAAATGTTTATAATCTTAGATCTTTTGACTTGGTCATTTTCCTTAAACTAGACTTAATCACTTTATGATTTGGTAATTTGGGTGGATTTCCCCTATGACTATCATTTATTTTTGCTTTGATTTTGGACTAAATTGGTTGTGTGACATGTTTTGTCTTAGACATTGTCATTTGTATTTAAAATTACTAAATGCCTTTTTCATTCATCTTGGTTCACCTTTGTTAAGTTTCATGTAGTTTGAACTCCAACAGCTAACTTATTTTTGAATTCTAATGCTGATTTTTAACTTATAAGTACAAATTCATCAAAATCTTTCCACTTGTCAACATCTTGGATATCTACTCCTCTAGAGCACTTCGAGCAAATAATTTATGCATATACCCTCTAAATCCATAAGATCATGTTGTGTGGTATGATCCTACTTCTTTGTGCCCTTGGGATGATTTGTAAAAAGAAAACAAGAAAGGGACCTTCCAATTAAATGGGATGCCTTGTGGCATCATCCCACTTCTTTACACATCTAAAATAAATGAGAATAGTACAACTAAACATAGAATAAGCAAGTCCCTAGGATGATTTCACATGGCATAATCTTAGGAATCTAGGGCAAAAAGACTTGGAATGATAGTTTATGACCTAAAAATATCTAAGTCAACAAGATCCTACCACCTGTCAAAATCCCATTGCATCAAAGAGTAGAAAAGTCAAATCCCCTCAGTGAGCTAAAAATTAACAATAAGTGGACATGTAAGGTAGTCTTCCCAAAATTGATATGTGGACTAGTTTTAAACAATTTAGATCCAAAATTTGAAAACCATTTCACCTGTATAGCCTATAAAAATATGGGAATTGGATTGTAAGTCCAATCATATCTTATGTAAGAATTGATCATCTTTATCACCTAGTGTAATTAGATAATGAAATAGATTTCAAGGTAAATCAAACATGGGATTAAATCATATAGTGGTGTGGACATCAGGCTCAAATAAGCTAAATATCATAATAAGACAATGAATGCCTGCACATAATCAGTTTTCAAGAGGACTATTCATAAGTGGAAGATGAAAATTGGTGCCCTATATTTAATATAGAGTGATCTATTAAAGGGAGTAAATTTCAATTTGAGCTTATGTCATTCAAATTAATTCATCAATCCCATATTAGCATCTTACCAATAATCTAATGGACTTTTTTTTAATCATTAAAGATATAAACACATTAAATTTATACTTGAGTGAGAGGCCTATTATTCAATGCTTGTAACCAGTTAGTGGGTGGGTGATCCATTAAATATTTTAAACCAATTGGATAGTGTGTGAGCCTATTTAAATTATATATAAAGATAACCATGACACTGAATTAAGGTTTGGCTAATTATTGTTGGATTAGATTGAAAGACAACCAAACATCTTTTTTTGTAGTTTTTTACTTTTTCAAGTTAGATTTTATTGTAGGCAATGTTGTAATAACACATTTTCTATAATTTCCCTAACCAAGGTGGTTCCAAAAATTATTTATCAAATAAATATCTATAAAATTGAAAGTAATTAAAGGCTATAGTTCAATATTTTCACATGTATATGGTGATTTTGTCCATAATTATTCATAGTTAAATTCCTTAGACTCTTGCACCATCTTTATCCATGGTTGTGTACATACTAATAAGGAAATAGATTGGTTTAATGGAGTTCATCTAAATCAAATGAAGTAGAATTATTTTAAATATAAAATAGGCTTACATTTTCTTCTTTACCCTTCTCTTTTGTTCTTTTCATGCATATTTTAGAGAAGGTAATGTACATCTAAAGTTTTAATATATGTTTACAAACTTTATCTTGATTGTAAGCCTTTTTTATTATTGTTAATGCATTGTTGAATCCATGTGTGAAATGAATAATTATGAATCAATTGTATCTTCATGACAAATTCACTTTTGATAAATATATGAGCATATGATCAACATGACCATACTTATCATTTATCATTGTTTATTCTAAAGAGGCCCCTTGAAATAGAATACTTTTACATCAACTATATAATTACCCTACAAGCCAAGACCTAGTAGATAAAGAGCTTAAAAAGATTCTATCTCATTTCAAGAGAAGTTCAATGGATTTACACCCTACCTAAATTGGTATGCCAAATGACCCATCAACATAGTGTCTAATTAGATAAATATGATGAGATCGCTACCACTTGAGATGATGCAACACTTTTTAGTGTCTAATATTTCAATGACTTCTATAAAGAAGTCTACATGAGGGGAGGGAATATGAGGCCCTTTTTTCATTATTATAGTTTGGCTTGTATGCACTTAAAAATTACACGGTGTGATATTTATGATACAAATTCGATGATGATACAATGGCCTCTTGTATTGTGTTCAATAGGGAACTCTCTAGCTCTAACCCCCTATGCTTCCACATTCCTCTTTTGACCTATTTTGGCCCACTTGATCATGACTTTCCTATCCATTTTTAATATATTTCAAAAATATAATCATGGATGCCCAAATTATCATCCTAAGTAATAGATCCACCCTCATCTATTCTAAAATTTCCCCTAGTTTGTGCAACCACTATGGCAATTATGCAATTTACATAGTACTTTTGTTTCTAAAAGGAGGTTATGCATTAAAATTGAGATGGTTTAGTTATTTTAGAGGGTTATTTTATAAATATGAGTGTAAATTCTACAATTTACCTTACATAAAGTGGCAAATCTATCACATTTGAAATGCCTTCCAAAATTAGCTCTCGTAACTCTAGATTTCACGTATTTTGCATAACTAGCTTCATGTTTCTTATTTTCATCACCTTGTGTTCACTTATAATCATGATCAAGTCACTCACTCTCTTAATTTTATACTTATTTGGTTAATTTTTAGTTTAAATCATTATCACACTTAGCTTAACTCTCCCATACAAACTCTATTCATATCCTACAAAAAAGCTAATTTGAGTCTGATTTCAAATCCAAAAATTACCATTAGAGATTATTAACAAGAAGATTTTATAGCCACAACCTTGCTATAATTTTAAATAAATTCAACCCCTAATATTCTTGAGTGGACTACATAGTTTAAAATAAAGAGATATCATTATTGAGAGTAATAGATACCTTACAATCTAAAACATTAGTTATCCTTAGTTCAGCTACTCTTTTTTTTATGGATTATGTCTTCTCCCTTTTGCTATCTTATTCTATATTTTATACATCCTCCAACTAGATATTTTCTTTAATTTAAATAAGAGCATACAGAGCTAGTATTCAAAGTATTCTTCTATCAACAAACTACTTGCACTTTAGCTGATTTATTCCAAAAATAGGTTGGAGTTATTTTAATTTTCTAGTATTTGTTATTTGTTAGATTATATTTAACATAGTTTTTTATTGTGATTAAATTTCTTTTCCATTTAAAATAAAAATATTTAAATTTTATATTGGAATAGATCTATCTCTTTCACTTCTCTTTGCTACAAAAACATAATTAGTTTTGATTTATACTTGCATTTAATAGATTAATTTCCTTTCAAGCTAACAATACATATTGTAAATTATTTTAAAAATATATCTTATAAAATATTCAATTCATTTACATCCAAGATAATTTTTATTTTATTCAAGATCTAGATAAACTTCTTGTATCTTAAACAGTCACATAGGCAAACATAGAAAATATAGACAATCATAGGCGAATGTATGTGTTTACAAAGTAAAATTTAGATTATCTATTAATCAATCTTACTTACACTTTTAATTGTTGATACATTAGATATTTAGGATCATGGACAATATGGATTTACTATACCTAACCAAGGGATAATTTACCATAATAACGTCACTTATATGGTTCTAAAGCCTCTAGTCAATAAATATGATGAAATAACCTTAGCTAGGTCTTATGTTTTCATATTCACAAATTAAATGATAAGTAAATTAAAATCTAACCTAGTGCTCATCAAATATTATGGCACAAAGTAAGGGTGATAAAAATAAAAGGTATGCATACATAGGAGAATCTTAATTAAGCTATGTATAGGTAAAACCCTAATTCATGGGAGAATTACAAATGTAAATCTATCTATAGGTAATCAAAAATGCATCATGTTTATAAATCAATCTTATATTAGAGAAGATAAATCATACCATACACTTCCGATTGAGGACACATTTTTTAAGTGGAAACATGACCAATATGTGGATCTAATAGACTTGATTAGGGGATATCTTATCATAATACACCATGTTAGAGAGGGTTTTAAAGACTTCATACAATAAAAATCATGCAATAACCTTAAGGGGGTCTTGAGTTTTTATATTTCACCTAAACTAATAAAAATTAAAATAAATCTAATGTGGTGCTCACCAAAGCTTGTGGCACAACATGTGGGGTTAGTAAATAATCAAAACATGTATAGGAGAATCTAAATTAAGCTAATTATGACTAAGACCATAATACATGAAATATGAAGAGTAATATTATTCAAAGCCAATACTTATACTACTTCTATCTACTAAAGAGAGGAGCAAAGTTATAAAATGCTTAGCTAAATGACAAACCCATCAAGACTCAATATATCCCTTAGCCAAAGGGGCTTTGCAAGAGGTTGTTGTGATTTGTAAGAATAATTAAGAAAGGCCAAAGCATCTAAGACTTTTTCCATAAGACTATATTCTTCAAGTAAAAACCCTAAGCTAAGACTCCTCAAGTAGAATGGTGGAAGAACATATTATAAATAAGCACAAGTGAATAGTAACTCTTGATTTCATATTGAAATAATGATGAAATGATATTGGATATATAGGCATATTTATCCCTAATCCCTTCTAAAAATCTTATCCAATAGGTTTGACACAAACAACCTATCATAATTTCATATAATAACTATTCATTAGGTCATGAGCTAGGTCAAAAAAGGCCAAACTAATTCCTAAATGAAAATCACCCAAAACTGTACAAGTTTGACCTAGTCAACCTAGTACAATTGACTGACAAAAGGGATGTAATGTGAGGAAAAGAGGGATGGATAGTGGAAAATACTGGAGTGTGCAAAGGAATATTGATATCTTAGAAAATAGTTTTAGAATCTAGTTAGATTGGTAATAATGTGGTAATAAGGGACAATAATCATGTGAAGCACCAATGGTCTATCAACCCCTTTCTTGGTGCACCTTTTAGGGTGTGCACTTAGAGATATTAAGTCTTGATGAGTTCTTACAATATTTAAAGCATCAATATTTGATCAAAGTTGAAAATATTATATGTATACATATGCCCCACTTGAAGCTCATCATGTGTCACTAAGGTGAAATAGGGGATGGTGTTTCAAGAAAGAATATAAGAACACATAATGTTGATGCTAAAAAAATGTAGTATTTTAAACAAAAAAAAATTGAAAGAGAAATAACTAAAAAATTAAAACGTAATGTATACCTTGACTTTCCTATTTTTGCTCTTTATTTTTGACTTACCTTTATCATTGGATGGGTTTAGAAACTACTTTAAACAAACCCAAGAATATAAAACTAAAGAGAAAAAATAAACAAACACAAGAAAGCCAAGATAATTGGTGTTATTTGAATGAGATGTACTTGGAAATTTGGCAAACTGGGGTGACAAGTGTTATGTTAGACTAAATGACCAAGTCAAAAATAAGAGTAAATCAGATAATCAAAAAACCAAGGCTACTAAATATCAAAAAACTCAAACAAGTAAACCTTGAGTAAGAAAGGTAAACTCACCAAATTAAACTAAGGATACATGTAAAAAAAAATATGGTAATCAAACATTGATGTAAAAGAAGTAACAATCCTTAAATAAAGATGAGCAAGTGAAAAATGGTTAAATAAAATGTTAAAACAACTTTGATGAGTGAGCAGTAACAATCCTTATCTCACACAATAATAGAAAAAAGAACATAAAAGGGAAAACAACATTGATGAGTGAGAAGTAACACACCAACCTAACTCAACAATGGAAAAAAATGTATAGACTTAGGTGCCTATAATAGAAGGGTAGTAAAATAATGATAAATGGGAAAAGGAAAGTAAAACAAGTCTAGAAATATAAATCTATGGTGTAAAAAAAGTAATCCATAATTACTCAAACATGTTTTTCTCTAAAGATAGATAAAACTAAAACAAAGTAGTGCTAGCATGTTTTTAAGATTTGAATAAGAAAGAAGTAAAGAAGATGCAAAATAGATTTGGATTCACAATTTTCTTGTCGAGGGGGGAAATGAAATTTGTGGAGGAGAGAATGAAGGAAAAATCAAGGTAGAATAACTCTTTATCAAAGTCAAGACACTCAAATTAGGTTTGTCAAAATAAGAAGACTTTTGACCTTAAGAACTTTGAAGAACTTCTCTTATCCACTCAAGTCTTAAGTCAATAAATGAAGTATATAGATCATCCCATGAAGGATTTATGCATGAAAAGTAAAATGAAACTACCTTCCCATAATGTGTTCTCTATTACTCAAGACCCCTTACAAAGTCATCAATCTACTGTGAAGATTAGGTACTTGCATTAAAAAATAGGTAGAACCATAGAGTTTTTTGAATTATCCTATTCTAATCTACTAGGTTATCATACCCCAATAGATCTCAGCTCTATGTGAGGCCAACTGTGGAGTTTGAGCTTTGATTAGAGATAGAAGATGTGCTTCTAATCATGTCTTTTGGTGTTACTTTGAATTTTGAGATTTGTGTGTTTTTTTTTGCATCCTTGCCTTTTTCCTTTTAACTTTCATGATGGATTTTTCTATTCCTCCTCCATACAAATTTAAAAAACCAAACATGTGTGCTAAAGATGATTTTCATTTAAATACTTGGGATTTGGTTGCTAAGAGAGATAACTTCAGAGAACATGGTGTCTAAGAGTCTCATAAACTTAGGTAAAATAAAAGTGTTATCTTGACTTCAACCTTGTTTTATCCAATGTGGAGTGAAAAGAAGGAGAAATCAAGAGGAATGACACTTGGAACAATTTAAATTACTTCAAATCACAAAAAAATGTGACAAAGGGTAGAAAAAGGGAAATAATGATAGAAAAGTGTGATTCCTTATCATAAGAATGAGGGAAATGAAGGAAAGCATGCTAACATAGATTATTATGCAAATTTCATCTATTAAAAGAAATAAAAGCTAAATTTGAGAACAAAGATAGAGAATTTTTAACCATTATTAAACATATTCTAGAAAGGGGTTAACAAGATGGTGATTTTATGAGGAGGGTTAGGTCATATCCATGGGCTTACACTATAACTCATAAAATAAAAACCAAGGATACAAAAAGGTGTGTAAAAAAGTATGAAATAAAGAAGACTATAGTACATCATGAGGAATACTAAGTCCTATCCATGATTTTATAATGCAACTCATGAGATAAAAGGAAAACCGAAAGACCAAAAAGAAAATATTAAAGGTTTGTAAAAATACGGAACTGTTGCAAAAGGAGAGACCCTTGTAAGTAACCTAAAACAAGTGTTAGATAGATATAGATAAAAATTAGGAAAATAAGGAAATAAATTAGGCAAAGTAATTCTTGAGTAATTTTGCATTAGTGGGCTCTTTGAAAACATGGCCTTCATTAGTTTGAAGATGGTAGGTACTTGGACCAAGAATATTTTTGACTAAATATGGGCCCCACTATTTTTGGGCATATTTTCCTTATTTATCATGGGTGTAGTCTAATTTAAGGACAATATCACCAACATTAAATGTGTAAACTTTAACATGTTTGTTATTTCATTTGGCAATTTGAGCCTTATATTGGTAGTCATGTTGTAAATCAAAAACATGACGTTCATCAAGGAGATCAAGGGCATGAAGATGATTTTCATATAATTCTTCATCAGAAATGATACCATGAAGAGATATATGTAGATATGGAAGCTCAATTTCTAAAGGAAGGATTAACTCATAACCATAGACTAAAAAGAATGGTGTTTCCCTAGTGGTAGTATATATGCTAGTCTGATAGACCTAAAGGTAGGGAAAAGATGAAGGTGCCAATCCGTACAAGTTTTATGAATTATCTTTTAGAGAATTTTATTAAGAATTTTTTTAGTGTCCTTAGCTTGGCCGTTATATTTTGGATGATAAGGCATGGAAAATTTGTGATTGATCTTGAATTTAGCACAAAATTATTTAACATTCCTATTTTTTAAATTACCACCATTGTTAGAAATGATGGTATGGGGAAAACCAAAGTGGTAAATGATTTGATTAAGAATAAATTTGGAAATGTTAGAATAGATGACATTAAAAAAGGGAATTGTTTCAACCCATTTGGTAAAATATTCGATAGTCTTGATGATAAAAACATGCCTATCTTAGGAGTGAGATAATTTGTCAATGATATATAATCCCCACATGGAGAATGGCCTAGGAGATTTTATAGTTTGAATCTTAGTTGGAGGTGAATGAATTAAATCATTATGAATTTGACAAGAAGTACACTTTTCATATAATTCAATTGCATCCTTTTCAATAGTAGGCCAAAAGTAACCCATATGTAGGCATTTACAATCTATATCATGTCCACTAAAGTGGCCACCACAAATTCCTCCATGTGCTTATTAAAGAAGAGGAGGGACCTCATCTTGTCTAATGTAATGGATTAAGGTACTTTTAGAATTGTGATAATAAAGTATTTTGTATATAAATACATACTTGAAAGCTTGTTTATGAATATGTGTCTTTCATGAGAGTCTAAGTTAGGAAGATAAGTTTGATGTTTTAAGAATTAAATGATGTCTTTGTACTAAGGGCTTTATCAAATTATGATAGCCTCGATGTGGTAGATAAGTGAATCTAGTGGTTGAGTTGAGGATGGATATTTTCTTATTTATATAAGAAAATTAGGATCAAAAATAAGTTGGTGTGAATGAAAAAGAGATGTCGAAGAGGTAAGAGAATCAGCAATAAAATTTTGATCTCTAAGGATAGGTTCAATAGTGAAAGAGATGAAATCCTTAGCAAGAGTGGTTTCAATAAAATTTTTGCTTTTGCATTGGTAATCACCATTGACATGGTGAAAAATATGCTGAAAATAACCTAAATCATGTAGGTATTGAATGTCTAAGTCAAGATAAACTCTCATGCCTAAGATTAGAGCTTCTTACTCAACCATATTGTTGGTGACATCAAAATTTAATAAAAAAGCTAAAGGAATGATTTTTCCAAGAGGACTTATAAGAATAAAACTTTCCCCAACTTCTTAAAGGCATTTAGTACCATCAAAGTGAAGCATCTAAGTATCCTTATGCAAATCAACATTAATTTCATGAATATTTTCAATGACTACCTTAGGCTTAGTGGTATTAGGGGAAATAGTAGATTCAACAAGATTATTTTCTATAAGATCAATAGCAAAATTATGAAAATAATCTTTCAAAAAAAATATCTTGATTAATACCTTCAATGTAAAGGATATTGTCATCTGGTAGACCATCTTGAAGGGGGGAAGTAGCTGGCATAGATCTATGATAAGTTGATCGCTATGACTTGCCCTTTGATAACTTTTTAATTTATAATTCAGAGATTAAATTACATTAGGAGGGCCATCTATTTGCCAATTCTATCTCTAGGGAGAAAGGATTTAGAGAAGAAGAGACAAAGGAGGTTAGAATGAATGATGACATAAGTGGTTTAGTAAAGTATGTATTGATGAGGCTTTTTAGCTGTGAAATAGATGGCAAGGTAATCACATTCAATTTTGGTATAACTTATCTCATAATTGATGAGGCCTTGACTAATGTAATAAATAGCATACTCTCTTACATTATCATCATGTTGGGCAAGCATTGCCCCAACTGATATAGGTGTGGAAGAAGTATAGAGGATCAAGAGTTGATCATTGGAAGGAGGATGAAGTGTATGTGGGTGAAGCAATGACTCTTTCATGTTATAAAAATATTTTTGACAAGGATCCATCCATTCTAAATCATGACTTTTATTAAGAATAAAATTGATAGAGTGGATATGATAAGCCATTTCAAGGATGAATTTTCTAATTTCCCCATGTTTACCAAAGTGTGAATGTCTAGAGTAGAATGAGGAATGGGCATATTGATGATATCACTAATATTAGTGGGGTCAACATCAATGCCATGGAGAGAGACTATGAATCCTAAAAAAATTATATATGTGACACTAAAAACACACTTTTAAGGATTGAGTCTAACCCAATATTTAAGAAGGTGATAAAAAATGATAGCAAGATTTGATAGATGAATCTTACAACTTTTGGATTTAGTAAGGAGATCATCCAAATAAGTTTTAACAATTTTATGGATAAGCTCATGAAATATGTGATTCATCACTCATTGCTAAGTTGATCCAACATTTTTGAGGTTGAAGGGCATTTTGACATAGTAATAGGTTCCCCATTCCATGGTGAAAGTAGTCTTATGTTGATCTTTGGGGGAAATGTGAATTTGATTGTATATTGAGAAACCATCCATAATAGATAACATTTTTTAACTAGTTATGGAATCAATAATGGCATCTATTAAAAGTAAAGGAAAGTTGTCCTTGGGACAAGCAAGGTTAAGATTACAAAAATCAATACAAATGTGAATGACCATAGCAACCTTTTTCCAAATGGGAATAATGTTAGAAATCTGTTCCAAATAGTCTACTAGTTTGATAAATTTAGCATTGAGTAATTTTATGATTTCCTTGTGACATAAAGTGGAAACCATGAGTGTAAATTTCCTTTACTTTTGATGCACGGGCTTAGCATTAGGATAAGTAATGATGTTATGTACCATAATGTTAGGGTTAATACCGGGTATGTCCTTATAAGACCATGTGAAAACCTCATGATAGTTATCAAATAATAAGCTAAAATTATCATGTTCAGTAGGTGAGAGTTCACAAGATAATATAATTGGTCGAGGACAAGATGGAGTACCATATTCAATGTGAGTGGTTTCTTTGATAAGCATGGCATTGCCATATTGAAAGTGGTATGGTGTATTAGGTAAGGCAAAAATAAGATTAATTTTATATCAATGCTAGCAATGAAGTTGTTAAAACAAGGGGTTTTAGTTTTAAAATTCCCAAGTTTATGATATTGTTGAGGAAGGTTAGGTTTTTTAGCATGAATTATTTCAATAATGGCTTCATCACTAGGCAAGGTATGAAGAGGACCATAATACTCAACATCTAATTCAAGATCTAAAATGTGATTACCATGGTGATCATACTCAGAATGTATCTAATGAACATCGATGGCCTTGGAATTTAGTGTAATCTTGGGAGTAGGAGAAGTAGATAGATCAAAATAAATTAGGGTGTTATTGGTTTTGATGATAGGAGAAGGATTAGATTTAATGATAGGATCCAAAGGTGGTAAGGAATATGTAGGAGCTTCTAAATTTTTGGAAGGTATAATTTGCTCTAACACCCAAGGAGTATTAATAAGTGGAGAATTAATAGGGGGCATATGACCTTCAAGATCTAAAATGTGATTACCATGGTGATCATACTCAGAATGTATCTAATGAACATCGATGGCCTTAGAATTTAGTGTAATCTTGGGAGTAAGAGAAGTAGATAGATCAAAATAAATTAGGGTGTTATTGGTTTTGATGATAGGAGAAGGATTAGATTTAATGATAGGATCCAAAGGTGGTAAGGAATATGTAGGAGCTTCTAAAGTTTTGGAAGGTATAATTTTCTCTAACACCCAAGGAGTATTAATAAGTGGAGAATTAATAGGGGGCATATGACCTTCAAGATCTAAGTCATGATCCATGGAATGGGTATGGACATCCTAATTAAAAGAATGATTTTGAGCTAAGGTTTTCTAGTAATGTTAGACATCTAAGTCTTCAGATTGATCTTGGGCCATTATGTAATGATCATCATATGTTAGAGAAATTGTACATGCTTGAGATTTAAGGGGAGTTTTAGAAGGTGAAATCCCAATATTATTGAATGTACAAGGAGACATGATGAGAGGATATTGAAATAATTTTTCCACTCTAAAATCATTGTAAATTAAGGCATATTCTAGTAAAGAGAAAAATCAATAATCTCATCAATAAGAGGAATAATATAATCCCTAAGTAATAAATAAGAAGGAAGCCAATACAAAATTTAGGGAGGTAGCTTGGTAGTATTACGAGTATGTTAAAAATCATTAGGTTCATCATCATCAAAATTTTCAAGATTGACTTATAAATCAAGATTCATGTTGATGAATTTGGTTAAAGGAGTACTATTGATCTTAGGAATGGTAGGAATATGATACTAAGATTTGGGATTAGGAAGTTGAATAATCCATGAGTTGGGATCAGCCTCATGTTTGTATAATTTATCATTATGTAAAAATTTAATGCATTGGCTACTAAAAGAAGCAATATCCCTCATTCTATGAGTCCAAGGGTGACCAAGGAGTATATTATAAGATAAAGGTAAATCAATGACCATAAGCTTAGTTTAAATGGTTTTAGTTCTGATGGTTAAAGAAATCCAAATACAACCAAATGGTTTTTTATTTGTTTTATCAAAACCATGACATGTAAGATGGATCTGCTTGAGATGATCATTGTTATAACCAATTTGTTAGATAAGCTAAAAATATGTCACATTAATACCAAAGCCTTTATCAACTAGAAATTTATGGATAAGCGTAGTATTAATGGCTATTTTAATGAAAAGTGGTGGATCATCAGCACAAAAAAGAATTTCATCATTAATCATGTCTTCTTAAATAAATTCAATAGAAGGCTTAGAATAAGGACACATAGTTTAAATGGTATTCAAGTCTATAGGTTAAGATTAAAGAGAAGGTGGTTCTTCATCTATGGAGGATGGATCTTCAATTTCATGGATTTGTTGCATGAGGAAATTTTGATGATAGAGAAACGTATAAACCAACTCCATAAGTGAAATATTACAAGGTATAGAGTTAAATTCTTCAAGAAATTTCCAATGAGATTTAGAAGAAGAACTAGCATGAGGTTTAGGAGGTAAAGTATATTTTGAAAGAATAGATGTAATTGGAAGTTTAGAAGGAGGAAGTGGTTCCTCATGGGTTTTTAAATCAAGATTAGTAGTTGTCATATCTTTGAGAAGTTATTATTCTAAAGATGGCTTCTTAGGTTTGGTAACAAGATATTTATGAGATGGCTTATGATGATATGTGACCTTGGTAGTGTTAACATATTGAGAATTGTTATGATATTGCTCATAATCATCATTAATGGCACAATCATCCTTGATATTTGGTTGATTATTGTTGTACAAAAATATTTTTAGTTATTTGAGGTAGAAGCTTTAGAAACCTGTCATTTTTTAGAATTAGGGATGTACTCTTGATGATGAAGGTTGTGTTGTCTCCAAATCTTGCACCCTAGAAGTGGGTGTTCAAGTATCTTCCAGATTTGGGTAACATTTAACTACTTTTAGGTGTGTGGGGCACCTATGGTGGAAGTAGACCTCTAGGATTGAAAGGGCTAGCTCACTAGATATGTCTTCATGTACTTGTCACCTAATCTAATACTTTATTATGTGAAAATGATAGAGTTACATAAAATTAAAATATTATAAGGGGGTGATACAACATAAATATCTCAATAATATTATCATACAGATACAGTAAGAGACAAGACTCAGAAAACTAGCGTCTACTTCTTAGAGCACTCTAACATAGCATTTCAAACATGAAGGTGGAATATATGAAAGACTACTCAGGGTGAGTTAATATTAAGATAAGTTTTAGACACTAAGGCTACTTTTACACTTGAAAAATAGGCTCATACACTTAACAACACTTCATGTGACCTATTATAATGAAAAAAATTGCATCAGACATGGAAGGATTGAGAGAAAGCAAGGATTGATATCAATCACTTGAGTTTTCACTATACATCTCTTAACACACTTAGAAAAGATAGTTTATAGGATCAAAACTAGATTGCATATCTTATATAAAAATAAAAGTATAATATCAAACCAACAAGGCTTCACCATATTAGGTGTTGTCTCCCTTTTACAATGCCAAAAAGACTAAAATTTATAACAATAGTGTGTGAGAGAGAAGAGGAAGTTCAAGAGGCACAAGGACAAGTGTCTAAAGATGAAAATTATTTAAAATTAATGGAAATGAGGTAGAATAGGGATCAATAATTGATTTTAACATGTTTCCATCCTAAACTGAGCACCTTCCTCACATGTGGCATTGAAACTCCACAATCACTTTCCCTTGGAAATTGCCTTCTTCATGGGCTTCCTTAAGCATTCTAAAATAGATTAGGCATAAGTGTCTCATGTGCACTAAGGAGAGGAAGTTACAAAGATGCCTCCACCTACATTGGATGTTTTCCTAATCATGTATTTTCTCTTACACAAGCACAATCATCATCTACAACCATGATTACACTCCAATAGGCTTTTCTTGACGATTGGCACTAGCATCTCTTTTTCCTTTCTAACTGATCCATACCATGGATCTCATGACACATTGAAGGACACTTCATACACTTGGTTCCATTAGGCACATCTTTAAAACTCTCAAAATTTAGGTTACCACTCTTTTCACTATCACTTTAGAGACTGGCTAAAGTGAAGGGTCTAGAAAAGACACTTGTGGGAATTTTTGACCTATAAAAATGGCATAAGGAGTTGGTTCAAGTCCCAAGATACCCTCCCAAGTTATTGGTATCCCATGATCATCTTTAGGACCTATAAAACATAATAAATTTTTAAATAAATATGATTTTTACCTGATCTGTATGGATTCCACATAATCTAATTCCATGGATCTACACCTCATGAAGTTTTAAACAACTTCTCTTGATCTCTTAGGGTCAAATTTGTTCATTTGGATGCACTTTGAGCCTCATTTCTTCCATCGGGTCAAAAAATAGATTTTTCAAGGGTTTTGAGGTGATTTGGATTCTTAATGTTTATTCATAAATAATATACATTATAATATTATCAAAATTCCATTAAATTCCTCTTAGGGACCCTCTTCATCATCTCCAAATACCCTAAGGTCCCATGCAAATGGTCATAAAAGTTTTAAGCACTCCAAGTTGGCATTTGAGCCCTTTTCATGCATTTTGTGAGGGTTTTAAATGTAATCAAGCCAATAATTGGATTTATAATGATTCTCTTGTATACCAATGGTTAAAACACCTATATACACTTCCCAATCACATGCCTCAATCATTATAATATCTCCTTAAGAACTAGGAATAAAGATGACCCCTATTTTGAAACTGGGCCTAGACCTTGCCAATAGGTCTATCTAAACCTTTGAGCCCAAAATGAGGTTTAGTTAGATTAAATTTCATATTATGAGTTTTAAAATTTATTTAATAGTCCCCCAAACATGTTTCAATCACTTGTGAGTCTTATCCAAGGTCCAAACTGAAGATGGCCATCCTTACCAAGCCATTTGCTTACCATTCCTTACCATGGTGACTTCACCCTTTCTAGTATAGGGTACCATGTTTGCCATAAAACCTTATAGAAAGGTTTTTTATCTTTTTTTATTTTTTCTCCAACTTCAATAGTCACCATTCATAGTTGTCTTGACCTTGCTTATCATTTCATCCCTTTTCCTCAAAACTATCAGTCTTGTTCATGGAAAAATTGCCCCTCAAAATAAAGGGATTTATCCCTATTATAATTGTAAAAATTGAAATTTTAGTAATTTATTTAACTCCTAAGGGTACTATATACAAATTTTGACAAATTAACTCATCCATTTGACCCTCTAAAAGCTCCAAAATCCAAGATAGACTTGTCAGAATGCACTTTCTACAAGGGTTTTGAAGGATGACTAAGTTTTGCATCTTTGTTTGAGACATATTTTTTCCAAATGATCCTTTAAATGTCCTATTCATCTTCCATGATTTATTTAAACCATATTATAACCTATTTGTCTTTCAAACACATTCTATGCTTTTGGAAACATAGACTAAGTCTATAACTGCTTAGAATGAAACCACTATTTAGGCCTACCTATGGGTTATTTGAGCTTGGTTTAGGATTTAAGAACACAATAAAAACATTTTATAATTTTTAAAATATCATATAGATTTTCATACATAATTTTTTCCAAAATTGAGCTCCATCCCCCTCACTAATTTATCTCTCATTCCCAAGACTAGGCCATGTGCTTGTTATGGACTTAGACACCCTATTTTCACTGACCCCTAGAGATTTATTGTCATAAAAAAAGATAAATAGTATTATAAAACATTTTAATATTTCCATATAATCATTCTCCGCTTTTTCCAAGTCATACTCTACCAACACAGTCTCATTTGGTACAAGGAAAACCTACTTCCAACTCGTTGTCTTACTAACACTATTGTAGGTGCCAATTCACAGACTTATAGGTCTAGTCTAAGATTTGAATATGGGTTTATACCTCATTTTCATGTTATTATTTCAATATAATCTCTTAATTCTTTTATTTATTTTATAAACCCTCAAGTCAACACCAATTCTATGCTTAGGTTCTTGACTAGGACACCCATGCCTTGACTGTAACAGTCCTTGTTCTGATACCTGTATGTGTTTGTAGGTGGTCATGGGTATGAATTAGGTATTTAATTATGATTTATAACCTTATTTATGCCTTGAAATTTCTACCTCCTCAACATAAAATTACTTATAACCTCCTCAAAATCCATTGTTTCACTCCGCTACCAATATACCCTACATGATTGTGTTTCATGGATTTTAGGTCTACCTGTAGGTGCACTTGAGCTCTTTTAGGTCATTTGGTTGATATTAATCACATTAAATTTATGAAAAATGCTATAAAATTATCCATTTTCATACTAAACCTTAAATTTTGTCACTATCTACCCAACTGAGATTAAACTTACTAAAGCTTGTTGTAGGTTTCACTGTCAAAATCTAGTGGTTTCTTGGGCAAATTTGGACTCCAATTGTTCATACTTACCTCACCTTTCAACCCTAAAAATTTGCATTATAATTTTATGTTGTAGGTACTACTAAAAATAATAATCAATATAATTATAAACTCCTTTTATCATGGTATATGTTGTTCTAAAAAGCTCAAGGACCTCTATTTTGGTCATTTTGGGACAGAGAGATCAATATAGTCTGATCATCCTTTTGAAGGAAAAATCTAATTTTCATAGCATTCTAACCTTTATGACATGTATTCCATGACCCTTTTGGTATGTTATAACCACAATATTAATTCCATTGTGTGTTTCACCATTCACCCCTCTGTACAAACCTCTTGAAGCTCCTGTATAAGGCAACTATGAGTGTTATTCTTTTGACAAAGTAATAAACAAGAAAAATGGACAATTTAATTTGAAGGGGTGTTGATCTAATTTATCACAATATCATTAAATTAATTAACTTTTATAAAATTAATCCAAGAACACTAAACATCTCCATGGAGCCTCTTCCATGTTGAAATAACATAGGGTATACATCTATCACTGCAAACTTAATAAACAAGTATAATTTGGGAAATCTCCCTCAAGGAATTTAAGAGAGAGAGAGTGTGTGTGTGTTGGGTGATTATAACATCATAGATAGGTCCTATTCTAACCTCAAAATACTCCATCAAAATCATACAGCTCCATATATTTCTAAAAATAAGAAATAGATGTAAACCTATACCCCCCTTTAAATGTAAGGGCATAAAAAGTTGTTTGAGGTGTTATCAATTATTAATAAAGGAGGAGGCACCAATTTGAAAGTTATTATTATGTATTTTAATTACACTTAGATTATATCCACCCCCAAGACCATTATTCCCAACTCCAACTATATGGCTCACACCAAGTGTTTGAATTTGACCTTCCTTGGCTTGCAAAGAGAAAGTGGAAGAAAAAGAAGTTGAAAATGAACTTTTTGATTAAATATCTCCACTCTAAGTGTGTAAATTGGTGTGGGGAGGTTAAGAGGCACTCCACCCATGTTTTTAGCTGAAGGTGAGTTCCAAAAATCTATACAAGTAATACAAATGGCTTTTTTTAAAATAAAAACTACCATTTCCTACATATAACTGACTCTTTAATTGCCATCTAACTAATACTAACATATTATAACCTCTTCCATGTTTATATTCATTTTGGTGATAAATATTTTAACTCTACCGTCCGTACAAATCATTAATTGAGCTAAAAAAGTGGCCAAATGACCCTTTTTGCTCATGAACCTAGCAAGTGACCAATTTATGACTTGAAGACACCTTGAAACATAATAAATACCATCTTAGGAAATTTTCAACACAATTTTTCCATTTTACTGAGTTTTACTAGGTTTGACCAAGGTTGATTTTAGTTGACTAGCATAGTACAAGGAGGATAGGCCTCAACAAGGACTAGGGGAAGGATAAGTGAGACATATAGGATAATAATAGACCCCATAAGACACATGAAACCTTATTTAAAAGTTCAAAATATTATGGGTTGGATCAATTTTAATAGAATTAATATTTGGTCAATATCTTTAGTGATTTCTAGGGGTGGCATGCCAGCTATGCCTAAGTCCAGTTGCCTCGTCCTTCCATTGGGCATGGAGTCACACATATGGGAACTCAAATTGGCTTGAATAGAACTTTGACTTAAGTAAAACAATTTTTTTGACCCACACACATAAAATAAAAGACACACACCAAATAAAAGGAAGGAAACACACTTGTGTTATGAAGCACTTAGGAAACACAAGACAAACTAAAACAAACACACTCTAATATGTAAAAATTAATTAGAAAGAGTTGATCTTCTTGGATCAAAAGGAAATTTTTGTATACCATATTCTTAAAGTTAACTATAAGGATGTTCAATTTATAACTTATGACTTGTTCTTATTTATTTATCACCTTGTTCACTTTCCATGGTGCTTGCATTGGTTTGATCTAGTTCTACAGCTACGAATAGGTGTTCAATGGAAACATACTCCTCTTGATTATTTTGAATAGAAATAATAGACTTTGGTTCAAGTGATTTTTCATTGATTTTTGACTCATTTTGACCCTCACACTCAACCTTAATTTTTGTTGCAAGTGGCTTTCCATCATCAAGACTATACTCATTTTGAAAAATAAGGTCTCCATCAAATGTTGGTGGTCCTAGTAGTTGAATGCATGTGAGAGGTTCTTCAAAACTTACTATATCTCTTGGTACCTTTTATTCTTCATATATCTTATGAATTTTATTTTATTGAGATGAACCATGCTTACCTTGCTCTTCAGATTCTTCAAACATGTGCAAATAGGACTGCCATATGACCTTGTCTTCTTATTGAGGTGCTTTATGAATTTCAATAGGTTCAGTTGCAGCATATTCAAAAAAAATTATCAATATCTTCATGAAGTTAAGATGCATCATTAAATCTCAAAAAAAAATTCTCAAGGTCATCCCAAATTGCCAACTCTTCATGATTAATAGAAAGGACTTGAAGTTCATCAACATTCTTACTAATTTCTTATGGAACATCATGTTGGATAATGAGTACCTCTTCTTCATCTTGTGTTGTAATTTAATCATCATCATCTTCCATGAAGCATGAAAATTCATCAATCCACTCAATTTCCACTTCTTCTTGTCTTACATCTGAGGTGTCTTCTTCTCTCAAAACATTTATTTGCTACTCCATGTCATCATCTCCTTCCTCAAGCTCAAAAATTGATCTATTAGGGTGAAGAGGTGTGCCAATGACAATATCTTCATCATATACACTTGATTTATCATCTTAAATATGTCCAAATAACCCATATATGGCAGCATCACCCTCCAACTCTTGAAGAGTCTTAGAAACAATCAGTTGATTCACAAGTTGTTAAGGCAATAGAGAAGAAGTACTAAATAGAAATCCTTCAAGTACCTTGTCAAATTTTGGTGTATCTTGTAATTTATGAGAATCTCTATCATGAATTTCAGATGGAGAATTTGAAAAACCTATAAGACATTTTAAATTTATCCCAACACAATTATCCTTCTTCATAATCTACCTAGGCATAGGACCTTCCTTCCTCTCAAGGTTAGGCATGACATAGTTTGGGTTTTTGGTCCAATATGGATGTAATATGAATATATGGTAGGATCTTGAGTAGTCTTAGTAAGCTTTGGAGGAGACTTAAGAGTAAAATTATGAGAATTATTAATGTTTTGTTTTCTTAGATGGAGGATCTGCAAATGAAATTTGTTACACATCATTCAATCAATTTGTCCTTTCCAACCAAGCTTAAAATTGAAGATAAATTGAGACATATCATTGGAAACTTTTTCCCCAATGTTATCCATGAATTCATTATATAATAATAGAATAAATTATGGTTTCACATTTGTAACTATTATATCTTGTGGGATTATAACATTAACATATCAAGAAAATCAATAGACACATTTATTTCTTGCAATGCCAAGAGTGTTTATATCTCTTCCTTATAATTATAATTCAACTCTAGAATCAAACTCATACTACAGGTTCAACTCATCATCTATTTAATTAGGGATAAAATAATGACTTTTAGTGGTACTAAAATTACAATTATGAATCGAGGCATTACCAGTGATCATGGTGGTAATGAAAGGAGAAGGAAAAACCTTCTTGACTTATTGAGGAACATGAGATTGATGTTGCATTGCTTATTGTTATTTCAAAAGTTATTTCAAATCCCTCAATTCACTTTTCAAGCCCTCCAAATCAAGGTTCAACTCATTCTCATCTTGCTCAAAATGATCATTAAGATTAGTAGGTTGGTAATAGGAGTGAGTTTATGTTGGAGGAGAGTATAACGATTGATATGAACCTTCATGAAGTGTAGTCTCTTAAGGGTAGCTTGTGGAAAATTCATGAACATCACAAGTAGGAGCATCTTGATAGGGAGGTACATGTTGATTGGAAGATGAAGTGTACATACCATAATTGATGTTTTGAAGCACTAGGACTACTTACACTAGTTGAAATAATTTAGATTCACCATTGGTGCTTTGATTGCCTTTAGAGATTAATGAGTTGAAGGATAACACCAAGAATTCCTTCACTTGAATTCAATTTTCCCGTCAAGCATGCCATAACTATTGTCTCCAAATATTTCACCCTAGAAGATGGTGATCAAGCCTCTTCCAAATCTGGGTAACATTGGAATACTTTCAAGTGTGTGGTACATCTATGGTGGAAGTAGACCTCTAGGATTGAAAGGGCTAGCTCACGAGATATGTTTTGATGTACTTGTCACCTAATATAATACTTTCTTATGTGAAAATGGATAGGATTTATAGGAAAGTAAAATATTATAAGGGGGTGATACACCATGAATATCTCCATAAGATTATCATATAGATACACTAAGAGACAAGAGTCACAAAACAAGCTTTTACCTCTTAGAGCACTCTAACATTAGCATTTTAAACATGAATGTGTAATATATGAAAGACTAATCAAGGTGAGTTAATCAAAAGATAATTTTTAGACACTAAGGCTACTTTTACACTTAAAAAATAGGCTCATATACTTAACAACACTTCATGTGACCTGTTACAATGAAACAATTTGCATTAGACATAGAAGGATTGAGAGGAAAAAAGGATTGATATCAATCACTTGAATTTTCACTATACATCTCTTCACACACTTATAAAATATATTTTATAGGATCAAAACTTGATTTAATATCTTATTTAAAAGGAAAATTATAATATCCAACTAGTAGGGCTTCACCATACTAGGTGTGGTCTCCTTTTTATAATGCTAAAAAGGCTATAATTTATAGCAATTATGTGTGATAGAGAAGAGTAAGTTCAAGAGGCACAAGGACAAGTGTAAAAATATGAAAATAAATTAAAATTCATGGAAATGAGGTGGAAGAGGGATCAATAATTTATGTGAACATGTGTCCATCCCAAACTAAGCACTTCCTCACATGTGGCATTGCAACTCCTCAATCAATCTCTCTTGGAAATTGCCTTCATCATGGGCTTCCTTGAGCATTTAAAAATATATTAGGGACAAGAGTCTCATGTGAAATGAGGAGATTAAGTTAAAAATATGCCTCCACCTACATTGGAATGTTTCCTAATCATGTTTATTATCTTACACAGGCACAATTATCACCTGCAATCATGATTACTCACCCATAGGCTTTTCTTGACAATTGGCACTAGCATATTTTTATCCTTTATAATTGATCCATACCATGGGTCTCATGACACATGGTAGGGTACTTCATACACTTGGTTCCATCAAGCACATCTTAAAAAGTCTCCAAATTTAGGTTACCACTCTTTTCACTATGTCACTTTAGAGACTGGCTAAATTCAAGGGCCTAATACGGACACTTGTGGGGATTTTTAAGGTTTTAATATAGCATATGGAGTTTTTCAAAGTCCCAATCTACCCTCCCAATTTATTTTTATCCCATGATCATCTTCAAGACCCATAAAACATAATAAATTGTCAAATAAACCTACTTTATACCTGATATGTATGGATTCTACATAATCTAATTCCATGTATATGTACCTCATGAAGTTTTAAAAAACTTATCTTTATCTCTCAAGGTCAAATTTGTTCATTTGGATGCACTTTGAGCCTCATTTCTTCCATCGGGTCATAAAATAAGGTTTTCAAGGGTTTTGAGGTGATTTGGATTCTTAACATTTGTTCATAAATAAAAATCATTATAATCCTATAAAAATTCCACTAAGGCCTCTTATTTACCCTCTTCATTATCTCCAAATACCCTAAGGTCCCATGCAAATGGTCATGAAAGTTTCAAGCACTCCAAGTGGGCATTTGAGCCCTTTTCATGCATTCTATGAGGGTTTAAGTGTAATCAAGCCAAGAATTAGATTTATAAAGATTATCTTATATACAAATGGTTAAAAAACCTATATAAACTTCCCAAACACATTCCACAATAATTTTAACATCTCAAGATTTAAGAATGAAGATGACCCCTATTTTCAAACTGGGCCTAGACCTTGCCAATAGGTTTGTCTACACCTTTGAGACCAAAATAAGGTTTAATTAGCATTCCTTTCATCTTAGGAGGTTTAAAATTTATTTAATAGTCCCATAAACATGTTTTAATCACTTTGGAGGCTTATCCAAGGTCAAAATTGAAGATGACCATCCTTACCAAGCCATTTGCTTACCATTCGTTGCCATGGTGACTGCATCCTTTCTAGTATAGGATACCCTATTTTACCTCAAACCTTATATCAATATTTTTTATATTTTTTTAGGTTTTATCCATATTCAAAGTCACCTTTCATATTTTTCTTGACCTTTGGCTTATCATTTCATCCCTTTTCCTCAAAATTACCAGTCTTATTCATGGAAAAATTGCACCTCTTTTGAAACAAAACAAAGGGGTTATACCTATTAGCCTTATAAAAATGACAATTTAAGGATATTTTTAACTCATAATGGTACTCTATACCAAATTTTATCACTTAATTCATCCATTTGACCCTCCAAAAGCTCTAAAATCCAAGATAGACTTGTAGGAATGCACTATCTACAGGGGTTTTGAAAGATGACTAAGTTTTGCATCTTTGTTTGAGAACTCTTTTTTCCACATGCTCCTTTAAATGTCCTATTCATCTTCCATGATTTATTGAAACCATATTCTAGCCTATTTGTCTTTTAAACACTTTTTATTCTTTTGGAAACATAGACTAAGTCTATAACTCCCTAGAATGAGACCACTATTTAGGCCTACCTATGGGTTATTTGAGCTTGGTTTAGGCTTTAAGAACACAATATAAAAATCCTATGATTTTTAAAATCTCATATATTTTTTCATTCATCATTTTTTCCAAAATTTATCTCCATCCCTTGCACTAATTTATCTCTCATTCCCAAGACTAGGCCATATGCTTGTTATGGACTGAGATAGCCTATTTTCATTGACCCCTGGAGATTGCTTGTCATAAAACAAGATTAAAGAGTATTATAAAACATGTTAAGAGTTATTTTAAATAATTATCCAATTTTTCCAAGTCATACTCCACCAACACAATCTCATTTGGTACAAGGAAAACCTAATTCCAACTCATTATCTTACCAACATTATTGTAGGTTGCAATCCACAAACCTATAGGTCTAGTCTGAGCTCTGTGACTATGGGTGTGGACCTCATTTTCATGTTATTATGTCATGATAATCTCTTCATTCTTTTATTTCTCTTAGAAACCCTCAAGTCAACATAAATTATATGCTCAGGTTCTTGACTAGGACACCCCTACCTTGACTGTAACAATCCTTGTTCTAACCCCTATAGGTGTTTATAGGTGGTCATGGGTATGAATTATGTCTTGAATGATTATTTAGAAACTTATTTAGGCCTTAAAATCAATTAATACTTGACATTTCCACATCCTCAACCTAAAAGTACTTGGAACCTCCTCAAAATCCATTGTTTCACTCCACTACCAATATACCATACATTACTGTGTTTCATGGATTTTAGGTCTACCTGTAGGTGCACTTGAGCTCTTTTAGGTCATGTGGTTGATAGGAATAACCTTAAATTTATGCCCAATGATCTAAAAGTATCCATTTTCACCCTAAACCTTCAATTTGGTCACTATCTTCCCAACTAAGATAAAACTTACTAAAGCCTATTGTAGGTTTCACTGTCAAAATTCAATGGTTTCTTAGGCAATTTTGGACTCCAATTGTTCATCCTTCACTCACCTTTTGACCTTAAAAATTGGAATGAACATTGTATGTGGTAGGTAATACTAAACCAAATAATAAAGAGTATTATAATCTCCTTTTTTCATGGTATATGTTATTCTAAAAAGCTCAAAGACCTCTATTTTGGTCATTTTGGGATAGAGAGATCAATATAGTCTAATCATCCTTTTGAAGTAAAATTCTACTTTTCATAGCATTATAACCTTTATAACATGTATGTCATGACCATTTGGTTATGTTATAACCTAAAAATTAATTCCATCATGTGTTTCACCATTCGCCCCTCTATATAAACCTCATGAAGCTCCTATATAAGGCAATTGTGAGTGTTATTCTATTGACAAGGTAGTGAACAAGAAAAATGGACAATTTGCTTTGAAGTTGTATTTATATAATCTATCATAGGATCATTAAATTAAGTCACTTTTATAACATGAATCCAATAACAATAAACACTCCATAGAGCCTCTTCCACGTTAAAATAATAGAAGTTATACATCAATGACTGTAAACATGAGAAACAAGTATAATTTGGGAAATCTCCCTCAAGGACCTTAAGAGAGAGAGTATTGGGTGATTATAACATCATGTATAGGGCCTATTCAAGCCTAAAAATATGCCATAAAAATAATATAGCTCCATATATTTCTAAAAATAAGAAATAGAAGCAAACCTATACCCCCCTTTGAATACAAGTGCATAAAAAGTTGTTTGAGGTGTTATAAATTATTCATAAAGGTTATTACTATGGATTTTAAGTATACTTAGATTAACATCCACCCTCAATACCATTATTCCCAACTCCAACTGTACGACTCACACCAAGTATTTGAATTTAACCTTCTTTGGCTTGCAAAGAGAAAGTGGAAATAAAACAAAATTATAGATGAACTTTTTGATGAACTCTCTCTACTCCAAGTGTGTAAATGGTTGTGGGGAGGTGAAGAGTCACTCCACCCATGTTTTTATTTGAAGGTGAGTTCCACAAGTCTGTATAAGTACTATAAATGGCCTATTTTTAAGGAGAAACTACCATTTCTTGCATATAATTGACTTTTTAACTACCATCTGACTAATATTGACATATTATAACCTCCTCCATGTTTATATTCATTTTTATGACAAATATTTTAACTCCACCATTGGTACAAGTCATTAATTAAGCTAAAAAAGTGGCTAAATGACCCTTTTTGCTCATGAAATATAGAAAGTGACCAATTTATGAATTGAAGACACCTTGAAACATAAAAAATACCATATTAATAAATTTCCAACTCAATATGGCACTTTGACTAATTTTGACTAGGTTTGACCAAGGTTGACTTTAGTTGACTAGCCTAGTACAAGGAGGATGGGCCTCAATAAGGACTAGGGGAAGGATAAGTGAGACATATAGGACAATAATAGACCCCATATGACACATGAAACCTTTTTAAAATTTTAAAAATAGTCGGGGTTGGCTCAATTTGATTAGAAGTCAAATTTGGTCAATAGGTTGATTATGGCTTCATGATTAAATGAATCACCAAGCATATAAGAGACAGTAAATTTAGTGAGACCTCTAAAAGATTCATGGGAGTGAAAAATTTTGGCATGGAACCAATAAAATATATTAGTTTCATAATACTTTGGATGATTATTAGGATAGGTGAATGGTTTATATGTCCTTAAGAATTATTTCATTTGTTGCACCGAAAGAGGTGTGTGAGAAGGTGAAGGGACATCAATTTTGGAAACTCCTAGTTTGGTTTATATAATATTACTATTGATATCATTTTTATATGTTTTAAAATATCCTCTTATAAGTTTAGGATTAGGTTTGAATTGCTTCGTGAGAAAGTCTTGACATTTAGCTTGGTCAAGAGCTTCATTAAGTGTTTGGGGAGCACAGGTTTGAACCTTATATTAGAGAGGAGTCAAATCAAAGATAAATTTTTTAAATAAATTATCATTAGTAATGTTATATTCATATTTATGTGCCAATGATTTTCATTTTTTGATAAAGTTAAGAGCTGATTCAATGGGAGATTGCTTAGTTTGATGAAGTGGCTAAGACAATTTTTGGGAAAATCATTGCATTAAAACTCTTCAACTAAGGGATTAACCAAATATTCAAGTTTCCAAATAGAATGTTAGGTTAATTGGTTGTACCATTTTAATATATCTCTATTGAAGGTTTTGACTAAGAGTTTAGTTGTGGTAAAGGTATTAGTTTGGATCCACTTTTTGTAAAGGTTGTTAAAGGCTTTGAGAAATAAGGTAGGGTCTTTAGTCCCATCATATTTGATAGTTGGAGATATGTTACCAATATCAATGGATATAATGAAGGGAGTTAAAGGATCACTTTGAATAGTTTGAATTATCTTGTTATTCATTATGGGTGGAGGAATAACATTTCCTGAGGCATCTCTAAGAGGTGGAGTAATATAATTGGGATTAGCTTGAGGATGAATAGTTAGAGGTTGATTAGCCATATTAATAAAATGATGTTGGAGTTGAATCAATTGATTGGTGTTAGAGTTTTGTATTATGTTTATTTGTTAGATAACTTGGGCAAAGAATTTTAGTTGTATCAAGAGATGGGTTGGTGTTGGTATGAGCACTCCCTAAATTAGTATTAGGGGGAGGGTTATTAGAAGATGGATTATTATTGGGATTATTGATTAAACTTTTGCCAATTTATCCCACATTAGTTTGACTATTTTTAATATGAGAAGTATCTTGATAGGTATATAAAGGATCAAACCCATCAACTTCATATTGAGTTATGATTTACACCATGTTTTAGGTCATGGATGAAGGAGGGGAAGAGGTGCCCCAAGAGTCATGGTGTTCTGGGGAGAAAAAGAGAGGGAGAAATAAACATCCCATATAGTATTTAAATGGATTCAAGTTATTCAATAAGATTTTAATATGAGACTTCATGATGATTTGAGAAAAATGAACCAAATTCTAAGAATAATAAATAGAAAATTGAAGCAACAAATAGGGAAGGCAAAAAATAGTATATATTTGATTGGGTCAACCTAGAATAGAGAATAGGGTTTGAAAACTATATAAAGTTGACTAAGTCAACCTAGGATAGAAAATAGGGGAAAACAAATAGCCTATAAGATACTATGTTGATAGAAATGATTGTGTACTAAAACAAGAAATATTTTACAAGTAATTAGAAAAGTAAGAAATGAAATGAAACACATAATCAATTAGATCAATGAGGTTGATCCAATTAAGGTACATAGCACAAAACCTTACACCAAAACTGGCTAATGCAATTTTTTTTAATACAACATACAATTGAGCAAAGAGCAAGTAATCAAATTGAAAATTAAAATCTAAGTGGTAAACTTGAATGTTTTTATATTATTAGAATATATTTTTAGATGTGATAGGAAGTTGGTTATAAGTAAGGAACTAGAAAGCAATCTAAAGATGATTTCAAGAAGTTTGAGCTAAAAGAGATCTGTATTGACAATAGTATTGAATTGGTATTGGGGCCTACCCCCTCACTTCACACACCATAGTGATAAGGGTGTCGAATGCTTATCCAAAATATATCATTAATCATGTGTTTATACTTGGCCAAAAAACCAATTTAGCTTCTCCCTTGGTAATGAAATCTAAGTAGGTAGGCCTTCGATAGACAATTGTTAAAATGCATTTTAAGATTTTTTTATTTGGTAGTGTGTGCATAAAAGAGATAATAGTGAAACTAAATGGTATATTAAAAACCACCTAATTATATTAGGTGATCTATTCTAAACATGCAAGTAATAAGAAATGAAAGTGTGAGCTAATTACTAGCATATAAGTGTTAATTCCAACTTTGAAACACAATACAGTGTCAATTTAGTTGATAATGTATGTAGAGAATATAAAATAGGGTCGATAGTGTTGCCTCTGTATTGTGGAAGTAAAGATCTAAAAATGAACTACATCGATAGGGTCAACCTAGATTTCTAGATAAAATACATAATATAGAACTACGTCGATAGGTTTGACCTAGTTGATTGTATAGGGGAAGTTTTAAGACTATAAACTATGAAAAACAAAACTATAAGGAATAATAAAAATGATATAAAGGGACCTTGATGGGTTGGAGGATGTAGAGAAGTGAGATTTTTGTTAAAGAACCTTGATTAACACTTGCAAATTATGCTAACTATATTGACTAGGTTAACCTAGCTTTGTAGAAACCTATTTTTGAAAGCCTAAGAATATACATGATCAATTGGGTCGATCTACTATGTTACACTAGATGTCTAAAATGTACAGGTTTGACTAGGTCAACCTAGTAGTCTATGCTTAAAATGTATAGGGTCAACTAGGTTGAACTAGTAGTTTGAAATGGATGTTTGAAAGCCTAAAAAATTATATTGTGTCAACTAGGTCAATCTATTAGCATATACTTAGAGAATAACCTATATAGATAAAATAGATTCATATAGATGTGATTGTGTGTTAAACTTGTGCACAAAAGTTAGAATTATGTTGATATAGTCAACCCAATATTACAAATATATGATTATAAAAAATGATAAAATAATGAAATAAGTGAAATAAACCCTACAAGGGTTAGATTCACATCAGGTTCACTAGAATGTATGCAATCAAAAATGTATCATGTGTATAAATCAATATTAACTTGGAAAAGATAGATCATACCATACACTTCTAATTAGGGACACATCTGTTAAGTCAGAACATGACCAATATGGGGATCTGCTAGACTCGATTAGGTAATCTCTTACCATAATATACCATGTTAAAGAGGATTTCAAAGCCTCCAAATAAGCACAATCATGCAATAACCCTAAGTGGGTACTAATTTTTCATATTTTACCTAAACTAATAACAAGTAAAGTATATCTAATCTAGTTCTCACCAAAGCTTGTGGTACAATATGAGGGGTTAGTAAATAATCAAAACATTTATAGGATAATCTTAATTAATCCAAGTATGAGTAAGACCCTAATATGAAATATGAAGAGTAATATTATTCAAAGAGAATACTTATGTTACTTCTATCTACTAAAGAGAGGAGTAAAGTTAGAGGATACTTAAATGAATGATGAAACCATTGAGACTCAATATCTCCCTTGGTTAAAGGGTCTTCACAAGAGGTTGTTGTGGTTTATAAATATCACTAAGAAAGGCCCAAGAATATAAGACTTCTCCACAAGACTATATTATCTAAGTAGAAATCCTAAGCTAAGACTCCTCAAGTAGAATAGTGGAAGAGCAGATTGTAAAGAAGCACAAGTGAATAATAAATCTTGATTATATATTAAAATAATGATAAAATGATCTTGCATATATAGGCATATTTATCCCTAATCCCTTCTACAAATCTTTTTCAATAGGGTTGACTCAATCTACCTAGCATAATTTTAGACATTTATTCACTAAGTCATAAGCTAAGTCGGCCAAAGGCCAAACTAATTCCTAAGTAAAAATCACCCAAAACTTATAGGTTCAACCCAATCAACCTAGTATAGTTGACTGGCAAAAGGGACTTAAGGTGAGGAAAAGAGGGATGGATAGTTGAAAAGACTAGAGGAGTGTGCAAAAGAGTGATAACTTAGGAAATGGTTTTAGGAACTAGTTGGATTGATAATAATGTGGCAATAAGGGAAAACAATCCTATGATTCATCAATGGGCTACCTACCCCTTTCTCAGTGCACCCCTTAGTGAGTGCACTTAGATATATTGAGTCTCGATGGGTTCTTGTAAGATGTAAAGCATCAATATTTGATAAAATTTGAAAATATTATATGTATACACTATCTAATCTTACAAAGAAAGAACAAAGTTAGGAATATTTACCTTTGAAGATGAACTTGCCAAGCCAAGGTGCTTCATAATATTTTTTTGTATGTGTTGAAGAAACTAAGGATGGATAATGAACTACGGTTTAGCCAAAGACCTCCTAGTAAATCCCAAGTTTTCACAAGATAAGATTCATATCTCCAAAATAACTATTAGAACCCTAAACAATGCTTCTCAAGTAGAATGGTGGATAAGCATATACATAATATATTATTCTTCTTCTTTTATTTTTAATAAATGATAGAAATATATTTTTATATATAGTTTAATATAACCCTAAACCTTGTAGAAATTTTAGTCGATAAGGTCAGCCCAATAGACTATGTATCATTAATTAATAAAGATAAGCTAGGTCTTAGTCTAGGTTATCTATACCTGACCTAAACCCTATATGTTTTAAACAATTTGAATACAGGTCAACCCAGGCTGACAGTATAATGTAAACTATCAAAAAGGTTTTTAGGATTAGTTAGGTTCTAATGAAGGTGGTTAAATGCTTGGAGGAATGTGCAAGAGAGGATTCAAGTCTTAAGGAAGTGTATAGGAGAAGGTTGTGTAGATAACAAGTGGTAGTATTATGGATAATAATCCTATGAAGCACCAATGGTCTTCTCACCCCTTTCCTAGTGCACCCTTTAAGACATGTACTCAAAGAGATTGAGATTTGATAGGTTCTTATAAGAGAGAAAGCATCAATAATTGATAAAGTTTGAAAATATTATGTGTATACATATGCCTCACTCAAATCTCATCATGTATCATATAGGTGAAACATGGGATGGTGCTTCAAGAAAATAACATAAAAACATACAACACTAAAGCTAAATAAATTATAATAATGAGCAAATAAGATAAATGAAAGGACAAAATTTAAAAACACATACCTTTACTTGTGTTAGTGTTGTAGATAAAAAATGAAGTAAAATAAATGTGAAGGTATCAAAAGTAGGGAACATTAGGTGTACATGTAGAAATTAGAAAAAAGGAACAAAAAATCAAAAAAATTGTAAAAAAATTAATGTAATATGTGAAAAGATTCTCTACAATGTCAGGGTTTTAGACTATCTTATGATTTACAAAAGAGCTAGTATAAACAAAGATATAGTTACAAAATAGAATTTGATTGTAAATATTTGATAGGTAAATAATTTTGAATAGTAAATATAAATAGGTTGAAAACATTTAATTTTTTATTTTTTCTATTGTGAGAAAATAAAGCTCTAAGAGACCCAATTCGAGTCTAGAGAGAAACTATGTTGAGGAGATGAAAGGTGAAACAAGAGGATGTCTAGCAACCATAGTGGGTAAAACACAGGTAAAAAGATATTAATTTCAAATTTTTTGAGAAATTTTATTTGAAGTTGATCTAATTATATAAAATTTACTAGTAGGAAAAATCTAGACACCAAAACTAACCCTAATAAATTTTTAAGTACACTAGGGGTAGAATGGGGTATTGGGTAGGAAAAAGTCAGACCAATAAATGCCTAACGCACTTATGGCAATTGGTCAAAAAATTATTGCAGATAAAGAACATAGTCTATTTGGTCAACTCAATTCATGAGGTGAGAATTGTCAGGATCTTGCTCCACCAAAAGAGCACAATATGATTACCAAACCAAGCAACTTAATATGCAGAAATTAATCAGATTCACCAAGTAACTAGAATTCAGAATAACACATGATATGAGAGACAATACACAAATTGTATTAACACTTTATACAGAAAAGAATACAATAAAGAAGATGCCACTTCTTCTCCACCACCTTACAGAGGTTTCCCACACCTCAAGTGAACAATAATTCTCCTCCCCAAAGCTCTCCCTCTCAAGTCCCAACACCCAACTCAAATACGGAGTTGGTGTTCACCTCCTGTGCTCCACGCACACCACAAGTGCTCCACACACTCAAACAAGTACTCCACGTACTTCAAGTAGATCTCCCATGAACCTGCAATAACCTGCACTTCAACAGACCATACTTATGGAAGGAACTCCCTTGCCTTCCTCTCTACTCTATCTGAGTACACACCTGTACTCCAAGTAGATCCTGCCTGATACTGCTCCCTGTTGTGTTGCTGTCTATATGATCCTGCACACCTGAAAATCAAACACGGTTCTGCTCCCCTGTGAACCTTGACCTTGCACACACATACCCCTGTAGATCAACGATCTTACTTACCATGTAGATCTCCTATATAGGCCATGCAACTGTGACCAAGATCCTACATACATGAAGAACCCTGCTGATTCTCCAATCCAGCACCTACACCTGGTACTGTGGAACTAGGAGGAACACCCTTGCTCACCTCACACACAGAAGGAGCAAACTTTGCTCAACTCAAACTAGAACACTTTTCCAATACAACCATGAGTCTATTATATAGATCTCATCCAAACAATAATTAGACATCTAATTACAATAATTAGATCCATAGATCTCAGTCTAAAAATAGCTCTAATCATGCAAACACTTGGTTCGTTAGCTAACTGCCCGTAATAAGCTCGTAGTCTAACCACACAGGCGACCGACGTCGGTCCCTGTCTGCCTGGAGGTGACCGACGCCGGCCGACCCATGACCGACGTCAGTTGCTTCTCTTCACTATCCTACCGACGTCGGCTGATCAGATCGACGCCAGTTGCTCTGACGTCCAGCAACCTTCAGCGACCCCTCCAATGGCCTTCTCCGTGTCTGCATCAGTGAAGCTTTTAGCTCCACACCCTAACAAGAATAAAATAGGGGGATGACTGCATAGCAGTGGGCCAATATAGTATTAATCAAAATGGTTGACTACATAGTAGTAGGCCAACATAGTTTGGAATGGGAAGATGGTTGACATAGTACCTTTTGGCTAATGCATTTGGTAAAATGTGGCCAATATAGTTTGTTAAAGGGGGTTGACTATGTACCAGAGAGCCAATGTAGTATGCTATATCTAGGAAAGGGTTAATTTAGTATCAAATAGGCCGCTATAGTTTGAAATAAAAAGGTTGATTTAGTATTAAATTAACCAATGATATATAATAAGATTATAATAGGGTTGATTTAGTATAAAATTGGATGATTGTGTATAAAAATGAGAAAACATAAGAAACTAAATCAAACCAACTAATGAAATAGTTAATTTGTAAATTTTTTAGAATATATTTTAATTATTTATAATAGAGGATGTATTATATTTTATAGAGACACCAGAGATATTGGTGTCTGGTAGATACATCTCAACTACCAAATCTATTAGATCATTTAGCTAACATGGATAGAGATCAATTGGTTGTCTTTAGCTTTGATGGCATCATGGAGATGAGATGGATCCCTCTGAGTGTTGATCTTTCTATTATATTCTTAGGAGCATGGAAATGGTTGACCAACAATTTCTAATGGGAGGTGTATGGGGACACCATTAAGGTGGGGATTACTCTGGAGGATGTCCATTCATTTCTTGGACTTATGATAGGCTAGACACAGATGATCATTGATACACTAAAGTTAGAGGATGATAAATGAGTGTTATCCCAATGGCCTACATACTTAGATGGGATCCACCCTAGGTTGAGGGTGAGCTTCTTTGATGTATATATTATTGACATTCTAATCATATGTAAAGTAGTGATAGGACTTGTGGTAGTATGAGTGTTGTGTCATAAGTCAGATGGTAAGGTATCAATGTATGTGATACCCTTGTACCAATCAATTTTGTATTACGGAGCACTCTATTATTTTGGGTATATCATCTTCATCCAATTTATGCATGGTATGTAAGGGATGTTTTCCAGAGGGTAGAAGCTAATGGGACCAGTGATTTTCTTAATAAGTGGATATATGAAAGGTTCTCCATGTATGAGTTAATTGGATTACCCCATGTGGTCAATGATAGGTTACCTTAAGTCTTATGATGGATATATGACCATATAGTATAGGTTATACCCCATGTGCTATCCTTACAAACTATCACATGAGGGTAGATTATGTGTAAGCCCTATACTCACATAGATACCATATAACCTAGTTGGTCAACCATTACAACAAGGTTAGCATGTGTGCAAATCACAAGCCACTACACTTCATATACAGAGCCTTATTTCATGGCTTTCTTATATGGATAGTTGGGACTTCCCCATTTGGTGGCTCCTCTATTAGTGCATGTTTATCGAGCATGACATGATATAGTTCTGAGAGGGAGAAGAGATGGAGGGGTATATGTAGAGATACCAATGATTAGACCTCAACATGTTATACCATGGGTTGGTCGAGCATGATAGGAGGAACCATAACTAGCAAGAGGAGATGTGATAGAAGTGGATGTAGGATCATATAGGGACCAAAATAGAGACAATAGCAACCATTTCATGCTCATTAGAGATAAAAATCACCACTAATGTAAGGAGGGACATGTGTTGGTTTTTTTACATAGGGATCCCATAGCTACTCCAAGACATAGTTGGTCCATAGAGACACCCCTAAAGAGATGACTATGGTAGGCTCGGGTTGTGACTCCTATATTTTCATTGGTTTGGAGGTAGCCAACAAAGGAGGTTCTTGGTGATGGAGTAGATGTGGAGACCATGATCAAGGACACCAGCACTAATGAGATATTTTTAATTTGATTTAAGTTATTGATATAGAACACTATTTGCATTATGATTATGATATATAGTTGATTTGAGATATATATATATATGATCTAATATCTATCTAGTTTTAGCTTTGTAGATCTGATGATAAAGGAGGTCATATAAGAAGCCCTAGTTATGGATATACACCATGATATTTTAGATGGGGTGTTGGGACCATATGATCTTAGGACTCTAGATGATCTTAAGGTTCCATCTACTCCAGCCTAGGTAGGTCAGTTAGATTGGTGGGAGAGGATGTGAGGTAGTTATAGGATCTAATGATGGGTTGCAACCACTAACAAGGTTAGAGAAGGAGAGGCATAGGCCTGAGAGGCCTTAGCATAGTAGATATTATGCACATGGTGAACACCATCTAGCTAGGATAGGTACACATTCAAGTGGTTAATCTATAGGGACAGGTTGTTGTATTGAGATCCCAGATTGCCTCTTTGTAGCACACTATTCATAGGGGATAGTCACAAGCATTGATGGGCAACATGGCTAGGCCATAGAATAGACATGATGGAGCACAACCTTAGAGTTGGATATATTATATTTTGTTCTTATTTTGTATAAAACACATGATGATATATATATATATATATATATATATATATTGATTTTGACATTATGTTGATCTCATGAAGTGTACTTAGATGTGGATGTGGATGTGGATGCATGGATATATTTCTTTTCTATGACATGTATTTAACTTTTTTGTATATGTTATGGAAAATATATGATGTGTGTTTTATTTTATAGCATTATGTGATACACATTCATGGTTTAAAAAAAGGCAAAAATATTTGAAAAAATATAAGTATTCAAAACAAGTGTAATACACACTATATCACGATGGGAAATGTGTAAAAATAAAAGATGAATAAATATAATAGACCAAATATGGTAAAAATAAGGGTAAAAAATGTTTTCAAACCATGTAAATTTTTTCACCAAATTAAAATAAATAAAAATCATATTATATCATGTTGGAAATAATTAAAATATTATAATAAAATGGGAACACATGAAAAATAAATGGTATAAAAATAAAAAATTAAGTCAATTAGTCATACTAAATCACATTGGAAAGTATAAAAATAAAGACAAAAATGTAAAATGGAATTAAATTAATCACACTAATTCAAGTTGGGAAGTATGGAAATTTTAATAAAATGGTTGTAAGCATACACACAATTAGAAAATAAGAATAAAAAATTAAAATACTTGTGAAGTAAGCATAAAATATACTAAATCAAGATGGGAAGTATGTCATTTATTTTTAACTCATAATAAAACATTACTTATCTCAAATTTGATGCATGTAATTTCATTATGACTTGGTTATAGTAGGAATTGGGTATTGGAGTATTTTATGAGAAGGACTTGGTTTTATCCATGGTCTTACACTACAACTCATAAAGTGAACACCAATGAGAAGGAAATAACTATGGGAATGATTTTAAAATATGTTTATAAGGTGTTAGTTTGTGATGAGGGCATGGTCTTATTCATGGTCTTATACTACAACTCATAAGGAGAACACCAATGAGGTCAATGGTAATAAATAAATGTTTTATTATGGTAATTTATGCGAAGAGCCTACTCCTATCCATGATCTTACATTTTAACTCACAAAGGGAAACCCTATGGGAAATGATCAGCTTACAAAAAAATCTTTCTCAAGGGGAAATATTAGGAATGTTAGAATGAAACAGGGAGTGTAAAAATCATCACATAGATGTCTATTATAATATCTTAGGAAATGTGAGGCATATTAGGTATAAAGGAGAGACACTAAGAGTCTAATGACCATCAAAATATAAATGACACATGCTCATAATAAGTGCAAATATATATAAAAAAATAGGTGAGATACTAAGATCGACTCATATTGGTTATATGAACAAGAAAATTAAAATGGAACTAACTTCCCACAACATGTTCCATGTTCCTTAGCATCTCTTACAAAATTATCAGTCTACTACAAAGATCAGGTACTTGTGTGAGAAAGTAGGTATCACTAAAAGATTTTTTTATTCTCCTTTTCCAATCTACTGGCCTAGCATGCCCCAATGAATCTTAACTCTATCATGAGGATAATTTTGGAGTTTGATATTCTATTAGAAAAAGGATATGTGTTATGAATCATGTCTTTTAATGTGATTTAACTTTTGAAATTTGAATGTTTCCTTTTACTTAATGATGTGGATTTTTATTTTTTATATAAATTTTATGATTCTTCCTCCATATGGATTTTTAATAACCAACATGAGTGATAGAAGTGATACACATGAATGAGCTTTAGACTTTGGTTAAATGAAGCTAAGTATATAAAGATATGACTAACTAAACACTTAGGCATACCTATGAACCAGTATGTAACCTAAAGTTTCAATCATGTGTATGCTTAGTATGAAAAGGAAATAAAGGATTAAAGAGAGATCCATTTTAGATCAGTAAAATAGGAATACAATGAGATGTCTTGATTGATAAATGATCACATGGTGAAGAAGGATTACTAAGGGGATCAAGGTTGGTATAACTAAGTCACAATAATAATAATCTAATTTTTTTGAGATAAGATAGAAAACAATCATTAAAAAATAAAATAAATCAATGGAAAAAAGGAACTCATCAACATAAATGTGATCGTGGAAATAAATAATAATAATCCATAATGAAAAGAGAATGAAATTAAATGAAATCATATATAACACAATGCATAATATAAATATCCATGTGAAATAGATAAGTGAAACCAAATTTGAGACATAGTCAAAAGATATAAGATATATAAAAGTAGATCACAAATCCAATCTAAAATCAAAATGAAGAACAAAGTGAATGAACACTATATCATTTTCATATATATTGATAAATTTGTACACAAATTCTATCCATGACATCTAAAATATATCTATAAATGTGGATCATAATGATAACCAGAGTGTCATCAATCTTTAGGGAAAGTTGTGCAAAGACCTCTCTCCAAACCTCCTCAATAGAAAATGTAGGTGTAGTTTAAGTATCAATATCATGAGGGATATCATGCATAGAATACTCAAATATATGAATAGATTTTTGAATAAGAATGGTATCTATAGGATAAAAAGGAGGCACCATCAATGGAGAAGGAGCCACAGGTGGGGAAGGAACCACAAGTGAGGAAGGAGGTGCCATGGGTGAAGAAAGAGGAGCTAAAATAGAATTAAAATGTTGAGAATTAAATAATGTGTCTCCCCTAAATCCATGAGAGAATTTAGGGGAGTGTGAGAGAGGTTTTTCTACTTGAGGACCTATCATAAGATTATAAATGGTTGAAGGGTCATTTCCTCTATGTTAAGGAAATTAATTAATGAAGAAGAGTATTTTATGTGTGTACTCTTTTTCATGCTCATATTCTAATGAGAACACAAGATTATGAATTGAGGATGAATGAGGAAGAGTCCCATAATTGGTAGTATGAATGGAAATGTGAACATTGATTTCATATAAAGTGGAAGCCACAAGCTATTTCTTAGGAAACCTATTAGGATGGGTAAGACTCATCATGTTTGTTGGATTAAAATTTGTATTATCATCTAATAGGAAGTTCATATTAATAAAAAGAGACTAAATATTTGATTGGAAATAAAAATTAGGAAATAGGATACAAAATTGAATATGTTGATTGTGTTTTGTAAAATAGGAAATGAAACAAATAATAAGAGGACACAGTGGTTGATTGTGTATTGTTGAATAGTAAATAAGATAAGACAAAAGAGGACATATACATATAGGTTTAATATGTAATAATTAGATGGGTAACTAAATAGGAATATAAAAATATAGTTGAATAGGTCAACTATGTACTGTTGGCAGACAGTCTAAATAGTTTGTAAGAGACTATGTTGATAGGGATGGTAGTGTTCTAAAAATAGAGAAAATTATTTCAAGATAATATCTAATTAAATTAAATTAAGAAAACAATTAATTGGATCAATGTGATTTATCCAATTGGAACACACAACATAAACCTTGTACCAACACTGGTTATTGCATGTTTTTCAAGTAGTGCGAGTGGTAACATGAACATTGATTTCATATAAAGTAGAATCCATAATATATTTCTTGAAAAATCTATTAGGATGCGTAAGACTCATCATATTTGTTTGACTTAACTTTTTTATTATCCTCTAACAAGAAGTTCATGATAATAAAGAGAGACTAAAGAGTTGATTGGAAATAAAAATCAAGAAATAGGATACAAAATCAAACATGTCAATTATGTTTTGTAAAATAGGAAACAAAATAAATAATAAGAGGACACAATCATGTAGGTCAAATTTGTAATATTGAATAGTAACTAAGACAAGACATAAGAGGACATAGTCAGATAGGTCAACTATGTATTACTTAGATGGGGAATTGAATAAGAAGATAAACAGACATAGTCAAAGAGGTCAACTGTGTACTACTGGCAGATAGTCTAAATAGTTTGTAAGAGACTATGTCAATAGGGATGATAGTGTTATAAAAATAGAGAAATATTTTTCAAGATAATATCTAAGCAAATTAAATTAAGTACACAAGTAATTGGATCAATGTGATTAATCCAATTAGAATACACAACACAAACCTTACACCAACATTGGTTATTATAAGTTTTTCAATACAAATTACAATAATCAAAGGGTAAGCATCAACTTGAAAGTAAATGAAAACTAATTGGTCATTCCTAAGTGTTATTAATTTATAATGAATTTAAATTTAATGTGATGGAAATTTAGCTGTAATAAGGATCTAAAGATATTTTTAAGAAGTTTCAGCTGAAAGGGATCTATATTGGTGATGGTAATGGCTTGGTTTTGGGGCCTATCCCCTTCATAATCCCTCAATGATAAGGGTGTTAGATTTTTTTCCAATATACAATAACAACCATGTGTTTATACTTGACCAAAAAACCAAGTCACCATCCTTCTTGGTGGTGAAATCCAAATAGGTAGACCTTGGGAAGATAAATATTTAATTTTTTTGTGTGTAAAGTGATTTGGAAGTGTGTGAAAAAGAGAAAAATAGTGTGACTAAATTGGTTAATTAAAAAACCACCTAATTAATCTATGTTTTTTACTCTAGGCATGCAAGCAACTAAAATGAAATTGAATTAATTACTAACAAATAGAGGTTAATTTCTTGATTATGAAGAGTACATAATCAGTTTAGGTAATACTATATGCAAATAATGCAAAATAGAGTTGATTGGATCACTAATATTTTAAATCAATAAAATCTATAAGAACATGTTTGAATAGGGACTATGTCTTCTAGAGAGAAGACATGCTACATAACTATGTTGATCTAGTCGACCTAATTGGCTATAGGGTTGTAGTTTTATAGATTATAAACTTGTAAAAAGTAGTACTAAAAAAAATTAAATGATAGAGAAGGTAAGAATGAATCTTGGTGGGCTTGAAAATGTTTAGATTATAAATTTTATACTGTGATTCTCAAGTGATGATTCAAAAATTTTGCTAACAGAGTTGACTAGATCAACGTAGTTTGTAAAACCTGTGTTGAAAAAATGTTGTGAACAAAGTTGATTGGCTCGACTATGTTTGTAGATCTATATGTTGAAAGAGGATAAGTATGAATATATTCAATTGGTTTGACTATGTATGTAATCCTATAACTAAATAATAAGACTATGCCAAGTTGATCAATCTAGTCACCTATATTTAGAGAATACTTGCATAGACAAACAAAGTCATTTTAGGGTGATTGTGTGTTAAACCTATGCATAGATGGTTTGATATAGTACTAAAAAATTAAAAATATATATTATAATTATAAAATAAATGCATGAAATAAAACCTAAAATGGTTTGATTCATGTTGGGTCTACCATAATTTATACAAATAAAAATTGTAATTGATCTATTAATAAATCCTAACTTGGAGAAGATAAATTCTACTTACACTTCTGATTATTGATACATTAGATATTTGGGGTCATGACCAAAATGAATCCATTAGACCTAATCAATGGATATCTTACCATAATAACATCATTAGAGAGGTCTCTAAATCCTCTAATCAAGAAATACCAATCAATAACCCTAGCTAAGTCGTATGTTTTCATATTCATAAAGAAAATGACAAGTAAAGCAAAATCTAACCTAGTGCTCACTAAAGTTTTTGGCACAAAGTGGGGATAATAAACATAAAAATTAAACATGCATAGGAGAATCCTAATTAATTTATATATAGGTAAAACCTTAATGGATGGGAGAGAAGTATAAATGTAAATATATTTACTCTTACAAAGGAGAAACAAAGTTAGGAATTCTAAACTTTGAAGATGAATCTGTTGAACCTCAATCTCTCCCTTAGTCAAGGTGCTTCATAAGAGGTTATTGTTTAATTTTAAGAAACTAAGGATGGACAATGGACTATGGTTTAGACAAATACCTCCTAGTGGATCCCAAGTTTTCATAAGACAAGATTCATATCTTCAAAAGAAGTATCAGAACCCTAAGCAATATTCGTCAATTAGGATGGTGGATAAGCAGATACACAATATATTATTATTCTTCTTCAATTTTTAATAAATGATGAAAATGGATGTGTATGTATAGTTAAATCTAACTCTAAACCTTGCTAAAATTTTAACTGATAGGGTCATCCCAATTGACTCTATATTTTTAACTGATAAAAATAAGTTAGATCTTGATCTAGGTCTACTAGAGCTGACCTAGACCTGTAATGTGATTTTAATAATTTGAATATAGGGTTAGCCTAGGTTGACAGTGTGATTTAAACTATCAAAAAATATTTTTAGGCTTAGATAGGTGGTAAAGAAGGAGGTGAAATGCTTAGAGGAGTGTGCGAGAGAGGAGGCAAGGTTTAGGGAAGTGCATAGGAGAAGGTTGTGTAGATATCAAGTGGTAGTATGGGGGACAACAATCCTCTAAATTACCAATAGTATTCCTACCCCTTTTTCAATACACCTTTTAAGATGTGAACTCAGAGATATTGAGACTCGATAGGTTCTTGCAAGAGAAATCGTCAGTAATTGATAAAGTTCAAAAATATTATGTGTATATAGTATGAAGGTAGTAAATTTTTGATCTTATTGGTTTTATAAAGTTAAAAGAATTATCATTTCTCTCTTTTAAAACAAAAAATTATAACTTATATCTATTGGTTTCATCCTATTAATTCATTATAAAAAGATTGTTTGTAGCAAGTTAGAAGGGTTAAAAAACTAGCCTAGTTTACTTACAAGGAAAATTCATAAAAAGTGTTTCATTACTACTATTTTGGATTATATATCTTCTCACATTACTTATACACAATAGATTTAATTCATGTATTTAACTCATTTCATGTAAACCAACTAAAACAAACAAAAACATTGCATCTAATTCACACGCAAATAGATCTAAGAAAAATCAGCATTTTACATAGTAGTATAAGTTTATTCCCTCTCTCATTGTATGCATTCAAAATATTGAAAAGGATAAAAAATAGTTTTGGTTTCAATTGTTTTCAGTTTTTATATTCTTCACTTTTAGAAATTTATTTTCAACTTGCAATTATTCATTATTTAAAAACCTATAAAATAAAATAAAACAATCGACAACAAAATCCTTATCATTCATGCAAGCAACCACATAAGCCTTGTCTATATGCACAAGAAAAACATATCAAAGCCTTGTTTTAACATTCCATCAAGAACACTTTACAATCCATTAAATTAATAAGCTCATATTTTTTTCCTTGGCTTCTACCTAGTCTCTTTTGGATGACCCTTCTCGAGACACTAGATCTTATCTGACATGTTATATTCCCTAAAATTAGAGCACCTAGTCCTGCCATTGTCACACAGCCTGATATCAGTATTGAGTTAAGACATGAGGTTTTGTGATCAACTCCAATCTTCCACCTCATCATAGATTCCATATCTAATTTATAATAACAAGAACACATCTTGATCCACCTATCATTATCCTTCTATAGAACAGGAAACATCAATATAATGTCATCCAAGCTTAGTCACCCATTCATCCCATCATTTTTATCCTTGGGACTATCCTCATCTTATATCATTCAAACTTAGTGATTGACATTGGCCAATAAAATTCAATTTGATAGAGTATATCTTCTCCTATGAGTCATTCAACCCAATCTCCCCCATTTCCCTGAGCCTAACACTAACCAAGAACTATGTGTTCCTATGACATAAAGATTAAAGGGCATTGGATCTCTATCTCCACACAAATAAACACTCTCAATGATCATTTGGATGTTACTAATGTATTTTATTTCCATCATGAGAACCTATTTACTCCACATATCTTTAATCTTATTATACTCAACAACTAGCCAAACCCTTATGCCTTCTATTACTTTGGATACCTTGGCCAAACCTTGGGGAGTCAAGAGTAAAAATTAGTGTGTGCTAATTTATGTGCATATAAATTGGTGAACCTAACATGGATGACTTCATCTTTTGTGTACCCCCTTTTTTATTCTTATCTTTTCATTTATCCATCTTCTCTACTTCCATTTATTCTATGGGTATCAATATACCCCTTGAAAATGTCTAGATAGGACATCGATACATCTTTTGGCCTAGAAGGCTATAGGAGAGGCTAATTTAGCTCTAGTGAGCTATCATTGATGAGTTAGAACAAACCAACCTTTGACACTAACATAGAACACCAATCCTATTACTACTCACTTCCTACCATTGAGGTAAGGAAGTGACATATCAAACACCACAAGTAACAACCCCAATTCCAACACCATAACTCTTATAGGTGGAGTATTTATCACTATTCACATGGCCATAAGTCCATCTATCATCTTGAAAATCTTAGACATAGAAACTATTGCCAAATATGATCACTATTTAGGAAGGATCTAACACATAAATGATGAGGTCAATCGGAATCAAGCTAATTTTCATCCTCCCAGTAGGAATTTGGATGCCTCCAACCCATTGACAACCACTACCAATGCTAATTTTGAGGTTTCCAACCAAAATTAACCCCCTCATATAGCCTCATCTTATGCATTTACCTACCTCACATAGGAGACCTAAGGCCTCAATACCAACATCAGTCTAAATCAGCTTGTTAACACCCTAGTGGGTTATATTTACAACCTATAAAATAATCAACAAGCCATGAGCCAAGGGACAAGCCAAAACCCCCTTGTAGTACCTCATCCCTCTTCTTCCCCCATTCCAAAAACAATTTACCCCATGTCACAATAATAAACCTACATACTCCCACCATTACAAGATTAAATACCATATCAAAACCACATTTCTCAAAAACCACTTAGAGATATTCTCACCCATAGGGTCCCCAACCCTAATTTCTCAAAAAATTATTCATCTTCCCAATCATTCATTCAAACTCTAGTAGGGATTATATACACGTATGCTCCAACACTACCAAATAATATAGTAACAAACAATCTATCATTCCTTGCACCTCCAAGTCTCATGCCTCCCACATATATCCATCCCCCACATATGGGATATGTCCCACCCCATATATCACCAGGATACACACAAACAACCCATATCCTACCACAATAAAACCTATACACTTTTCCACAATAAGTCATGATGCCTACCACATCTCATGGTGTCCCCTCTTAATTCTACATATATTCAAAGTCTACTCAGCCAGATATTTATTCCTTAGCCTACTTCATGCTGCCCTATAAATTTTTGTCCACACTTCTTAGTAGCTATCAGGACAACCCATACACTACCCAACCTCCTAATATAAACATCACCATAATGATGATAGATTTTAACAACATGGGAATCTATGATGAATTCCTTAAAGAACCCTATGATGTTAAAATATGAGGAGTCCTTCTCCCATGTCCCCTAATAGATCTTCATAAACTGAAAGGGGAAGGGGATCTCAATACACAGATGAAGGCATACACCAACACTATTAAGGAACTCCTACCTTGGGATGGGGTTGTACTAAATATCTTCCCAAAGAAACTATAAGGGATAGCCCTTGATTGGTACTATTGCCTCCTTTAAGGGTCTATACACTCTTTTTTCTAGCTTATAGTCAAGTTTGTCAAAGATTTTAACATCAAAAAACTCTTAAATATTGGCATCCAATAGTTCTTACATATTAAATAATAGCATAATGAATCAATTTCCCATTTCATCACAAAATGGTGGTAGGTCTTATATTCCTCTACCAATATACCTTACATGGACCAATGATATTTATGTTATCTTTTCCTCCATTTCCTTAAAAAATAAATGAGGTAAGATGTCTAAAAACTCCAATGCTAGTCATATGATGAGGACCTTGAAAGTGCACTACACATTGATCAAGCAAATGTCAATAGTGGATGATGAACCTATGGAACTAATGGGTGCATCATCACCCCCAGTCAAAATAATGGGGGATATTAAAGTATGAACCAAAACCTAAATAACATGAAAAACCAAGCTCTCAAGATCCTAAACCATAATAAGAATGCTACTACTGATGGTGTCACCGATCAAGCCAAGAAATATAACCCCACAAAAAATAGTCAATACCCACTTATGAATAACACCACCAACACCAATAATAGAGGGGGTAGGAATCAAAGTCATCCTTCCATTCATGTAGTTGATTTTAACTGACCACCACTTTGAAATGAATAATATCAAAACCATAATCAAAATTAGTATCAGTCAAATGAACAATACCCCTAGTTCCAAAACCAAAAATATTACCCGTATAACAAAAAAAAGAGTTTGGGTAGCAAGGATAAACATGAGGCCTATGGATTATGATCCCAACATCTATTGTCTCTTCCACAGAGTCATAGGCCATGACACTTAGTGTTGTTAAGAATATAACAAGTTTATATAAAGCCTCCTAGAGGATCAAAGGCAAACATTTTTAGATATTTTCTTAGGAGGTGTGCACACAAATATCCAGACCCTTCTAAATGGTCATATCACTCCCTAAAACCAAAACCTACAAATTTACCACAACCCTTTCCCTAACCACCAAATTCACCTTACTCAGAGTTAATAGCAAAATAACCCATCAAGTCACTTATTCAACATAATCGATCCATGATAATGGGTAATCATGATACTTAAGCCTCCACTTTTGGGGTGTCAAATGTTGATGTGGCTCCTTAGTAGGGAGTTCAAGGAAAAACTTGGATGATAGGCATCATAAAATTAGAGGTTGAAAAAGAAGTAGACATTATATCTCATGTTAGATTAGATCAACATATCATCATACCCAACATCCACAAGGTTTAAATATCATTAAAAATGGATGTTTTACCTCATGACTACCTATTATTCATTATCAGTGGACCCTATATTATGGTATAACCAAGTGTCACCTAGGTGTTAAAGTTGGGGTCATTCTCATTTCCCTTAAGGGGTGAGTTATGCCCTTCATATTCAAACTAGATTTAGAGTGCATAAATAATGGAGTTGAATACAAATCCCTACTACTTGGTATGCTCATTAAAAAGTGCCTAGGTATCCAAACATAAATATCTATGGGGATTCAAAACTAGTGATAAACCAATTTTCTGAAGTTTACCAAACCAAGGCTAAACACGTTTAGTTGTATAAGATCATTATTTATGAGGTCACCAATGACTTTAATTTTGTCTCTATCATATTAGTCCCTAGAGTAAGTAACCATCTTATCGAATATATGGCTTCCTCATCTTCATGTTTCATCCCTCATATGGCAATCCTAAAATCAAGGTTTATAGTCTCAGTTAGGATGGATCCTCTCATAAGTAAGTCCCCTAATGACCAAATAGTCACACATATTAGGTAGGATGAGGAGATTATTATCCTCAATATATTCAATAATTATGAGGCCATCCTTTAATTCCTACAAGCTTATGATGACCTCCCCTCTTTTCATCATAAAAGAGGCTTCTCATTTATCTTCTTTCCAAACTCATCCCTCTAGACCAAATTTGATGAATCCTACTACTGTGTATAGGATTATTTCTCCTTTGATGATGAGCATGATATATTCAATGTTGAAGATGAGGACACTAACCTTTCCCTAGCTCTCGACATATTTGAGGATGGAAATGTGTCCCTCATTGAGGAAACTATTGAAATTAACATTGCGATAGAGACCCTAAAATCCTCAAGGTAGGATCTTCTCTTTTTGAAAAATAGGTAGAGGACCAAAATAAACTCCTCATGAAGCTTTCTTGAACCTTTTCTTTCTCTTGTACTAACATGATAGCATCAATCTTGATGTAGTCATCCACAACCTAGTTACAACATCCAATGTGAAACAAGTCAACAAAATCTTAGACCCATCAAGCCCAAGGTTTCATTAATGGTAAAAGAGGAGGTCATTAAGCTCCTAAAGTTAAATTTCATCAAGCCTATTAACTACTCTAAATGGATGTCTAATATCATCCCCATTCTCAAAAATCATGGTAGGATTTGAATATGCATCAATTTTCAAGACATCAATAGGGCATGCCTAAAATAGCACTTCCCCATCTTATCTATTGATGTCATTATCAATGCCACCATCAGATATGTGTTATTATCACTCATAGATGGAATTTTTAGATATAACTAGATCTACATCTTTGATGAATATCAAAGCAAGACATCATTCACCACACCTTGGGGAAATTTTTTCTATGTTTTAATGCCCTTTATCCTAAATAACATTTTGTAAATGTATCAAAGGTCCATGACTCACATCTTCCATGACCACATTCACATAATAGTGGAGGACTACATGGATGACCTTCTTAGAAAATTAAGGTGGTGTGAAGACCACCTAGGATTATTACATATTATCCTTAACATGATTAATCAAATATGGGGTTACCCTCAATCCATATAAATATGTTTTTTATTCACTAATGGGAAAATATTGGGATACATCATCTCTAAATGATTGGTAGACATTGACCCTGCCAAGATCTAAGTTATCTTAGAAATTAACCCTCATATGGATGAATCTAACATCAAGACATTTTTAGGAAAACTAGGAGCTATTAAGTGATTTGTCTTTGACCATACCTAAATTTTGAATCCAATCAATAATATACTCAAAAACACAAGTGACTTAACTTGGATGAATTATTTTTAGGGAATGTTCAAAGCAATAAATCACTTTCTTATGTTCCCTCAAATACTCATAGCACCTAAGCTAGACATGCCTCTAATACTCTATATAAAGGTACCTGAGGTGTCTATTGTAGGTATGTTGGATCAAGAAGATGACATTGGTAAGGAATGTGTGATTTATTTCATTAGTTGGACCCTTATCAATTATGAGACATGATATACCTAGGCATAAAAATAATGCCTAGAGATAGTGTTCATAACCAAGTGACTGTAGCACTATATGCTTAATCAAGAAATGAGAGTTGTTATAGGTCCCAAGCCTTATGTACTTGACTAACCCAACTATAACTCTATTAGATGTTTAATAATTTAATCACATTTTTGAGAAATTTCAAATTAACTTATATCAACCAAAAGTCCACTAAGGGATAAATCATCACATATTGGTTGGTTGATTCCCTTCTAGAGTTTAACAACCTCATGGATATTGATTTTTTTGATGAAGTAATATGCCATATAAAAAAACCCACCATTAATTCCTTTCCTTGGTACACAAGTATAATTATTTACCTTATTAATCAAACCTACCCTAAAAAATCTAATTCCTAACAAAGGAGATGCCTTCATGTTATCGCATCCAAATATGTCATCTTGTAAAAGGTCCTTTATCATAATGCCTTTGATGACATATTGATCTGGTTTGTCAACCAAGAGGATTCAAAAAGGCCCTCTTTCATTTTCATAGTGGTATGTGTGATGGATACTTTTGTGGCCATGAAACTACTCAAAAAGTCTATGGGATGGGATATTTCTAGCCCACCCTATAACATGACTCCATCGAGTATGTATGAAAATGTGAGAAGTGTTTCATTTTTCACATAAAATACATATTCCCCTAGGGAATTATATCCCATCATCACTCCATGGATATTTTCTACTTGGGACCTAGACTTAATAGGTAAAATATCTCCTGCTTTTTCAAATGGACACCATTTCATCATGATTGTAACTGATTATTTCACTAAATGGGTAGAGGCAATGCCCTTAACAATCATGACTAGATCTATTATTATAAAGTTCATCCTCAAATAGATCCTTTATCAATTTGGGATCCTATAAGTCATCATTATTGAAAACGGATTCCCCTTTAGGAACATCAAGGTTAGTAAACTATATGAGAAATTCAACATATCACACCACCTGGATTTCACGTATTATTCATAAGCTAATGACCAATCTAAGGCTACTAAAAAGACCCTAAAGTTAATCCTAGTCAATATTATCAAGGAACCTAAATGGTATTGGCACCTACAACTCTATCTATAACTTTGGTCCTATAGAATAACTATTAAAACACCCAAAGGAACAACCCCTTATTCATTAATATTTGGGTCTGGAGTTATTCAACCCTTAGAGGTTGAGATACATATCCTTCATGTATCCCTTCAAGACCTCATTGATGAAGAAGAATATAAAGAGGGTGTGTAGATTCAATATAACTTTTAGATGAGCATTGAATTGCTACCATCAACAATCACATCATCTACAACAACCACATGTGTAGACAATACAACAAAAATGTCCATGAGCATCCAATCTATGTTAGAGACCTTTTCCTTAGAATTGATAGTTAGATTGATAAAAAGAAAGGAAAAGGTCAAAAATTTAAACCTAATTTGCTAGGATCCTACCTAGTAATAGGGGATTTCAATAATGGAGACTATCGATAATACACTTTAGAGGGACAAGAGTTTGGTGTGTTCATAAACTCTTTACATCTAAAATGTTTCTATATCTAGTTCTCACATACCATCCCATTTTCACCTACATTGCATTTCCATATGTCACATGTCCACTAGCATGGTAAAAGTATTGTTTTATGGTTATTTAGTCAGTAAGTTTGCATAATACAAAGATTTTTGAAATGCATAACATAACATTCACCCTATTCTCACATTTATTCACCACCTCAAAATTAGTAGGTTACACTAGTCTTTTTCAAAGTTCATATGAATAGAGTACACCTCTTTCCCTACATCATATAGAGCTTATAAAAATACTGACCTACAATGGAGTCTAGAAACTTACTTATGATAGAGTCCCCCTTTAAGGTGCCTTCGAAAAATAAAACATTAACATATTCAAACATAAGTGACTTTGTTTTCCTACCTTAGCCCTCGGTGATGATCCTTTACATCCTATTAGTTTCATGGGACCAAGGTTTTGGAGTAAGAGCCTTAAAAAAATGAATGTTAAAAGCTTATACAAATACAAATTTTAAAATCATGCATCTCTCACCCTTTTTTAACCTTCGATGTTGAGTCCTCACATCATACTAGTTGCATGGGGTAGGCAATGGAGGGATATTCCATTACTCACCTACATCTAGCCTTTGGTTATGAGCCTATGTGTCTTTCTGGTCAAATGATACTAGGTCTAGGAGGTCATATAGAGGAATAGAAGATAAATACAAAAATAATGTTAAAAATCAGAAGCAAAAAAAAAGAAGTGTCTAAAAATAAATTTCTTCAGAAAGGCTTGTCTATATGTTTGTGTTTAAATAAGGTAACCTTTTCCCACTCATCGGCTTTGTCAAGTTAGGTTCCCTCTAAATGAATCCCATAAAGTAAATATTTTATAAATTTTTTAATTACACATCCCCCTTTTCTCACAAGGATGAGGTCATATTCCTTTTTCCTATAAAATTTTGAGTCATGATGCACCTCCCATCTATTTTGCTTCCCTTTTACATCCCTTGATACAAATTGGAATTAACATATTATGTGAACTAATAAATTAAGTAATCACATAAGAAAATAAATAATATCACAGTTTTAGTCACATATGAACATCTAACACCATTAAAATGTCTGTATACATTTTCTTTCCACATATACATAAGCATTTTCACAATAAAAACATATCAAAAATGAAATAAAATACACATATGCATACATCATCATCCATTTAGTCCTCTAGAGTGAAAAAATTAAAGAGATAATATAAAAATAAATATTCACACCATGTAATGATCAACAACAGATACACCAAAACATCCATATGTGTGTGTATGCGTGCGCACACACCACATAGGCTATCAAGTATATATAATAAAAATTTATGATAAAAACACCTTTATATAAGAAAACATACCTCAAGGCATCTCAAAAAGAATCAAATATAAATCAATATGGCTAAAAAGATATACAAAATGATTCTCATAAGTTTGTCCTCCTCATCTAGGAGGGTGTTAAGGTGGAATAATGTTTAGGGCTTGGGATCTAGTGACATATCTTGCTTGTACCTCCCACTGATGTTGCCTCATTGTCTACATGATATTATTTGGGAATATAACCTCTATTCATACCACCCTTTGATATTGTCCTCCTAGTATTATGATTAGAGGCTTTGTTACCTCTTCCCTTCACCATGGTATCCACCAAGGCCTCTGCCCTCTTTAATCTCACCAAAGAGTGTTTTTCTCTATCCTCAATGTTGTCATCATGGTTTAGGAATTATATGATAGGTAAAACACATATGTGTGGCATCCAATCCTTATGTGGAGCTTGGGATCTAATAGTAACTAATCCCACATCTGGCTAGTGCTCAATTGAAATAGATTGATCAGGACATCCTTGATCATTCTCCTCCACATGCCCCAATTATCTACAATAATAAATAGCATAATAAATAAATAAAATCCAGATGATATAAGAAAATATAATATAAGTAAAAATTATCTAAACAACTAGGAGAAACCAAAACATAAGCTGTAAATCATGAACAAGTAAAATAAATAGCTTACCTAGATTTCCCTCATATCACTCAGGATTAGAGTCATAATCTATAACCTCCACCTCATCCATGTCCATGTCCTCCTCCAAACTAACATACCATTGGGTTTCACCATCTCTTTATTATTATTTCACATGGCCCAATGGTGGTGATGGTGGTTGACCCATCTACTATTATCCCACTCTAATTTGCCCTCCTCCTACTCCAACTACTTATCAAATTAGTTGGGTGATAGGTAATCCTCTCACTAGTGGTTGCCATGCTAGTCTCCCTAGCCTCATATATCTCACCTTTAAATTCCCTCTATACATATCTATAGGGATGGGGAGGTTCCAGGCATTAGCATACCAAATTACTAAGGCACCTTATCTATTAGGTGTGCCTCAACCTACTACAATCTATCCCAAACTTATGTAACCCCCATGGCTACCATGAGATAAGTTCCCTCATTGGCCTAGTTCCCAATCATGTCCTATTAGGGAATGTAAATCAAATATTTTTCTATCAAACACCCCATAGTCTAGGGAAAAGTGAAAAAGAGTGCCACATTTATCCACTTGATAGCCCTAATGTCTCCTAGTGCCCCAATTAGCACACCCCTATGATATAGAATCATCATCTCATAAACCCAACCCTTAATGATATTAAATTGACTAATGGAGAGAGTCCCTAGGTAATCCAATTGGTATAAGTCCCTATAGGTTTGTGTCAACATCTCTTAGTTCCAAGTGTAGTAAGCCCCTCTCTCCTCTATATGCTAAATGATTGGAGACCAATTGTACATAAGCCTATAAACACCCTTATATCCCATTATTTGGGAGATAAGGATACCAATGATGTTTTATTTATGTTAGGGATCACTAATCCCTCCATTTTGGAAAGCCTCACACCACACTTGACACCCAAATCAGGTGCATCAGTGTCTCCAAAATGTTGAACCTAGTTGTGGGCCTCATGGTTATTATCAATGTCATAAATAGACACTAAAAACTTGGTCATAGGAATAATAGTAATCCAACATAAATATACAATATTTATCATCCACTCTCTCAAGGTCTAACGAAAAAAGTGTTTTGGTCAGGGTCCAAGTATGTCAATAGGTCGCATAATAATCATCTATAATAAAAGTTGATCCCTACCTATGAAATATAAAGTATCCTCACTCGATTGATCAAGGCCAAATCATCAGATATCAGAAGTGATAATACTTGAGGGATCCACTCCTTCTCTTAGGTTATATTCCATTAGATATATACCCATTATAATAAGCAAATAGACCCTATGTTAGTTAATCAATCAAGAAAACTAATCTCATGATCTAAATAAGTCAAAAATATCCATTTTCTTCTACACTCTCAAAATTGCCTATATTTATAGGTGGCAGTTGCAAAATTTGCCTATGGTGGTTATGAAACCACCCTAGGGCAATAATTTAATTGCCTCATATGGTTATATAACTTCCCAATGGTGGTAGCATCAAAACCACCATGTGGTGGTTATGAAACTACCCCTATAATAGGTAGTGGTTCTATAACTCAAGCAATGGTTTTATCAATCATCTGTGGGTTTACCAAAACCACTAAAAACCACCAAAAATCCTATAAATTCTAAAAAACATGACAAAATCCTAATATACCCATCCCCATAGTGATCACAAAGTAAAAATAATAATATGTCTAGATTTTAGCTATATTTTGAGTAAATTTCTAAAATTAAGCCAAATATGAAAAAATATCAAAAACTAACTTGATACACCCTGACCACATCTCCCATTGGAATATTCACCATCCTCACATCATCCCCTTTTTGATGACTACTTCTGTGCTCAAAATGGTCACTAACAATCCAAAGCTCAAAATTTTCCAACAATGCAAATGACAAATGAATTATTTATGGTAAGTTTTTTAATATATTGGGCCCAAAACTAGTCATTTTATTTAAAAAGTTTTCCATTTTTGGAATTATATTATGCATTTGCATTTACCCTTATGTATGTATGTGTTGTTTTTCTTGGTATTGCAAATCAAATATTTTATCACTAGCATCTTAATAATGTTTCTATTTTTGTAGCATGTTTTTAGGGTTTTATAGGTACACATGGTTCTAGACCATATTCGATCCCCCCTAATGGAATGGTCTAGGTAGCATGATCTTCCACATATGTATAGTATGTATTCTTTCCTTGTTTTAATTACATAGTCTACTTTTTTTATTCTTTAAAATCACACTTAAATCTTGTATTTTATTTACAGGTTACATGGAGTCCTGATAGGCTTTGTTCCTCTATATAGGTAAGTAAGGTAAGTATCTCTAACCTCCCATTTCCTTTCATTACATCTTGATCAATACTACACCTTGTCAATTCATGATAAGGCACCCTCTTAAGGAGGTAATATGTATGTACCTAAAAATTATACAATGCAACATTTTCAATACAAATTTGATGATTATGTAATGATCTTTTAATTTTGTACTCCATAATGAACTCTCTAGCTCTAACCCCCTATGATTCCAAATTCCTCTTTTGACCCCTTTTGATGCCCTTGATCAATACTTTCCTATTCATTTTTACTCTATTTTAAAAAAATGACCATGGGTGGTGAAACTATCGACCCAAGTAATAGAATTGTCCTCCTCTATTCTGAAATTACCCCTTAGTTTATGAAACCACCATGGTGGTTCTGAAATTTAGGTGGTGATTTTTATTCTAAAGGGATATTATTCATTAAAATATTGGTATTTTAGATATTTAAAAGGGTGGTGTTATCAAGATGAGTGACTTTCTAAAATTACCCTTACATAAAGTGGTAGTTCTGTCATAGTTGAAAAGTCTTCCAAAATTAGCTCTAGTTTTCACACATTTTGTACAACTAGATTTGCATTTCTTATTCCCATCACCTTGTGATTTCTTCCAATCATGCCCATCTCACTCAATCTCCTAATTTTATCCTTTTTCAATTCATCTCAAGTTAAACTCATTGTTGCACTTAGTTGAACTCTCCCATGCAAATTCCATTCACCTCTTATAAGAAGGCCAATTTGGGCTTGATTTCATATATGAAAATTAACATTAGAGATTGTTATTGAGAATATTTTTTAGTCACAATATTTCTAAAATTTCCAAGATATTCGGTCCCTAGTATTTTCAAGTTGACGATATAGTTGCAAATGAAGAAGCGTCATTGGTGAGAATAACATAGACACTAGCCACCCTTAGTTTAATTGCTCTTCTTTTTGTGGATTGTGTCTTCTCTTTTTAATATATATTTTTCCATATTTTTTGTATCCTATAATTAGAGAGTTTCATAAATTTACATAAGAGCATACAAATCTAGCATGTTAAGGATTATTTTATCAACACACTACTTGGACTTCAATTGATTTATTTTAGAATTAGATTGCAGTTCTTTTGATTTTTTAGAATTTTTTATTTGTTATATTGAATTTTTAAAAAGTTTTTTATTGTGATTAAATTATTTTTTCATTTAAAATATAAAATAATAAAATTTGATATCTATATCTTTCACTTGTCTTTGCTACAAAAACATAATTATTTTTTATTTATGATTGCATTCAATAGATTAGTTTCCGTTCAAGTTAACAATACATCTTGTCAATAATTTGAAAAATATTTTTTAGAAAATATTTAATTCATAACTATCCAAGACAACTTTTCTTTTAGTCAATATCTAGACAAACTTCTTACATCTTAAACAATCATAGGCAAACATAAAAAAAACATATGCAACTGTAGGTGAATGTATGAAGGTAGTAAATTACTAATCTTATTGGTTTTAAAAGGTTAAAAGTATTGTCATTTATCTCTTTCAAAAATTAAAATTATAATTTATATCTCTTTATTTCATCCTATCAATTCATTATAAAAAGACTGTTTGTAACAACTTAGAAAGGTTGAAAAGCTAGCCTAGTTTACTTATAAAGAAAATTCATATAGAGCGTTTCATTTATATTATTTTGGATTAGATATCTTATCATATTAATTATTAATAATATATTCAATTCATTAATTTATTTAATTTCACATAAACCAAATAAAATTAAAAAAAACATTGCATCTAGTTCACGTGCAAATAAATTTAGGAAATATCAACATTTTACATAGTAGTATAAGTTTCTTCTCTCTCTTGTTGTATGCATTCCAACTATAGAAAAGGATAATAAAAATATTTTTTATTTAATTTCTTTTCAATTTTTTCATTCTTTATTTTTATCACTTTTTCCAATAAGTAGGTATTCATTGGTTTAAAACCTAGAAAAGCTCAAAAACAATCAACAACAAAAGCCTTGTCATTCATGCAAACAAACACACAACAACAAAAGACTTGCCATTCATGAAATAAACCACATCATATCAAAATACTTTATCATACATTAAAAAAATCATATCTTACATAATTCTTGTCCATCCACACAAGCAATGCATACCAAATCATTGCTTCAACATTTCATCCAGCACACTTTACAAGCCATTGACTAAACAAGCTCATACATTTTTTCTGGCTTCTTCCTAGTACATTTTTGATGACCCTTCCTAAGACACCATATATTGTTCAAAATGGACTATTCCCTAAATTTATAGCATGTGGTCCCTTCATTATCACACAGTCTGACATTAGTATTGAGTTGAGATGTGAAATCTTTTGATCTACTCCAATTCCCTACTTCAACATAGACTCCTTAGCCATTTTATAATAAAAATAGTGTATCCATAATCCACCTATCATTATTCTCACATATAATATGGGATGTCAATATAATGTCATCCAAGCTTATTCATCTATTCATTCTATCTTTCTTCTCCTTGGGTGTAGCCTCATCTTATATCATTCAAACTTAGTAGATGACATTAGCCAGGCAAAGTCAATCAGATAGACTAGATATTTTCTCATGAGTCAATCAAACAAATTTCCCTAATTTCCATAAGCCTATAATTAACCAATAAATATGCCTTCTTGTGATATTAGATATCTAAGGGCCTTGGAGCTCTATCTCCACATAACTCAATGCTCTCAATGAGCATCAAGACACTATTGAGGTTTGTTGGTTCCATCATGAGAAACCATTTCCACCACCTATCCCAAATCCCATTCTACTTAATAACTATCTAAACCCCTAGCCTTTGCAATATATATATTACCTCAGCTAGACCTTAAGGGGTCAAGTACATAGAATAACATGTGTTAATTTACATGCATACAAGACCTTCCACTATTTTGTACTTATCTTCATATGTTGTACTATATTTATTAATTGAGGCAAGAGATGCCTATTATTATATTATGTTACTTAGACAATGTATTTTATGTATATTGTATTCTTAGATTACTTACATGAGTACTATTCATATGTTGGTAAATCTAAATGATTTCATTTTATCCATTTAGATGCATGATTATATGATCTTGATAGTAGATTTGGTCCTTCTTTACCATGTTATTTAAAGATATGGATGCTTGACTGTTGACACAATGATATTAACTCACTACGATTTTAAGATTTTTTATTTTGAGAATTTTATATGTATATGTTGGGTGTCGATACATGTTACTTGAAATTCTTACATTTAGTGGCTTCAACTCTCTTAGGGTAGATAAAAAATTTATGTGTAATTATATGCAAATTACTAAATACCATGCATGGGAACTAATACTATGTTAATCATGGGTGTAACACTTTTATTAGATGAGTAGTGTCCTGCATGATACCCTTAATTAGAATATATTCTTAATTATATTTAGTTAACTAGTTTTGAATCTTTGGTATTTTGGTCCAACCTGACACTATTCACACCCCTTTAACCATACCTTAAGATATATTTAACCTTATAATGAATCAAATAGGTGAATGGGAATAAATTTTAGTTGGTGCTTACCAAAACTAAGATGAAAACATATAAAAAAGTTTTGAAGGTTGTATAAATAGGAAAATAGATATTTTTAGTTGAATTTAGATCCCTTTGACTAAAATGTGGGACCAAGAAATTTTTGGGAGTCTTAAAACATATATTTGAAAAACTTATGTCATGTTTTGTGACAAAGGAATGAGGAGATATTTAATGAGCATGAGAGATGCATTCTTGCCCACATGGGTTTGTAAGACAAGTAAATTTGTAGGAATAATTTTAGAGGAAAGGGAAAATAATGGAAAGTGACAAGTATCACCTTCCCATTGGTCATTGTATTTAGTGATTTCTCTATAAGATAAGGGAAAGACTTCCTTTTAGGAAATTTTTCTATTTTCTTGAAAATTTTAGAGGAGAGCTTCAGAGATGATCTTGGGCCTAAGAGGAGACTCGATGGATAACCTACTTAAATAGATTTCAAAAGTTAATAAATGAAATCAAATTATGAATGATAGAGGATATGAAGGTGTAATGTGTTAAATAAAAAGGAAAGCAAAGAAGATAATAATATCCAATGTATAACTTTAATATAAAAAAATTATTATGATAAGTTCTATAATATCTAATAGATCATGTGTAGTGTCTATGTGCTCTCTAACTTAATTCTTATCTATGTAACTAATTAAAAATAATGGAAGTGTAAATTAATATACAATGGAGGGAGATGAATCATTGGTTGAACCATTACAAGAGTTGATAACAACCACTTCATAACTAATAAATGTCATAACTCCATTATCTATCATTATTGATGAGTTATGGTCTCCAATACTACCATTGTAGGATCTATGTGGTCATGCATAAGTAGAGTTTTATCTTATAGATTGGCACGTAGGTGTGAAACCTAATGTTAATGTTTATAACATTATCTTATAGCTATATATTCAATAGTGGTAAACTATGATGGGACCTATTTATGGTAAGGTTGTGTCAGTATTTATTTTTACAAGTGTAAATAGACTCAATCACCAACCTAGAATGTGTGATGTATGATGTTTATCATGGTGTTACTTGTACTTAAAATTAGCCTATTTCAAAATTGTTTATGCTTATTATTAAATATGGTGAATGTTCTCGATGAAAAAAATAGATTTTTAAACTTCATTTTAAGTTGAATAATTTTATATTATTGATGGTTGAATAGGATAAGCTACATTTATAAGTGCAATAGGTTGGAAACCCAAGCAAACCTGAAAAGGGTTATGTGTGGTAAAGATGTGTAAAAATATATTGTAGTTTTTTTGAATGTAAGGAAATATTTCATCCTAAGTGCTTGGCTTATTTTAATTTTACATTCTCAGAGCATGCACTATCATCATATTTATCACTTTCATATCCATTAGTATATAGATGAAAGGTGATATATTTATTTAACTTTGTGTCTAGCATACACCAAAGCACTTTCCATAATTTTTTCAAAAACCTTATATCCTTATCTAATGGGATAGTTTATAGGATTACAAGGAATATTCAGACATATTAAAAGTATAGTTGAGTTATTTCTAGAGCTGATATTAATTTCTTATAAGGTATTAGAACTATAATTTTGAGAATCTATCAACTACTACATAAATGTAATCACTGCCATGCTTTGTATAATGGTAGACTAAGTGAAAATACATGGAAATGAATTCACATGGTCTCATTATAACTATAATAGGTGTGTAAAAACTATTTTTCTTATTAACTGGATTGGAAATTGCATATACGAGGTAATACTCATTATATTTAGATACATCAAACTTGATATGTTTACAAAAGAAGTTATTTTTACAACACCGTGAGACTCTTTTAATTGTAACTTTTCCAAAATGAGCCTCCAATATTATTTCTTTCTCTATATATCATTAAAAATGCATAAGTACTCAAGGTGATATAGAATTCCATCCTACAAGTAGAAATCTAGAATTGAACTACTACAAAGAAAATTCTAATATATATCTACAAAATTCATGTTAACTGGATACAATTTTGATGATGTGATGAGTTCATGTCCATAAGCATCAAGTATAGAAAGTATATATTGAAACATTAGACATCTCATATAATTTACAACTAGATTGGCAATTATTTTCATATTCTTAATACTCATAGCGAACTATTGAAGATAAGAAGAATGTTTTTGATGTTACTCCTGGTGAAACTTGGTTTGAACTTATAATAACTAAAGTGGCTTATGATATATGTGGATTTCATTCTCCTTTCCCAAGATATAATTATTTATATGCTTATATGCTTGAAAAATAGCATAAATCTTGCAATCATATTCAAGGTAGTTTCTTATTAGTATAGTGAACATTTTTTTGTGGTAAGAAACTAGGTGAGCATATTGAGTGATCACTACTCCAAGTGTGAAATTATAGGTTTATATCATCAGCTAAAATGGTTCTTGAAGATCTGGTAATGCAAGTACTAGTGGGGTAAAATTCTACATTTCAATTTCTTGAATGCTTTTTAATTTGCACTTCCTAAATAAGAATTGAATTAGTGTCACCTTTGGTAATATGGTTAATAGGCCAAGTCACATGAGAAAGACCAATTACAAATATCTTATATAAATTTGTTAATAACAAGAAACTGTAAACCTCTATGATATTATTTAGTTTTAGTCATTCATGGATGACTTGAATCTTAGTTGAGTCCACATGTACTCCTTGTGTGTCTAATGTGTATCCTAGATATTATATCTCCTACATGGAAAATGAATATTACTCCATGTTTGCATATAGCTTGTGTTTCCACAAAGTGTCAAGCACTTGATCTATATCTTGTAGATGTACATCCCATGTTTTTTTGAATATTAGGACATCATTAAGGTAGACTACAAAAAATTAAGTGGCTTGAGAATGTCATTAATCAGTCACATGAATGTAGTTGATGTGTTGTTTAAATTTAATGGCATGACTAACCATTGAAAAAACCCTTATTTGTCCTTGAAGGCTATCTTCCATATAATTTTAGGTTCAGTAAGAATATGATTATACCCATAGTTAATACTTATTTTGGTAAAGTATTTTGGACCATAGATCTGTTAATCAAGTCCTCAATCCTAGGAAGAGGATAGTGATTCTTCATCATAATATTGTTAAGAGCTCATTAATCGATGCACAACCTCCTTCTGACATCTTATTTTTTGAAAACACAATTAGGCTACTAGAAGGCAATGAGTTGGGCATGATATGTCCTTTATCCATGATTTCATGGTTCTACCACTTAATGTTTTCATTCTCCAAAAATAATTTATGGTATAAAGAGGCATTAGGTATAGGTAGTCTATGAATCAAAATAATAGTGTGTTTCACCACATAATTTATGGGAAGTTCCTTTGGTGACTAAAAACTATCTTTATATTCTTATAACTTATGGTTTAACTCTAAGGTATCTTCTACTACTATGGAGGAACTACAATATGGATTAGGGTTGCAAGGATGTTCTTACATTTAGATGTGACAAAACATTTACAATAATTTGGTGTTAATGAGTGATTACTTAAGAACTAATTACAATATGTAATATCTCTTATCATCAACATCTATGAAAAAATTTCTAGGACTTGCTTCATAAACTACATGTCAATGGTAAAGATATGGTTGACCAAGTAAAACATCAAATTCCTCTAATGGAATGACATCACAAAGAACTATATCTTAAAAAGGCTTGATGTTTTAAACTAATTGACATTGATGATTAATGTGTTTCTCAGATCCCACATTGAACCATCCAATATTTTATGGTTATGGTTGAGGTGTCAATGGTCAGTTTAACTTACAAACTACTTCAAGATAAATTAGGTTCTTTTAACTTCCATTTTCAATAACGAAGTGTACTAGTTGAGCATTGATCCATATTTAAGAATGGAAAAATATTTTTGATTCCTTTATTTTTGTATGGGTAGTATAGATGTTTTTAATACCCACCATGGTGTTAGATTAAGATTCCATGAACCATTTTCCCTTTTTCAATAAAATTTATTTAATTGGATATGTGGTCTCAACCCTAATCTATAATTCAAAAAATGTTTTTTCTAAATTTTTAATCCCAAGTTTGGACACCAAAGTATGAAATGTATCTATTTATTATTACACATAAAGTTATTTTCCTTTCCAAAACTGTGAGAACTTGGTGAGTTGGTCATCATAATTTCCAACATGATATTAGGTTTCTTTGAGTGATTATATGAAACCATTCCATGTGTTTATAAATGTGTCTAACTTCATCTTCACAATTTTCACCTAAAGTGTAGTAGTTTTCTGACCATTTCATTATTGATGAAGAAACTTTCAGAAGAGTGAATATAATACTTATCATTCAAAGAACTGATTAACCATGTCGTATGAATAGAATAGGTTAATATATTTATCTAATACATCTACATATATTTTTAAAACATAGGGATATATATAATGATGTCTACCTTGTATGGTGTTTGACCACCAAATGGCCTATGAGAATGAGAGGTGTTAGAAGGAGTTTATTTTTTGAGAAGTAGTGATAAATGATCTTTAATACTTTATCATTTAAATATATGATGTTATTCTAAATATTCTTATTTTCTTTATAACATATCCTCTACCATCTCCTATAATATTCTTAGAGTTTGCATTGTCAAAGATGTGTCTCCCATTTGAGTATGTGAAGGAAGTTACAATGAAGAGTCACAAGTCTCAATCCCTAAATTCCTATAATTAGACCTCATATGAGTGAGCATGTAAATAGATATAAAGTTAAGATACACCATAATACCATTTAAAACTAATATGATAACCATAATACCATTGATCTAAGGCTTGAGAGGAGACCCAGTAGACAACCTACTTAAATGGATTTAACAGGGTTATGAAAGGAAGAGAATTATGTGTGATATAAGATATGAAGTTATAATGCATTAAATAACAAAGAAATAAAATAAGCTAGTGACAATCAATGTAGAACTACAATAGTAAAGTTTTATTATGTTATGTACAATATTTGAAATATTAAATGTGTGGTGTCTATGTGCTCTTTTACTTCATTATTGTCTATGTAACTAACTAAAAATAATGGAATTTTACATTAATATAAAATCGAGGGAGATAAAGTATTATTTGAATTGTTACAAGCATTGGTAATAACCACTTCATAATTAATGAATATTGTAACATCACTAACTATCATTACTAATGAGCTTGTTCCCCTTCATCCTAACTCTTTCCTTATAATATTATATCTTTATAATTGTTGTCTTTAATAAAATCTACATATGCATATGCTTTTTAAGTCATCTTTTGAGATAATTGTAATAATCCACATACATGGGAAGTAGTATGTAAGATATTAAACTAGTGAAAATATATCCACAAATTATATTATATTAATCTTGCTCGATATTATAATGTAATTTTTCTCTCTTTTTCATGCAATATAGTATTTTTCCATTCATTTGTAATATTATTTATATTATTTTCACTATTGTTCTAATCAATTTTAGGAAGGGTCATAACATTTGGTAGTAAATCTCTTTCTAGGGCCATTATTTTTACTATTTTTAGTGGTTTAGGGTTCTCTACTTCTATCCACCATATGCTCTCACCTTGCCCAATCGAGATCTTGGTGATTAAAAAGTGGCAACATGGTGGTAGCACTAAGTTTCTTTCCCAATTATTTCTCTTCCATATTATTTTTTATATTTATATTCATATAGTTTTAAAACTAACATAAATTATTTTATTCAAGCTAAGAGGTTATCAATTTTCCATAATTTTTTAGAGTGAAGGAGTATATCCTAATATGCAATCCATTAGACATTGTTGTATATGAATTTGCACTTCCACATACCTTCGAGTATATAGGAAATCCCCATAGTTATTTTTATGGCCTAGCCATAATAGACATTTGGCCAATTTTTTATTTGATACACTGGTAAGCGATTATCCCCTAGTAGTTACTTACACCATTCCTTGGAGATGGGATAGTGAACTATGAAATGATTATTCATCATAGTTAGACTCTAAAATATTGAACTGACATTATTTTAAAAATGAAATTAGTACATTTTTAAGCTCTTAGACTAAACACACATTTTAGCAACCTCTATATAATCTAGCATTCCTATAGTCACATATTTGACTTTGATTTATTGGAAATAAAGTAAGAGCCAACAGTTTGAATAAAAGTAACATATTTTGATAGTCAACAAAAACATAATAACTATAATAATTAGAAACCAAAATGGTCAAAATATTCTAAAATAATTTCCTAAACTTAGTGTAGTATCCAACTGATAGAAAATAAAAAATACAAAAAAAAATAGTCCCTAGGGAAACTACACTAGCATGATTTTCTTATCAAGACAATCATATTAATGGGTATTTCATTTATTGGGAAAAAATACATACAATTTTTTTTAGTGTAATCCCAAAAACATCTTTTTTCCTTGTGAAAATTATATCATCATAATTGTCTCATTGAGTTGATAATTTTAACATATAACTTTGTTAAGCATTTTTTAGGACCCTTGGACCCCTCTATTCAATCATTGTCCCTTGTGTAGGAACGCAAGCCATAGCCTAGAACATTGAAGAACTCTGAGATACATTTTAATTTCAACTTGACTCATGAATCATTGAAATTAATGAATGACTATACAACATCAATGTAAAAAATATAATGCTCTCCAATAGATTCAATCACATCAAGGATTTTGAAGGTGGTTTTTTATCATGAACCACATTGAATGGCCCTAAATTAGACTTTATAAATTTTGATGATACAAAATTGATCGATTGGATTTACCATGCCAACTAATATTTATAATTTCATAATATATTAGAGATAGATAAGGTTCTATTACATCATTTCATTTAGAAAATGAATTTGTCTAATGGTCTAGTGGTATCAAAATATCATACATAACCCACTTCAGATGATTTTGTCAATATTTTTCTGGTTCACTTTTTTCTTAGCACTTATGATGATTTCATTTTAGTGCTAAACAGACTATGGAAAACCAAAATGGTTTATGAGTATCAAGCTAAATTTGAAAAACTAGTAGACCAAACTAAGGAATTAAATTATGAATTTTTCAAGAGTTATTTCATCAGTGGGATCAAAAATATCAATCATGTGGAGATCAAGATATCTAAACCACATAAAGTTATGGAAGAATTAGGAAAGCACAAGCTTTTAGAATATAAGATCACCTCCCAATGTTGATCTTCTAAATTTGGTTCTTTCGAGACATCTACAAATATATAGCTAATCATAAACCCACCTCTAAAATTAAATATCATTAAATGTCTTAAGAAGGCATAAATGTATGTTTGTCAAAAAAAAGAGCTATGATACAACTATGATAAAAACAATTACCATAGGAGATAAGTATATTGAGCAAGAGTTTTATTTTATAAATGTCGAGTCACCACCAAATGTTGAAGAATGGAAATATTATCAAGATTCCCATGATGAATAACTTGAAGTCAAAGACCTTCATAAAATAAAGTCACACTTATAAATTTTAATGCATGCCTTAGCTATGATAATCACTCCTAATACAATGAGAGTATAGGGGCTTATTCATATTGACTCCAATACAAATAATTTCATTTCTCCTCAACTAGATAAACAAGTTGATTATTTTGTGCACCGCTACTCCAGCTTTGAAGTGGTGATTTATAATGATGGAACATTATTATATAGATGAAAATATCTGAATTTTCATATTTTTATGGAGACTATACCTTAAAAATAGACATGTTTGCCTTTCCCTTAGGTGCATGTGATGTTATAGCCCAATGGTTGTGCACTCTTGGCCCTATCTTGTGGGGCTTTACAAAACTTTATATGTAATTCTATAACAACCACCAGTAGTACACACCAAAATGCCTCTTTTTAGGATTTTATAATGTAATCAGTTCTCACCACATGGAGAAGTTCCTCAAAAAAGTATCATATAGAATCATTTCTCAACTCTCCTCTATTCAACTTAACATGTCTATTAATTCCCACTAGCCTACTAACTTAAGAAATGTTCTTGTCAAACATGCATTAGTATTCAAGGAACCAAAAGACTTGTTTCCTTGTTGACAAAAGGAATATTGTATTCAACTCCTTTCAAGTAGTGTATCCACAACATTTTTCCATATAGTCATTTTTTTTCAAAAATTTAAAATTAGTAAGATGCAAGAACTCTTTCAGGTAGGAGTCATTCATCCAAGTAGCAGCCCATAATCCTCCCTATTTTACTAGTCTACAAAAAAGATGGATCTTGGTGGCCTATATTGATTTTCATGAGCTAAACAAGCTCATTATTAAATATAAATTTACTATTCCATTTATTGAAGGATTTATGCCAAGACTGTGATTAAATAATGTTGAAAAAATAAAAAGAAGGCATATAAAAATCAATATAACCTCAAGAATGAACCAATCCAAAAAATGTGAGATGCAAGTTTTGAAGTGAAAAATTACCAAATAGATAAAAACCCATGTGTTTATTAATAAGTATTACAAAAAAATATTCTCACAATACAAGCTTCAAATTAAGAAAAATAGTGAAGAGGAATGAACTTAAAGTGGAGAATACAGGAGGAGAGGGATTTTTAAATAGAAAAAGAGGAAGGATAAGGGAGTTTTAAAAAAATCTCATCATGATCTTACAAGGCCTCATTAGTGTGTGACAAATGTCATATTCCTTAAAAGGTGAAGGGAAGTGTGTGATATGTGTGGGGATGAGTTACTTATACAAGTAACTCCAAGATTTATAAAAAAGACAAAAGAAGTGAGAGAAATCTCAAAAAAAATAGATTTATGTGAATTAAAAATTCTAATAAATATAAAACCTACACACAACTAAAGACTTGGGAAATATAAAAGTGATCCTAATTTAGATTAATCTCTAACAGTGATAGATGAACTTCATGGTGCCCTCTTCTTTTTCTAATTAGTTATATGATATAGATACCAATAGAACCACATTTGAGATTTAGATACTTTAAAAACTATTTTCCACACACACAAGGGCCACTATAAATTTTTGGTTGTGCCCTTTATAATATAGTGTAGGATAATTTTTATTTCATAAGGGTAAACTAGAGAGTCTCCATAGGTAGATAAAGGGTCATATTAGAATATGAAATGAATAGTTAAATTCTTGGCTATTTATTAATGTAATATTTCATTCTTCATGAATGAAATTGTAATATCATTGGTTTTCACAAAATATCATCATTCATATTGGCCTGACATTGGTATCAAAGCACAAGCTTTGTGATTTTACTTATTCCTCATTCGTAGTTGTCTATTTTGCTTAAAGTCATTCTTTAGAATAACAAAAATGGCACTTTAATTCATTTATATTTATTTTAAATCATTATATTTTTATATTTTTTGGAGTGTTAGTGTATTTTTCTAATGGTTGTTATTATATTCACATAAATTTTACATGGTGCGACACTCCCGATACAAATTTGATGATGATGCAATGATTTATTATTTTGTGTTCCATAAAGAACTCTATAGATTTTATTCTTCTCTCTACTTTATTATTCCTCCCTTGACCCTATTTAGTCCCCTTTATTTTGAATTCTATAAATCCTATCATCTTGTTTCAAAAACTTCTCATGTAGGACAAAACCACTACTCTAGGTGATAAATCTACCCCTCTTTATTAAAAAATTGCCCCTTCAATTACACAACTGTCATGATAATATTATATTATAGATAGTAATTATATCTCAAAAGGGTGGTTGTGTATTAAAATAAGAGTGGTCTTATAAATTAAGGTGGTGGTTATTTCACCTAGAGTAGTTGATTCACAATTGCCCTTAAATAAATTGATGGTTTTGTCCCCTTGTAATCATCTTCCAAAATTAACTCCCAAGAACAATTATTTGATGATCTTTACATATTTTTTATCACATTTCTTATTCACTCTATCCCAAATTTTCTTGAAATCAAGTTCAGCTCATTCCTCATCTATTTTCAATCATTTTCAAATTCTCTCAAGTTTAACTCACAATTGGGCTCAGTTTAACTCTACCATGCAAGTTCCTAATTCTATCTTAAAAAAAGCCATTTTTAGCATGATTTCATATCTAAAAGCTGACATCAGAAATTATCTGAAACTTTTGTAACCATGGTCCTATTACAATTGTCTAAATGTCTAACCTCTATAATTTTTGAGTTTACTACATTGCCATAGGTGAAGAATTTTTATTGGTTCAACAACTCGGTCTTTACAAACCAAAGCATTGGTCAACTTTAGTTTAGTTACTCTTTATTTATGGTTGTGTCTCCTCTTCCCCATTTTTTTTATATCTTGATCATCCTCTAATTATATATTTTTAATAATTTACACAAGTATAAAAGAATCTATCATATTGAGGATTCTTTTGTCAACATACTACAAGCATTTTAGATGCTTTATGCCTTGGTTATGTTAGATTTTCTTTTGATTTCAGTATTATTTATTTGTTATATTATATTAGTGTAGTTGTTGCATTAGATTAGTTTCATTATTCAGAAAAGAGTAAATTTGATAGGGAGAGAGATTTATTTCTTCTCATTATCTTTGTTACCAAAAATAAATAGTAGTTAGCTTGATTGTGATTGCATTCAAATAGATTTATTTTATATCCATTAGCAAAATCATTCCACAAAAAATCCATACATAGATATTAGTAAAATCTAAAAAAATATTTTTAGCCAACATACCGTTTCATTTTTAAAAGCTAAAACAAGTTCTCTTACACTCAAAACAACCAACTATACAACTATAAGAGCTTAGACAATCTTAAGCACACAAATAGAACTAGCATATCTTTGATTTTATGTGTTTAATAGATTAAAAAATTTGTTGTCTCCTTTTGAAAATAGAAGATTTGAATTTTTATTATTTATCTCTCTTTAACAAATCATTTGGAAAGCTTATTTGTAGACAAAGAAAGTAAAAATAAAAAGTGTTGTCACATTGTTGTTTTAGACTATATTTCCTTTTACATTGCTTACATATTGAGAATACATAACTAACATACTTAATCTTCCCCACACAATAAATAAAACAAAAACTACAAAAACAACACCACCTAGTTTGAATCTAGATAAACAGAAACATCAGCACCTTGCATAATAGTGTAGGTTTCTTTCTCTTTCCTTTGCATGCATTGTGAATCATTAAAAAAGGGTAAAGAGAAGTTGTGTTTTCATTTAATTTCAGTTTTGTCAATTCTTTTCTTTCATCATTTCAATTCTAACAAATAAACATTTATTTCTATAAACCCAAAAATAAGTCAAAAACAACAAAAATAAAAATAAAAATGTCAAGAATAATTTCCAACACATGAAAGCATATAGATCCCATTAGAATCCTTGTCAACAAATGAAATCATCCAATGCCCATCTCAGCCTTTCTCATTTATTAAATCACCCTATACAAAGCTTTACTTCAAACATCATAGTAAGCATACACCACAAACCATTGCCTAAACAAGCTCATAAACTTCTATCTTGGATTTTTACCTAGCTTCCTTCAAATAACCCTTCTTGAGACACTAGGTCTTATCCACCATAGTTTATTCCCTAGGGTTAGAACACCCATTCCCATAGTTTCCATACAATCTGATATTAACACCAAATTGAGATGTGGGATTTTTTTCCACCCCAATTCCTCATCTTATTATTGACTCCTTAGCTACATTGGATGAATAAGAATGAATTCATGGTCCACCTATCATTCCCATTCCTCAAAATAGAATCCATCATTATAACATTATTTAGGCCTAACTTCCCACTCCTATCTCCTTCTCCTCGGGTCTAGCCTTGTCTTATATCACTCACATCTTGTGACATTAATCGATCATAGTCAACTCGATAGAGTAGATCATTTTTGTGAGTCATTTAGCCTAATATTACCCACTTCCCTAGTCCTAGTAACAATCAAGAACTTCACCTTCTTTTGATCTCAAAAATCAAAGGATCGTGGATCTCTATTTCAACACAACTTAACACTCTTAATGAGCATTGAGACGTTGTCAATGTCTTTTGGATTTGTCATGATAACCCATTATAAATCACATTCTTCCCAATAACTATCATAATATATAACCCATCCATTACATCAGCTAAGTTTGGGGAGTCAATTGCACATCTTAGCATGTGTTATTCATGTGCATATAATTACACCTTGCTATAGTATCATTAAAAAAATATAAAGTGGGAAATTGGCTAATACTCCATAAAATTTTCCAAGATGAATGTTTTCCATTGGTTTTACGTTCCCTTATATTTAACATGATTTCAATAAAATGCCACCTAAATCTGCTACATTTTGCATAAATAGACTACCACGCTCAACTAGTTTGGCATTGGACTATTCAAAACATCCTCCAAAGCATTTATTTTTGTGATGATTAGAGGATGTTTGGCTCATTTCCTAATTTTTAGTTGTGTAAAGACTAAAATATCTTCCTCTTGTGTGGTGATTTATTTCTAACATTTCTTATCTTAGATATGTTGGAAGTTTAATTTTACTATGGTTTTTCATGTGTGGAGATTTCAAATGTATGACTTCAAACAAGAATCGATTCCTCAAACCCCTCCACCTTAGTAAGTTAAAAGATAAATTTGATTAGTATTATTTATGCATTTTTTATTTTGAAAATATATTTGAAGGATCTTAAATTTCAATGTTTTTATTTTAATTTTGAAAAGCATTCAATTTTCATTAGGGGGATATTTTCATTTAAGGGAAAAAAATTATTTTTGACTTATTAAAAAATAAAAATAAGTCACTCTTGCAAACCAAAATAATTATTTTTTTGAGACTAATAAAAAATTGAAAATAAATCAAATTATGCAAACACAAAACCAATTTGTAACACTTGGTATCAATAGTGTTTCTAGTTTGTGTTTATGAATCAAGTCATTGCAATCAAACTATGACACTTATAACCTAATACAACTGTAACAATAACATATGTGGATTAGTCCCTATAAAACTTCAAGGAAAAATAAGTAAAAACATATTTTCCCATTCCATTTATTATCTATTTATGACTATAGCTAGAATTAAATTTTGAAAATGAGCAAGATGAATCTAAGCATGTAGAGTTATCATGCCCACATACAAGGACTTATTGTTAAGTGGGTATCATAGATAAAGAAAATTATTTTCACATACTACATAGGTACCATGTACTATTATGCTCTTGTGTGCTTTAATATCTCTACCATATACTACCAAGTATATAAAAATGATGAGCTTCTTCCATGTATCAATTTATTTATAGGAAGGAAAATAATATAGAGAGATTTGATATATTGGTTAGGTATTATATAGAAAAGGGAACCTTTTTTGAGCCACAAAGAACCATTCCATCTCTCGATACAACAAACATGCAATCTATCAAATATATTATTGGCACAACCCTAATCAGGAAAGATACCTAGTAATAATAGTCAAGATAGGTGGATAAAACACTAATCTTTGATGACTTGTGGTTCAACATATACGATGACAATGATCAACACACTGAACCAAAACATAAAAAGGAGATACTATCATATAAGCAAAAAACTCTAAAGTATCCACCTTGATGAGGACCTAGACTGATGAAAACATGTTTTATCACATTTAAAGGTGCAACACTCCTTGGGAATCTTTTCACAAATTGAAACAAATATATGATTCCCACTAAAAATTAGAGTTCATACAACTACAGTTGAAAAATGGGGATATCATGAGTTTTTATTTTGAAATCAATCATGATGTTGATGCAACTAGCATAAAAATGATGATTATATCCCTAACTTCATAATGGATCTTCTTCCTACATACTCAATCTATTTTGATTCTTTTCAAGAAAGCAATTTATTTAAGACTCACATTTGTTTAATTGATTGAAAAAATAGCTAAAAGAGAAAAATTCTTTAGAATAAAAACAAAGTCTAGTAGAGAAAGCATTTATTATGCAAATAAAATGGTAAAACTTCCAATAATATAGGAAATGAAAAGGTAAAATGGAATAACAAAGGGTGAAGAGGCAAATCTAGTAAAAATAATAACCAGCACCAAGAAAAGTAGAATGATAAACAACACTTGTATTAAAAATGTTATGATAGAAAAGGGATTCATGAGACCCATGAATGCAAGATATCATGGAAAAAATAGAATCCTACATAAAATAAAAATTATAAAAAGAGAACAAAATCTCAGAACCTGATTCAGCTCAGTTCTCTTATGAATATATACTTTTTATAATTGATGAAACAAATAATGCCTTAGAGATTTCAACCATGGATAATGATTTGGATTTTAGACATTAGAGATAAATATCATATAACTTACCAAAGGAACTTCTTTGAGGAATATCATGAATAAAATTAGGTTCTATTTTATTTGGTAGATAAAATAAGTCTACAACCTCAAGTAATGGTATAATCTGAATCAAGTCACCAAGAATTTTATACTTTATTATCTATAATGTAATATACCTTCCTTAGATGAAAATAAAATTAGTGTCTCTTATGTTAATTTTATAATAATACCACTCCATTCTAATTGATGATGGAAAGGTGAAAGTCACAAAAAATGTGATAACATAATTCTAACTGGATATGAGGAAGGAAAATTATTGAAACACAAGGGTAAGCAGTTAATGCCAATGAATTTTTCTCAACTCACAAAATAAGGAATGTCAAAAATTCTTCTCTAATATGATAGCTTTGGGAAAATTCACTATGAAAACATCTATACAATGCAAAAAAAATGGTGTTGTATGTTTGTTGAATTTTCTAGAAAAACATTGAAAAATGTGAATCCTGCATATTAGTGAAACATGAAAGAAAATTATTTCAAAATTTAGAATGAAAAGCCAACAAATATTTTTAGTTATTTCACTCTGATTTGTGTTCTCTACCAATATTCTCTACTAATGGTCACAAACACTTCATATTTTTCATTAATCACTACAACAAGATGACATGAAAATATTTTTGAAAGAATAATTCAAAAGCCTTTGAAACATTTCAATAAAATTAAATGATGGTTGTTCATGAATCACAATCATGCATTGGCACACTCAAGAATGATAATGGTGGTGAGCTCACTTCACAATTATTTGAAACCTATCTTAAATAGAATGGAATCAAGCATCATCTCATAGTTCCTTACATCCACAATAAAATGGAGTATTTGAGCGAATGAATTGAATTATCATAAATATGGTTTAAGTAATATTTTTATTTAAATAATTAAATATGCACTTCTAATTAGAAATAACTCAAACATAAATATACATCTAAAACACATAACCATCAATAGTACTATAGATTAGGACTCAATATGAAGTTTGGTCTTGTCATCTTCCTTTAGTGTGACATCTTCATATTTTTGAATCCACATGTTATGCATTGTTTCCAAAGGATAAAAATAATAAAATAGACCACATGAGTCATAAATGCACATTTTTCAAAAAAAAATATTCTTAAAAAACATACATGTTATTTGATGATAACATCAAGAAATTTCTCATTAAAATGTCTATCATCTTTTTTAAAACTACAAAGTACAATGCAAGCATTATCAACAATTAAATAAACCAAAAAAATATGTAAAATTTAATGTTTTCAAGGAGGTTGATATGGAGGTTCCAAACAGTGAAGGGGGAACCTATAAGTGGGAAACACTTAAATCTCTAATAACTCTTATAATTGAAAATGACATTACCCCTATATAAGACAATAAAACTTTGTTAGAGGATGGTTTGATGAAAGAAAATGAAGGAGATTCAACTTCATAAATTGAGGCACATTTGATTTAGCAAGTTACACAAAAATATTATAAAATGAGCCAAATGAACATTATTTATGAGCTTGAAAAAAAACACAAGTGCACACATAGTTGTACAACAATCAAACAAGTTATAAAGCCCCTCATGACAAAATAATGTGACTATGCTAAAATCCATGATGATGCTCCCTAGATGGTGTTGATTATAAGGTGAGTGGATCATGCATATGATAAGAGTTAGCTAAGCAATGTTTGAATTATTGCCTTATGTTATAATTAAAATTATACATACATCAGGTGCTACATAAATATCATTTCATGACCTTGTGAATTTCTTGGTAAGCTAATTACATTATTTTAAATTGAATGATATAACATGTTATGATTATAAGCTTTAGTTATTAGATAGTGGATTTCATGGGTACAATAAGTGTGCAGGAATAAGTCATTCCCAATTAAGGTAAAAAGGACTACACCAGGTATTGTTCCATCATGTGTGATCCCACCTCTAACCCAAATCTTGTCTTGATCATTGTTTTATCATAATTGAATGACTTGTATGCCATTCAACCCCTTATTTAGCCTTGGCATGTCTAAATAGATTGTAATCATTGTTGGGTTGGTAGAACACCTTTATCTGATCATCTTCAATGCATGAGGACAAAGTAGACCAACATCTAGAATGCCTTATTGAAAAATTATAGACTTTCTCATTAATTGTTTTTGCCTTGAGCCCTGCATAGGGAGGTGGTTGTGTTAGAAGAAACCTTAAGACTCTTCTAGGGCCACCAAGCACCATTGTGGACTGGAAAAGAGATCATTGTTAAGAATGCACGGGCTGGCCATCAGAAGGGGTTGGTCAATCCAAAGAAATAATAGACACATGTCATGTGTTGATTGGGTTACAAGAAGGAGATAATGCTTATTTGAAGAAGGTGGATCTCTTAGAAAAGGGTTTTATTTTATAAACTTTGAATTTTAATAAATTTTGGGACCAACCTAAAAGAGGAAGGAAGAATAAGAACAGAGTTGGGAGAGGGAGATCCCAGGCTGGTATAAACCTTTAGAAAAGATCCATAAAAGGGCTTGGATCATTTGGTAGGTGTCTTATGACTTGACTATTCTATTGATTTATTAAATGAAGTTTGTGTGATTAATGTTTGATTGTTATGTTGAAAGGATTAAAGCCACTTGGATTGCTTCTTCCCTTTGCTTATTTATCTATGGTTGTGATTGAGTCACCCTATAGTTTTATTACCCCTTGTGTGTGAGTTTAGACTCAATATATTCCTCCATGATAGTTTTAAATGTTGTATTTCAGCTTACCTAGATATTACAGTTTGGTCGTGTAAGACTTATGATGCTTTAAAAGGTCACATTCTTTATGATGGAGGATGGGGTGGGCCTCTCATATTAGACATGATGTTAGGTTGCCTTAAGTCCTCTCATGACTATTTATATAATATATCCTAGTGGTTATATGTTTGATGTGATTCCATCCTTTTCTTTTATGTATTTTACTTGTTGAAAATAGATCTAAGATGGGTAATCTCTTGATTTATAGTTGTTTAGATTATCACCTTGTGAGTATCTATCTCCTTAACCCAAACACATCTTGATTTGTATTTTCCTTTATTTAACTTACACCATGATGTGAAGTTATTGGAAGTCCTCCTCAAGGTTGCCTAGAGTAGTCACTCAATGATGGAAAAATGTTTGGAGGTGATCCCACCTTATATTTACCAATGTTGCACTTAGATCAAAGATAAACTCATCATCAGTTACATCCTACTCATGTTTTGCTAACGTTTTATAACTGACTAGATGTCAAGGATTAATTATTCTTAGCTGAATTTTTTGTATTCATATTTTAATGATTGATTATGAGCCAAGTGTGAGCCACTATTATTATTTATTTTAATAATTGAATGTATTAATTATTATTTTAGAGAACTATTTTATAATATGCTTAGTATATAGGATTAATATACCTCATTGGTGTGGATACTTATTGAAAATAGAATCTTTGTGGAGGCTTGTATACTCATGACTAAGTTTGGTAAGTTAATGGCCTTGATACATATATTTTATCTTCAGTTGAATATTTTGTAGTTATTTAATGCATTATATTTGAGATGTTGTAATACCTCATGTTTAGATGATTCAATGTGAAATACATTTAAGTATGAAGGAAAGTAAGTAGTCTACATATGCCTTTGATAATAAAAAGAACTTATGTTCTACTCGTATGAATATAGTTATGTAAAACCATTCATGATATGGCCTATGATCAGCTAGTCTATGTCTGATTGGCTAACATTTGATAAGGAGTAATCTAAGTAAGATAAAATCATAAACAACTCTTAGAAAGAGTTTTATTAAGAAACTCCATAGGCCTTAACCACATATCTCCCTAAAGGGAATTTGTCAAGTAGGGAGCAACCTTTAAGTATATATGGCTCTTTTAATGAAATGGTGAACATGATTTCATGGTTAAAACTTTGGATAATCAGCCTAAGAAATGAGCTTTGTCTCTTCTCATGTATTATGTTTGAATTTATATTACATACTAATATTATCCTTAAATGAGTGGATCTCAATTAAAATGGTTGAGTGCTTGTTAGGAAGAATAAATGCATAATAAGATTGTATAGTCTGAGTATTGGCTATTCTGATAAAGAAATGTCCTATGGAAGGGTTCTAAATTAAAGCATAGAGTAATATTTATACCTTATAATTTTCTTTTAGTAAGACCCTCTTGTTTAAAAATAATAATTATAATATAATATGGTTCTTGGGCTAAGAATTATTAATGCAAGGTAACCGAGTAGGTTAACTGTAGAAGTCCTTGTAAAAATTTAACCAATGTTGAAGGAGAATTTTAAGATCTCTCCTTAATTCTATGATAATAATATTTATTTAAACTTATGATCACTCTCTTATATTAATTTAATATATTGGGTCTCTATATTAATCCTCAAAGTTTTAACTTCTAATGAATAGATGAGTTGGCTCTCAAGTTGAGCTTGCCTGATATTTTTTAGATATTAGATTAAACCAATGAGAATATTTGTTTAGTGTAGATAGATTATTTCAACCATGACATTTGTTTATTTTTTATTACAAAATTAATCTTGTTTGTGAGTCTTAATAGCTTCTTATTTTAGTCTTGAGACCTTTCTACACTTTTCTTTGACATTCAAATTCAGGCTTTACTGAAAATGTGCAAATTAAAATTTTAACCAAATTTATTTGCCTTATTTACCCTTTAATTGGCTTGCAAGTTTTTTCTTAGTCCAATATGGATTTTTGCCTTAGTCATATTGCCTTGATGATTAAATCCATCCATTTAGGATTTTCTTTAGATGCATTATAGGTGGGTCTTTTCATGGATTTTACCTTAGTCATTTATCGCCTTAGCATTTCTTTGGAATTTTGCCTTCATGAAAAATTGGTGAATGGTTCAAAGGAAGCCATGCATCATTATCCTAAAAACTTGAGAGTGATGTCAGTGTGGTCTGATGTATAATCAGTGTCAGGCTATCAGGCAAGCGAGATGTTACCAAATGTCATCATCCCAATGACCTACAATCTTAGAGATGACTATATAGTGTGCAAGCGAGCAAGTGGGATCATAGGATGTTATTTTAATAGGAATTATCTTAGTGACCTAAAATCTTGAATATAACTATACAATGTGCAAGCCTTCAAGTAAGTACGTTCATAAGATGTTTTTATGTGGTATCATACTGGTGACCCGATATCCCAAAGATGATTATACAATGTGTAAGCCTTCAAACAAGCAAGCTCATAGGATGTTACCACATGGCATCATTCCAATGACCTATTATCTTGAATACATTTGTAATGAGGGAGAAGCCCATGGGTAAGTGAGCAAGTGGGATGTGACCACATGGACAAATCCCAGTATTCCACTATCATCAAGATGTTTGTACATAGATTGAATCATGTGGGCAAGTGGGTGAGCAGGATGCTACCACATGGTAGAATCTTGATACTCTATGATTTTAAAGGCATTTATATTGGAAACAAATAATGTGAGCTAATAGGCTAGTAATATGATATCACGTGGCATATTCCCACTACTCCATATCCTTAAGGAAATCATATTAGCGTTACAAAGTGGTAGGGTAGTGGGTTAGTGAATCATCACCACATGGATCTTCTCATAGGGTTTTTTGGGAAGTGATAGGTGGCAATAGTAACCCTTAGATCCAAAAGGGAAGCTAGCATGGCCTTGTAGCCTACCAAAGTAGCCATGTAGAGCTTGACTACATCAACAATGGCCTGAGTCAAATTTAATGGTCATACTAATGTCAATTTTGTATAAAATGTTTAGGTGAGTTTTTACAAATGAATTTGAGTATTATGCCATACAAATAATGGTGCGTTATTGATGAATGCATTATAGAAATTTCAAGGTTATGTTTTTTATTTTAAATAGATTATGATAATGATCCATGTCTTTTTTAATTTATTAGTTGTAATTTGAGGGAAAAAATAAGCATGACATTTTGGTATCAGAGTACTAGATTAAACTCTAGGATCTTTAAGGATGTTCTATATGAGTTCATCACCCTTTTAACTCTGATTGATCATGAATTATGTAAATTAAATTTTTGGTGCATGATGTTTGCTTACTTTATTTTTAATTTAATTTCTATAGACAATATGTCACATGAGGAAGACATGGATAATTATATAGATAGGCATCACCAAGATCCCCAAAATTATGTAGCCTATTCAAATCCATAGTCAAATTCTTGAGACCCTGTAGTGAGTGATGGTTATGCTAGAGGGAATGGTGCCCTATGTTTTTATGCTACAAAAAAGAGCCTCACCACCCCAAATAAGGAACAGGTGGGTTGGACAACCTTTAGATTTCTATCATACAAGGAGTAGGATCCATCTTCTAAAGGATCATAAAAGGTAGTTTACCTTGACATAAGCTCAACCTATGAAAGATATGAATGTAGGATTAGGGTAGGCCTCAAAAAAATGATTTGGGGATGGACCTTCTTAGTGTGTATATTTTAGTTACAAATTTATTGGTCATTATGCATGAAATTTTTTTAATAACACTTGATAAGGGGATACTTAAGTCTCGATATGAATTGGTTGTGAGAACTTAATTTTGTTATAACCCATATTATACTTATTTTGATATTTTGTCAAGATAAAGCATGTAATGCCCATGATAAACTATTATATTTGGATGGTAGAGGGAGTTCTTATTAAGTAACCCTTAGATGATCAGTATATATAGATATATGTGTTTATGTATGTGTGTGATGTTTATTTGATATGTTTAGTTGAATAGATGCATTTTGATTATGGTGTTACCATGCTAAATACAAGTTATGAATCTAAAATAAATTAGCTTGAATGCTTGAACTAATGCTCAGTTGTTGTAAATTGAACTTACAAGTATAAAAAGGCTTTAATGTTCTCTTCTAAAATTGTCAAATTCTCTAGATGCATTGAGGCATATGATTGGACTGTGGGAATGTTATAGAGAATGTGACTTTGTTGTCTAGATCATTGGAACCACTCAAGAAATCATGACATGGGAAAACTCTACTACTAAAATTATGGATTATGCTATGAATAAATTTTATACTACATTATGCTAATCAGTTGAGTTATATTCTTGCATCTTATTAGTAAATTAAGATGAATCACTGAGGAATTAAATAGAGTAGGTTTATCACTACCTAATATTTATTTCATGAAAAGAGCATGTTATAGTTGGATAGATTTGGGCTATTAATTGCCTTATTTATATACATTATGTCATACTTACTCATATTTTCTATTTATGAGTGCAAGATAAATGGTTATAAGTGAATCTTCCTAATTGTGAAGCATCTAGAATGGATTAAGGTAACCTTGCACATTCTTTATATTATGATGATAAACCAACTAATAGATGAGTTTGCATCTAGAATAATGTTGATTACCTGAATGAAAGCCTAGATGAGATAAAAATCATGTTGAGTTAGTGTAAAACTATGTGTAAATAAAATGGTATGAATGCTTTTATATTACTACAATCTTCCTCCTAATGAGAATTTACCAATTTTAATAACAAAAACTATTAACTGGCTTGGGTACTTGTATAACACTGTGTCTACAGGAATCAGAAGTGGCAACCATGGAGATTCCCTTCTCTTAAAATAATAGCCTTACATCTCTCTTGCCATAAATAATATGTCTACACATATAGGTAGGACCTAAATGTAGGTGGCATTATATCTAAATTCTCATGTTGAAATAGGTAAGGCCTGATTTCAATGATAAATCATACCTTGGTAGGTGACGAATACAGACTATCTATAAGCACATCCTCTAAAGAGGTACATGGTACCAGCTACTAGACAATATTAGTTTATGTTGTAGTAGTGGTGTAGCACCCTCCTACAAGTTATTACTTGTAATTAAATAATAATGAATTTGGCATGATAAATCAATAATTGGCTCTATGAAGAGTCTTACGGGTAATGGTTGGTGGGACCAATACACTCTTACCTCATTCTTTCTCCCCTTTTTTTGACTCCCGAAGTCACATAGTGATTTTATTGTCATCTAATTTTTGATAAATGTGCTTTTTAAACTTATTTTAAGTTGTCTAAGATTTTATTTTATTACTTAGAAACCACCATTGTTTTCTTCTTGATTTCAATTGTTTGAGCTAATAGTTTATCATAGAATTCATTAATGAATTTTAGTCATATTTGATTTGATTTATTGAGACTAATTAGTCTCCTTTTTATTTTTTTTACACTTACATGATCAGTTGATGATTCTTCAAGTGATTGTGATATTTACTTGTGTTGGTTTCATGTGTTAGTATATGTATAACTATCACTTTGGGTAAGTATAAAGGAGAATAAGTAGATTGAAAATGATAGATAATGGGTCATCATGGGGATGTATCACACAGGTCTGAGATCTCATCCTTCCTTACAAACCATACATGGTGGTATTAGACACTGATGTATTTCATGAGCATTGAGGTGTCTCTTCACTCTATGCATTGTGTTGGCTAATGGATTAATGTCCTGAGGGCCCCTTGCATATCTATTATATTGATTGGTGGACTGATGTCCAGAGGGCTACATATAAAATTAATAAAACATAATTTTTATCATGTTGGTAGCTTATCAAATTCCTCTTGTGTAGGGCATAATGGAAGTTTGTTTGATTCTCCCATGAAAGTCATGATGGTAGCAGTTGAAGTCCTCATATGCAAGGCATAATGATAGGTTGTTCAACTCTCACATTATAATTGAATGGAATCAATAGAGTGATTTTATCCTCTTTTTATTCCATAACTTTCAACATACCTTAATAGGTTATAGGAACTTATATGCCTATAATATATTCTTAGGTGCTTGCTCCACTTGATTTATGATTTGAATGCTTGATTTTCTTGAATCAAGGATAGAGATCCCCCTGCATATTGAGTTGCATATGATATATGGGCTAGTAGGCCAAGATCCTAAAAGCACAATGATATAGAAGGTATGATAACATGTTGCTCAAAACCTTCCATGAATGGCATTGTATATTAAAAATGGGAGATAGTCCCATGTTTGTATTCTTCTATAGTAGATTAGATTTGATGGGAGGAATTTATCCATGCTTTGCTTATTCATAAGACACCATGTATTTTAGATAGTAATGGCTATAGTAAATCAGCATTGCCCATTATGTTATAATAATTCTATATGAGCTCGTAATGGTATGATTAAGGATTGATGCTTGATTTAGAAAGATGATTTTACTATGATTAGCAACTATCATCCCTCTCTAAGATATAATTGCTTATTCAAGGAATGCTTAAACTCTCATGCATATAGCAAAGAGATTGTGAGTCTCAATGGATTGAGATAAATGTGTTTTGCATAATGATGTGTATCATAATAGATCACCTCATTTAGAAGTTAATTGAAATTCAACTAGCATCTAATGAAATTAGTGACATATGGTGTGGCAGTATAGCCTTGATTAAAGCAAGGATTTTGTCTAAAATTTGATCATTTCCATCTCTAAATTAGATATATTTAATTGATTAGAAGTTTAAATTGTAACAATCAAGAATTAAAACATCCTTATAAATTGGTAACAGAAAATTCTCATTCTATTGAAATGCCAGTAATAGTCTTACAAGAAAATTATGGGAAATGGAGAGGTGGATTCCTCTTTATTTTCTTGAATTAATTTTTTTCTAGTATGCATGTTGATATATGTTGTGACACTAAGTGATGGTGGTCTAAGAGCAGCATCTTCATGATGGTTGGTTGTTTGACCTTAACATAATCCATTACCAAGGAAATTTGTGGGAAGAATAAATTTTGATCAAGAGGAATAAATGCTTACATCCTAAAAATGAAATTCATGACTTATTTTTTTAGTTCAAAATGGTCATGTCACACCATTCTATAGCTAGTAAAAAAATTACTACCAAAATATTAACGATGAAGGTTGTATAAACATGACACAAGTTCTTAGATGAAATTCAAGGTAAGATAGAAAATCTTGCCTTGGAAGACCCTCTTGGGGAATAATTCAACATTGGTTTTGACTCTGATACCACTTATTTTAAATAGGCTAAAAATCTTAAGACATGTAAAAATATAATGAGAATTGAGTATGATGCATTGGTCAAGAATGGAACTTGAAAATTGGTTAATCCTCTATTTAGATGTAAACCAAATGGCTGCAAGTGGGTCTTTCATAATAAGTAAAAATTAGGCATCTCACTTGAAAATTATAAATCATGGCCTATCATAAAAGGATTTACACAAAAATTTAAAAAATAACTACAATGTGATAGGATACGAAACACCAAGAAGCATACAGTTGATTACCAAACCAAGCAACTTAATATGCAGAAATTAACCAGAATCACAAGTAACTAGAATTCAGAATAACACAAGATATGAGAGATAATACACAACTTGTATTAATACTTATACAGAAAATAATACAATAAATAAGATGCCACTTCTTCTCCACCACCTCTTCAGAGGCTTGCCACACCTCAAGTGAACAGTAATTCTCTCCTCAAAGCTCTCTCTCTCAGGTCCCAACACCCAACCCAAACACAGAGTTGGTGTTCACCTCCTGTGCTCCACACACACCACAAGTGCTCCACGCACTCCACAAGTACTCCACGTACTCCACAAGTATTCAAGGTACTTCAAGTATATCTCCCATGAACCTGCAATAACTTGCACCTCAACAGACCATACTTATGGAAGGAACTCCCTTGCCTTCCTCTTTGCTCTATCCGAGTACACACCTGTACTCCAAGTAGATCCTGCCTGATTCTGCTCCCTATTGTGTTGCTATCCTATCTGATCTTGCACACTTGCAAATCAACCTGGTTCTGCACACCTGTGAACCTTGACCTTGCACACACATACACCTACAGATCAATGATATTACTTACCATGTAGATCTCCTATAAAGGCCATGCACCTGTGACCAAGATCCTACACACCTGAAGAATCCTGCTGACTCTCCAAAACTAGCACCCACCTAGGTACTGCTATGGAACTAGGAGGAACACCCTTTCTCACCTCACACACAGAAGGAGCTAACTTTGCTCAACTCAAATTAGAACACTTTTCCAATACAACCATGAGTCTATTATATAGATCTCATCCAAACAATGATTAGATATCTAATTACAATAATTAGATCTGCAGATCTCAGTCTAAAAATAGATCTAATCATGCAAACACTTGGTTCGTTAGCTAACTGCCCGTAATAAGCTCACAGTCGAACCACACAGGCGACCGACGTCGGTCCCTGTCTACTTGGGGGTCACCGACGCTGGCCAATCCATAACCGACATCAGTTGCATTCCTGTCTCCTACCTGCCGACGTCGGTTGGCCAGACCAACGCCAAAGATTGTGACACTCTGCAACTCTCCTGCAACCTCCTCCATGTCTGCATCAGTGAAGCTTTTAGCTCCACAACCTAACAATCTCCCACTTGGAGATAAATAGCTACACTGTACCTGTACCTATACTCCATTTAATCTATTTCTTGGCTTGTATCCCTCTTCAAGCTCAATCTTGAAGACAACCCACCACACATCCCGTGGTGTACCTCCTGTCATCTGAGTACCTGCCACATCCAAACCTATAAACACATGTAGTGAAGTCCTGACCCTGCATAGCATGAATCCCTATTATTGGTCCCTCTCAAATACCTGAGAACCCACTTCCCTGAATTGACTCCTAACTCTCAGACAGCTCCCACTGCATGGGAATACTCAGGTCTATACCAGACTTCATGTGATTTCAGACACTGTACCTGTCCAGCCCTTAGTGTTCTCCAGCTCTGCATCCTAAACCTCGCCAACACCTGATTCACATCAGCTCCCACTAGAGACAAAATCAACCTGTGATCTCCATGTCTCCCATGTCAAAGAATTCCACTGCTCCAAACTCCTCATGACATGCCACTGAACTAACCTTACCCTTAGCTCAGCAAAACCCTATATGTACAATCCTGCTAACAAAACATACCATCCACATATAGCAATATAATGATGTTGCGACTCATCATCCACCTGGTAAGACAAACCACAGTAGTTACCCCGACATTGACTGAAGCCATGCTTCGTCCTCCACCTGTCAAAACTTGTACCACTGTCCTGTAGCTCCTCAAGACCATATACATGATCTTCCATCTCACGTGTCTGTTCACTCTATTCTTCAACTACGGTATCCATTCGTCTCTGTGCTTTCATCCAGCTGGCAACCCTACCAGAACTCCCACTTAGTTCTGCAATATATCCATGCCATGCTCTCACCTATTTCTTGGATCCTTCCTGCTCTACAATCAGCAACAAGTATAAAGAAGAGGAACAATGAATTTGAGGGCCTACTTATGTCTTCAGTCCTCCGTATGGGTGTTTGAGACTCCTTGACAACTCGCTGTCCACCCAAAATCTGTTACAGTGACCGACCTCGATCACTCCACAGTCTGCATCCGACTGACGTCAGTTCCCATGAGTCTGTCCCTGACTACCGACCCTACCAACATCGGTGTCCCTATTGCCGACGTCGGTCCTCCTGACCGACATCAGTCTTACCTACTACCGATGTCGGTCCTCCTTACCGACATCGGTCTTACTCTACCCGACATCACCAGCTTCGGTCTGCACATGACCGACATCGGCACCTGTCTGTTCGATGCTGGTTCCTCCTGATTGACATCGGTATTTGTGTTCGCCTGTGAGTGATGACTTTTTACCCGCGAGCTCCTTTGAATCAAAACCCATGTCCAAACTGCCCTGCTCAGAAGTATCCAGCCACATCCATTGGTCTCTGTCTGCCATCTCCTCCAAGAACACCAAGGCTTTCCAGTTTTTAAGCCTGTCAAATATATCTATCTTCTGCTTAAGAACATGCATCTCCTTCCTGCTCATGTGACCAAGCCTACGAAGCCACGTCTCTGCAACAAAAAAAAATCAGTAATATAAACAAGTAGATAAAGAGTACCTATTTTCTTACCACCAGCTAATTCAAGTGCATCCGTTGTGAGAGTTCTTGTGCATCTCTCATCACCCAATCTTTCTGAAGAAATTAGCCATATCTCCAAACCTGGGACCTGCATGACCTTCATCAACCCCTGTGTGTTGGTCGCCTGTAATTTTAGCTTCACTTCCCCTTTGCCAATTCTTTGGCAAGGCTTACCAGCTCCTCTACCTGGGGCTGCATGGAAAGAGGCAACCGAATCTTTTATCCAAGATTCAACTTTATCCAAGAAACCTTCCAGAGCATCCTGTGCAACAACACTTGCTACATCTGCTTCTTTAGTTCCTTCATGCTGATCTGCTACCAACCAACAATAATATTTTACCTGCTCTTTCTTTCCATAGGACCATAAGAAACCATCTATGCTTTTCAACTCCTCCATTCTTAGCTTACTTTCATCTGCCATTGCTTTACTCCCACTCAATCAAAAACCCCTGAGAGTGACCTGTAACCAAACACAAAACCTGCTCCCTGCAACCTTAGCTCTGATACCACTTGATAGGATACGAAACACCAAGAAGCATACAGTTGATTACCAAACCAAGCAACTTAATATGCGGAAATTAACCAGAATCACAAGTAACTAGAATTCAGAATAACACAAGATATGAGAGACAATACACAACTTGTATTAATACTTATACAGAAAATAATACAATAAAGAAGATGCCACTTCTTCTCCACCACCTCTTCAGAGGCTTGCCACACCTCAAGTGAACAGTAATTCTCTCCTCAAAGCTCTCTCTCTCAAGTCCCAACACCCAACTCAAACACAGAGTTGGTGTTCACCTCCTGTGCTCCACGCACACCACAAGTGCTCCACGCACTCCACAAGTACTCCACGTACTCCACAAGTACTCAAGGTACTTTAAGTAGATCTCCCATGAACCTGCAATAACCTGCACCTCAACAGACCATACTTATGGAAGGAACTCCCTTGCCTTCCTCTTTGCTCTATCCGAGTACACACCTGTACTCCAAGTAGATCATGCCTAATTCTATTCTCTATTGTGTTGCTATCCTATCTAATCTTGCACACCTGCAAATCAACCTGGTTCTGCACACCTATGAACCTTGACCTTGCACACACATACACCTATAGATCAATGATCTGACTTACCATGTAGATCTCCTATAAAGGCCATGCACCTGTGACCAAGATCCTACACACCTAAAGAATCCTGCTGACTCTCCAAAACCAGCACCCACCTAGGTACTACTGTGGAACTAGGAGGAACACCCTTGCTCACCTCACACACAGAAGGAGCTAACTTTGCTCAACTCAAACTAGAACACTTTTCCAATACAACCATGATTCTATTATATAGATCTCATCCAAACAATGATTAGACATCTAATTACAATAATTAGATCCGTAGCTCTCAGTATAAAAATAGATCTAATCATGCAAACACTTGGTTCGTTAGCTAACTACCCGTAATAAGCTCGCAGTCGAACCACACATGCGACCGACGTCGGTCCCTGTCTGCCTGGGGGTCGCTGATGCCGGCCGATCCATAACCGACGTCGGTTGCATTCCTGTCTCCTACCTGCCGACGTCGGTTGGCCAGACCAATGCCAAAGACTGTGACACTCTGCAACTCTCCTGCAACCTCCTCCATGTCTGCATCAATGAAGCTTTTAGCTCCACAACCTAACACAATGAAACCATTACACCTATAGCAAATTAGACTACCATTCAAACCATTTTGGCTCTAGGAAACTCAAAATAGATGGAAATTTCACCAAATGGACATCAAAATATTATTTTTGAATGGTTATCTCAAGGAGATAGTGTACATGACACTACCCAAAGGTTTTATAGTAAATGGCCAAGAGTAAAAAGTGTGTAAACTGGAAAAATAATTATATGCTTTGAAACAAGCCCCACAAGTTTAGTACAAAAAATTTGTTGAGCACATTTTGAGCTTAAACATCAATTGTTTTGAGTTTGAAGATGTAACTCTTTTTTTTAAAATGGTTAACAAAAAAATTTTGTTTCTAGTGGTGTATGTTGATGATTTGCTCATCACATCAAATAATGAAAAATAAACTATAAAATTCAAATCAAAGTTGATGAAATACTTTAAAATGATAGATCTAGGTTAATTTCATTACTATTTGGGTATTGAAGTATTTTAAAAACCAAATTATATCTTCATCACTCAAAAAAAATACATTAGTGAAATTATGAGTGAATTTTGAATGACAAATTGCAAGCCTCTTAATATGCCCATGGAACAAAATATGAAATTGATTTCACAAGATACCATAGATCTAGTTGATTTTATCAAATATAGATAACTCATAAGAAATATAATCTATATGACCACAACTTGAAAAAATATTACTTTCTTTATTGGTGTTATTTCTCAATTCATACAACAACCTAGAGCAAGTCATTGGGTAGTATCAAAATGAGTGCTTTTATATGTCAAAGGAACATAGAATTATCAGATTAAATACTTCAAGGCAAGGGAATTAAAACTTGTTGTATACTCATATTTTGACTATGCTATTGATTTTGAAGATGTAAAATCTACTTTAGGTTTTTTAATGAATCTGAGAATAGTAGTTGTTATCTAGAAGTCAAAAAAGCAATTACTACCATCAATTTGTCAATAGAAATGGAATACATAGAAGCTTTAAAGGCAACTAAAGATATTTTTTGGCTTAGAAGGATTCTTTTAGATTTTCATGAAAAATAAGTTTTTTCAACACCTCTCATGGTTGATAATACATTTACAATTTAAATTAAAAATAAACTAGTCTTTCACAATCAAACCAAACACATCAACACCAAATTTCATCTAATTCGGTATTATGTGAAAGATGGTAGTGTAAAATTGCTACATGATCCTATTGTAGAGAAACCAATAGACATCATGAGAAAAAATTTGTGACAAATAAATTTTCAAAATTTTGGAGGCATGTTTGGTCTCACAATAACCCCTACATATTAATAAGGATGTCATATTATTGTAATATAATATTAATAATCTTATGAGTAATTGTAAAAATTTTGTCTCGTAGTGGTAAGCTAAAGAGTCTCCATAGGTAGATGAAGATTCATATTATAATATGAAATGAATAGTCACATTTTTGGCTATTTAATGATGTAATATTTTATTCTTCATTAATGTAACTACAATATATTTGGTTTTCACCAAGTCTTGTCATCAATCCTAACATATAACCATTCAGGTTTACTAATGTTCCTTGTACCTTCTAAGGCTTAATAAACAAAATCTTTTTCCCCTTTCTACTAAAATTCATCCTAGTCTTCTTTGATGATATCTTGGTTTACAACAAAACTTGGGAATAACATCTTCAACACCTTGACACAATGTTCCAACTTCTTATAGACCATAAGCTCTATATAAAAAGGTCCAAGTGTTCATTTGATCAATAATAGGTGGATTACCTACACCACATTGTCTCTGCAAGATTTTTTTAGGTCAACTCAATAATAATTGAGGAATTTAAATATTAGCCTAAATTAAATGAATAATCACATTCTTAGCTATTTAATGATGTAATGTTTCATTCTTCATTAATAATTGTAATATCTTTGGTTTTACCCAAATATCATCATCCATCCTATCCTAAAACCCTTTAGCCTTTCCAATTTACTTCTACCTTCTGAGGTTTGATAAATAAAATCTTCCCCACCCTTTTTCAAAAATTCATCCTAGTTTGCTTTGATGATATCCTGCTTTATAGCAAAACTTGGGAAGAACATCTCCAGCACCTTGACCTAGCTTTCAAACTTCTTATAGACCACAAGATCTATGAAAAATGGTAAAAATGTTCCTTTTTTCAATGATATATGGAGTACCTACACTACATTATCCCCATAAGAGGTGTTTGATCTGACTCGATAAAAATTGAGGCCATGAAAAATTAGCCTAAACCCATGACACTCAAAATCCTTCATTGATTTCTTGGCCTCACTAGATAATATTTTAATTCTTTTTAATATTATTTGAAACTTGATGCCCCATTGACCACCATGCTAAAAAATACTCTTTAGTGTTTTGTCATAGTTGAACAAGCTTTTGGGTACTCAAGCAAGCTAGTGTATTACACCTATTTTAGCCTTGTCATATTTCTTGAAAATGTTTGTCATTGAAATTGACACATGTGGCAATGGTCTTAGTGTTTTCCTCATAAAATAGGGTCATCCCATCACCTTCAACACCAAATCCCTTAGTGAGATCAATTTGGTGAAGTAAATACGTGAGAAAAAAATGATGGCTATTCTCCGTGTTGTCAATAAGTGGTGACCATACCTAGTGGGTCAACATTTTTACATCAAAACTAATCATCAAAGCCTCAAATACTTCTTAGAGTAGTGTATTTTTCCCTTGGTTCAAAAAAATTATAATTTCCAAATTAATGGGGTGTGATTATGATATCACTTATAAGAAGGGCAAGGAAAATCTAGTTGGTTATGCACTATCCCACTAGTATGAGTAATAAACAAAATTTTTTTCCTTATCCATCCCTATTTTAGATTAGATGTATTACATCTATTAATATTGGTAGCAAGATAGTCACATGTAAGAAACCATCTGATAATTATTTGTGGACATGAATTCTAAGCCCAATTACACTTTGGACAACAAATCCTTACAATACAAATAACACATTATATGGATTCTTAGATCCATGTTCTGACACAATATTTTTTACGAGTTACATGCCTCACCTTTCATATGTCATTTAAGTATTTTTAAAACCTATGAAAGCATTGATTGTAGTTTATTTTTTCCAAGAATCAATTAGGATATCAAGACATTTGTTGAGTAATTTGACGTATGTCAACATCATAATGGAGAGACATTGGTAATGTCCAACTTACTCCATCCCTTTCCCATTATGCAACACATTAAAAACATCTCCATGGATATTATAAAAGGCTTACCAAAATTTGGTGGAAAGTTCATCATTCTAGTGGTGGTAGATCATCTTTCTAAATGTGCTTATTTATGTACCTTAGCCCATCCTTACATTACTTTTACCATTCCCCAATCAATTCTTCCACCTTCATGGAATGCTAGCTTCAATTGTAATGATTTTGATTTGGATTTAATAAGTCACTTCTAATCTAAAATATTTAATTATATAGGTACCCAACTAAAAATGAGCTTGGGATACCACCCATAGACAAATGTCTAAACTAAAATTGTCAATAAATGTTTGGAATCATGTATTTTTACTTTACCTCTAATAAACAACATCAAAGGGTCAAATGATTACCATTTTTATAATAGTGGTATAACACCACCTATCACTCAACCACCAGGATGACTCCTTATGAAGTTGGCTAAGGTCAGAAGCCACCATCTCTTCTAAATTATCTTTGAGGTGGCTCTCATATGTAGGTAGTGGACACTACCTTTAACATTTGCCAGTATATTCTTTACCCAATCAAGTATAATCTACACATGAAATAAAATCACATGACACTGTAGATTATATTTATAGATTATATACAACCTTATACATTTTAAAAAGTTAAACCTTGGTTGTTCCTCTCAATTTTGAACCTTTCCCACTTCTTCAAATCTTATATTTGCTCTATCTTGTACCCTTTGGCCTATATCTCTTAGTTTTACTAGTCTTATGTTGATGACCTAGGCCTTCTATCATATCCAAAATATCTAAAATGCATTTATCTTCCACCTTTGCAAGTTTTGAGCATGTACCTACTTCTTGCTCTTTGGACACTAACGTTTAGGGTAGACACTAGTGTCATGAATCGATGTAAGTGTCTAGTGCCCTAAAGTCATCCATTTTTCAAATGAATCATATCTTAATGGTGAACCTATGTGTTTTTATGAAACTTACTTCTCCAAAGAGATTTATATAAATATAATATCAACCCTCATTTATTCTTCACCTATAAAGACCTAGCAAAAGACTAAAGAGACAAAGGCAACTTATCAAAACCAGTCTATCAAGTATTCAATTTTAAAAATCTTCCTTATGAAATTTCATACTAGTCATAAGTACAACACATCTATAGGTTTGAATTACTAAAGGAGTATTCTAAGAGCCTGATTTTCTAAATTACAAGCTAGGTCATTATTGTACTTGCTTTACACACATTGCATGATCCACACACAATCCAACATGTCTGCGAGAAGTAAATCATTATGATACCATTTTAGGATTATTTTCTATGCAAGTAGTATTCACTGATAGAGGGGTCTTTGGGGTCATCTCAACAATGTGTGCCCACTAACCCATTTTTACACAAGGTCATAATAAATATAAGGAATTAGGATTTTTCAAATTCATAAGGATTGATAGTCCATGACCCAGATATAAATGCATAAGAGTGAAGAAAAAGTCAAATATTTAAGCATCTAGGGAGTTGTATCTTTTTCTAACAATTATTATATATAAGACACTTATATTGAACCTAGACAATAGCATCAACACAACCATCCTAAAGCTGATGTTAGTGTCTAGAGTTTCATGAAGCATCAAATATAGAATCTAACAACTATTTCAAAATCATCTTCTAGCCTATTTTTTACCTATTCTAAAACCAACACTGTGTTAGTATCAGAATCAAATAATTATATTACTTATTTATAATTTCCATACATATCTTAGTTGTACTTTCTATATCTAGTATATTCTCAACATAATAAATTCAGTCTATGTTTATATCTATGTTTAACATTTAATTATCCTATTGTAGATATGATTATCACCCTTGTACATTGTCATTTATATATTCTTAGCCCTATTAACACCAAGTTAGGATTCCTACATCCAAATTAGGGTTAAACATTTAGTGAAGCTATTTTATATAAATGAAATTTTTTTTATTCATAGGGTTTTAAGTCAGTTAGGGTTTTAGATTTTTTTACTTTTTCATTTCCTACTACTATTTTACATTCAACCTAGGTGTATCCCTAGATTGGGAGGTATGTTTGTTGAAAACATTGAGCTTCCCCTTCTACCATCTATGATGTCTCAAACCAATGAGGGATATCATAATTTGGATCATGATGATACCCATGTTGATAATGAAAAACATACTAATAGAGTTATTTTAAAAGAAGATTTTGATAATGAAAACCATAAAACAAATAAAAATAAGCAAATAGACCATGATCAAGTGAAAGAAATTACATTATTTTGTGAGCATATTTGATAAAACCTTGAAGATCTTGATGAGATCCTAAAAACTATATTGGAATCAAAAAAAATTAAAACCTATAGTTGAAACATCCCTCCCCTTGAACACATTATAGCATAATATATCTAATGAGAGCATGGATTATGTGTTTAAACATTTACTTCCTAAAACTAATATTGCTATATCTACCATGGAATTACCAATTGTTTCAACATAAATATTAGTTTCAATGCCTATTACCACTTAAAACATATTTGCATCCCCTTTGGTGACTACTCAAATTACTAATCTAAATCCCATTGGGTCTACCATTCAAATAGTCCTTCAAGTTATAAATACCTTATAGGACAAGGTTACAAACATTGAACAAAATGCTTTAAAATCCCCTCATGATTCACAAAATGTATTACATAAACCTATTTTACTTGAAATATCTTCGCACCCTTTGTCAATTATTTTTGTTTTAAGTTTTTATTTTATGATGGCAAGGGTGATCGTGAACAACATCTTCGATCCTTTTATGCATCATGTCTTGATTATGCCTCCAATGATAAACTTTTGACCAAATTATTTCCAAGAATCCTCAAGGACTATGCTATGATTTGGTTCTATTATTTACCTCTTCAATCCATAAAGGCATTCAAATCTCTTATAGACTAATTTTTAACACACTTTTCTATTAATATTTTTGAAAAGGTTTCTTATGCTCAAATTGCTAAAATCAAACAAGGAACCAATGAACCTATCAACAAATATGTCTTAAAATATAAGATAATGCTAGATAAAATGACCAATTCTATGATAGATAAGGAGTTTCAAGACATAATAAAATAATTTTTTTTACTCTTTTACATGAGTCCATTATTTTTAAGAAGTTCAAATTTTTTGATGACTTATGCCATGTTGTACAAGGCTGTGAAATGATGCTTATTTCATTGAATAAGATCAAGTATGTAGTAAACACACTAGTTGCATCTACATCTAGTACAAAATTTACAATTAAACCAAATTATAAGATAAAACATTTTGATCATAAAAAGGAAATAACCACCATAGTTAATATAGTTTCATATCAGCCTAATCAGCTTGTCTTATCTAATGCACTAAGGAGACAATTTACACATTTACCTAAGTCTCTAGCTTCATTACTCTTGTGGTTACTAGATTGTTAGCTTATATCTCTCACTCATCGTATCAAGGTTGATATGAGTTGACCTTTACCCAAAGGATATGATGTGAATGCTTATTTTGATTATCATCAGAGAGTAGGGTATAAATAAATACTTCACTTTGAAGCACAAGATCCAAGATCTTATTGATGACCAGAAGCTTACATTTAAGGATCCTTCAAAGGAATCAAGTTCACAAAGTGGTGATCACCAAAATTAGAAAACATTTAACAATCCTTTGCATTACCATTCTAAAAATGAACCATAAGTGTAAATGGCATATAATGCACATCCTCCTCCACACATTATGGGCACCCACTAGATCAGATTATTGGTACTTACACATGATATATACCTATTATGGTTCAGATACCCTCTATTACTCTAAATGAAAGTGAGATTAAGGATGATGATTCTGATATTCATTCTTTATTCATTCAAACATAACTTGATAAACACCCTATATGCAGTGTTATGATTGATAATAGTGCAATCAATAATGTTTACACCATGAAATTACTTAAAAACTTGGGTTATACTCATAATGATTTACATCTTTATACTAAATTAGTTAGAATGTTCGATGAGACCTCTTAGAAGGTTTTTGGCAAGATTGACCTACCTTTACGAGTCGGTCCTACCCATGTGGTTACTACCATTTCAATCATACCTTCTATAGCTATCTTTGACCATTATAAAAAGAAACAAAAAGTATAAATGGTATATAATGCAAATCCTCCTTCACCACATTATAAGCACCCACTAGATGGGATTATTAGTACTTACACATAACATATACCTCTTATGATTCAAAGACCCTATATTAATTTTAATGATGGTGAGATTAAGGATGATGACTCTAATATTCATTCAAGCATACCTTGATAAACACCCTATACATAGTGTTATGATTTATAATGGTGCAAGAGAGAACATTTGCACCATGACATTACTTACATACTTAGGTTATACTCATAATGATTTACATCTGTCTACTAGATAAATTAGAGTATTCTATGGGACTTCCCAAAAGATTTTTGGTGAGATTAACCTACCTTTACATGTCAATCCCACCCATCTGGTTACTAATTTTTTAATCATACCTTTTATGAAAATCTTTGAAATGTTATTGGGATGACCTTAAGTAATACCTTCTATAGTGCATGGGTGTGTTAAATACATTCATTACAATCAGGTAGTTATAGTTCCTAAAATTTTATATGAACATCCTCTTAAATAATAGAAAATTATATCCTGATAGTTAATTACCAAGCCTATAAGGCTCATTCACTACAAAAATGTAAGCAAAAGGTAAACCCCTTTACTATGTGGCCAGTACTTGAGATACCATTACATCAGAGACATACAATAGATTCCACAATATCTCTATCTACTACACACCATATTTAGCTATTCAGAGCACCTAAACATACTTTTATGATAGGCCCTACTACTCCATATCACGTGGCATATTCCCACTACTCCATATCCCTAAGGAAATCATATCAGCCTTACAAAGTGGTAGGGTAGTGGGTTAGTGAATCATCACCACATGGATCTTCTCATAGAGTTGTCTGGGAAGCGATAAGTGGCAATAGTAACCCTTGGATCCCAAAGGGAAGCTAAGATGGCCTTGTAGCCTACCAAAGTAGCCATGTAGAGCTTGACTACATCAACAATGGCCTAAGTCAAATTTAATGGTCATACTAATGTCAATTTTGTAAAAAAAAAATTAGGTGAGTTTTTGCAAATGAATTTGAGTATTATGCCATACAAATTATGGTGCATTATTAATGAATGCATTAAATAAATTTCAAGGTTATGTTTTTTATTTAAAATTTTATATGAACATCCTCTTAAATAATAGAAAATTATATCCTAATAGTTAATTACCAAGCCTACTAAGGCTCATTCACTACAAAAAGGTAAGCAAAAGGTAAACCCCTTTACTATGTGGCCAGTACTTGAGATACCATTACATCAGAGACATATAGTAGATTCCACAATATTTTACTATTGTCAATCCAATGAAAGCATAGAATACTCAAATATGGGCTCCATGTGCCCCTACTCATATTACTTTGATTATTATTTTATCACCATAGAGTCTTATTTTACATACATAGAGCATCATTGATACTTTTATGACATATATTGAGCCTATATGTGTTCCTCAATAGTGTCACAATATTATTACACTAGGTTCACAATGGAGAGATATCTATGACCATCAATTGGATGACATCATAAGATGATCTTTCCTCTTCAAATATTCTTAAAATATCAAAAATTATTCAAAAATCTACAAATGTTTTCAACACCTACATGTTCTATTAGCTCATTAGGATCTCTATGTTAGTCCTATGTTGATGGATCTCATACTTAGTTATTCCTACATACATGTGTGTATCACACTTCTAATTGAGTGTGATGCAGACATTAGGGGCATCAACTTATTTGATATTGATACACACTTTATTATTAAGCACAAAATATATTGAGAGGGGGGTGAATCAGTATATTATATATCTTTTACTTAATCTAATTTCTTTTTTTTAACCACTTAATCACACATTCAAGATATGTAATAAAACTTAAAATAATAATATGCACCACACAAGAGAGAAAGAGAGAGACAAGATTTTTACATGGAAATCCAAAGTGGGAAAAACCATAGAGAACAATCTCAAGTATATGAATGAGTACCAACTCAAATTATAAAGTTCACAAGCACCAACTTATAGAAACACTGACCCCTTTTCTGAGCACCAACACAGAAACTATTTGTGAGCACCAACCCATAGGATCACCAACCCCTCTTGTGTATAAAACACAACTATCTCTCAATGTTGCTTACTTAACAAATGATAGAGCTCTATAATATCTCCCAATTTTATCTCTTTGAAAATAAATACAAACCATGCACTCTCTTGTATATAACAAATGGATTCTCAAGCCTTTATTTATATCTTTCCAAATGATCTTTGGCATTCACCCTTTGTGACCCTTCAATTCTCATGGAAAATGGCACCAAACTTGCATGACCCTTCCTATCCTTGCATTTGAAAAGTCATATGGTGACCCTTCATAAGCAAATGCATCATTTTCTCTTTTGTTTTTATCTTGGTGACTTTTTATATTCTTCAAAGTGTCTCTTCATAGAAAAATGTGCCATACCCTCTTTTGTCTTCACATGGTGACTCTTGAAATTCCTCAAAATGACTCTTCATGAGAAAATTTGTCCCATTCCTCTTTTGTCTTTACCCCATGACTCTTTGACTTCTCCATGGGCCCTCTTTTGACTTATATGCAACCAAAAATATATTTATTAATATTAAATAAATATTAGCACATATTAGCCAAGATATGAATATTAAAAATACCATTAAATGTAATGGGGCCTTTATCACCAATAATGTTAGACCTTTGACATCAATTACAATGTTTTCAATAATCTTCCCCTTTATCATTGATGATAACTTCAAACTAAAACTGCCACATCTTAAAACCTACATATACTATCGTCTAAAAAATATATAGTAACTCCCTTTTACTATAGTAACTTGTACCTATTCCTTCTACCTATTTTTGTAGTTGTACTTGTACCTGTACCTATTTCTATTCTTCTCTCCCTTTGACATCAATGGCAAAGGGCCTACCTAGAGCTAACACTTAGATCCCCCTTAATGATGTTAAACCTCAATGGTAAAAAGTAAAATAAATTACTTTCAACTTATCTTATATATACTCAAATGTGTCTTTTGGTAGTGCCTTTGTAAAAATATCTACTCTATAGTACTGATATATTCCATCTTAACTTGTTGATCTTCAACCTGCTCTCTCAAAAAATGATATTTAATGGGAATATATTTTTTTCTTAAATGCATCACTAGATTCTTCAAAATATTAATAGCACTTATGTTGTCAAAAAAAAAATAGATTCATCATATTTTACCTTGATATCTTCCAAAGTTTACTTCATCCAAAGCACTTGATTACAACACAATATTGTTGCAATATATTTTACTTCAGCTGTAGAAAGTAATACTAAATTCTAATTTTTTCTTAGCCATGATACTAAGTTATCACCAAAGAATAAATTTTCTCCACTTTTACTCTTTCTATCATCCAAGCAACTTGTCCAATCTAAATATGTATAAGTAACCAAAGTAAAATCTTTACCTATGGGATACCATAATCTATAATCTAGTGTCTCCTTGATATATCTGAATATTCTTTTTTCCAATTAAATATAACTATCTTTTGGAGCTGACTGATATCTTGCAACCATACTTACTACATGCATGATGTCTAGCCTTGATGTTATCAAATATAAAAGACTACCAATCATAGATCTATACAAAGATTGATCTGTAACATGTGAATCTTTATCTTTTCTCACCTTATTTCCTATATACATTAGTGTGTCAACTGGTGCATAATCTTCAAAACCAAATTTATTCAATATTTACTTGGCATATTTATTTTGAGATATGAAATTTTTTTTATTTGATTAAAATATTTGCAATCCAAATAAAAATGATAATTTTCCAAGCATAGACATCTCAAATTCTTTTTGTATATTTTTAAAAAAAATATTTTGTCATCTTTTCAATGTTTCCTCTAAAAATGATGTCATCAACATATACCACAATAATTAATTGATGTTCACCTTATGTTTTTATGTATAAATTACTGTCAGTAAATCCTCTCTTGAAATCTTGATCCTACAAATACTTATCAAGTCTTGTATACCAAGCTCTGGGAGCTTGTTTCAATTCATACAGTGATTTCTTCAATTTACATACATGGATACTAATATTTGAGAGAATAAATCCCTTAGGCTACTCAATATAGACCTCTTCTTCTAGATTCTCATTTAAGAAGGTAGATTTAACATCTATCTAAAACACTTTGAAATTTTTAAACACTGCACATGCAAGAAATATTCTAATAGCCTCTAGCCTTGTTACTGTTGCAAAAGTTTATTTAAAATCTATTCTCTCAATCTGAGCATATCATTTACATACTAATATTTCTTTATTCCTGATCACTTCTCTATTTTCATTCAACTTATTTTTATAAACTCATTTTATTCCTATCATATTATGATTTTTTAGTCTAGGCACTAATTCCTAGGTAGCATTTTTTTAATCTAATTTAATTCTTCATCTATTGCTTTAATCTAATGCTTATCATGTCTAGCTTTTGAAAAAGTTTTAGGCTGAATTTTGGATAACAAAGAGAAATTAACTTACTTAGATTCACTTACCATCATTCTTCTGGTGTGAATTTTTTTATTTATGTCCTCAGTGATGTTACTTTCATTATTATTTCTCTAGACATATTTGGATGAGGTTTTGGTGTCTTTTTTCTCCTTCTCATCTTCATCTAATTCTTCAAAATATTTCTCTTCAATGATTTCAAGAATGTCTATTAGATCATTGATTCTTCGTGTTCCATTTTCTTCTATTCTGATTACTACACTTTTAAAAAAAATTGGTTCTTTTATTATAACATTTATAAGCTTTACTTTTCAAAGAATAACCAAGAAATATACCTTCATCTGCTCTAAATTCAAACTTACCAAGTTTTTCATCGATTATCTTTATAAAGCATCTATTGCTAAAAACTCTAAAATGATTAACTATTACTAATTTATCTTTCCATAGCTCATAATGAGTCTTGTCACTATTGACTCTCAATAATGCTCTATTTTTAATATGCATTACTGTAGCAACTACCTCTCTCCAATATTTATCTGATATCTTAGATTCATTTAGTATTGTCCTCACCATCTCTTGAACTATTTTATTTCTCTACTCAACTACTTCATTTTGTTATGGAATTCTGGCTATTGAATAATGTCTCTTTATTCCATGGTCTTCACAAAACTCAATAAATTAATCTAACATGAATTTTTCTTCTCAGTCTGATCTTAGACACTTAATCTTCAAACTGGTTTTATTCTCAACTAATGCTTTGAATGCTTTGAAATGTTTGAAAGCTTCTGATTTTTTCTTTAAAAATATTACCCAAGTCATACGTGAAAAATCATTAATAAGCAACATGAAATATTTCTCACCTTGATTAATTTGAGTTCTCATAGGTCCACATAGATCAGTGTGAACAAGCTCTAACATCTAATTGGTCGAGTACTCTTTTGTTTTAAACTGCCTTCTGCCCTGCTTCTCATGCTGACAAAGTTCACAAAGTGTGTTAAATGGCTTTATAATCTTTGGAATATTTTTAATTGCTTGCTTCTTGTTGATGTTAACAATATTGTTAAAATTTATGTGTCTCATTCTCATGTGTCATAGCCAACTTTATTTAATTTGACTCAAACAATATCTTTGACCTCTGATATATGATAATATATATAAATTATTGCTTATCCTTTGAGTTTCTGCAACCAACACATCTGAATATTTTCTTTTAATTTCACAACCTTTTGCATAAATATTTAGTATATGTCCCTAATCACACATTTGAATTACACTCAAGATTATGCTTAAGACCTTCTACATATAAAATATTTTTAGTTTTAGTTCTACCATTATCCAAACTTAGTGTACCTTTTTTAGCAATTTTGGCAATAGTATTATCTCTGAATTTCACTATGCCACCATTGATCTTCTTCAAGGTTATGAGCTTGATTTTATATCCTATCATGTGCCTCGAACATCCACTATAAATGAACCATAGCTTTTCTTTATTTCTTGCATGCAAAGTTGTTTGTACCAACATAGATTTTTTAGGTTATTTCTTCTATCATGAATCTATTTGAACTTTCTTCTTGATGAATGGAGCCTTAAAACTTTGGTCCTTGATTGACTCAAACATGCTTCTACAGTACTAGGCCATGTGTCCAAAATTGTTTAATGTGTAATATATTATGGCATTTTTATTAAAACTTGATAAAGGAGTAAAAGAGTTGTGGCTTTTGCTTGATTTTGCATGACTTTCCTTTTCCTTATTTCTAAAATTGTTAGCCCTTTTTTGAAATTGTATTTTCTTATGACCATATCTATTACAATAAAAATAGTAACTATAAAAATAAGACATATTCATGTATCTCTGACTTGATTACCTATTGTAGCTCTATTCTTTCTAACTTTCTCTGTTTGAGATGTCCTCTATATTATTAACTTCTTCCTTTTTAATTTTCTCTTTTATAAGAGCTTCAACATAGCTCTTTCATTTTTTCTTATCTATAAAATTAGTCGCCTCCCATTTCTCTTTTTATAATCCAATACCTATCTTATCTGACATTGATCTTTGGCTTTTTAATATCTTATTCAACATATTAGTGTTATTCTCAAATTTTGAATCATTAGTTGCTCTATCATTGATTGCTTTATTTGTTTTCTCAAGATTTACTTTTTAAAAAGTAATTTTAATAAAATGTTTTTCACACTCTTTATTTACTTTTTTTAACTGTGTCGTTAGATCTTCTTCATTCTTCTTGGCTTTTTCAAAGTGTGCTTGTAGATCTTCAATCATTTCCTTTGACATTTTTTCATTTTTCTCGATCTAAAGCTTTAATCTTTGATTCTTTTTCTCAAGAGATTTTAACTCTTCTAAGGTACAAATGAGTTATCTTTCCAAATTCACATTGGCTTCATCTTATTCTTCTTCTTGATCATCTATAATTTTTTTTATGGAGGCATCTTCATGTATGGCCATAAATAGAATCTCTTTTTCTTCTAAATCACTGACTCCACTATCTTCGGTTGAGCTAGGATCTTTAGAATACAAACTCTTTTTATCAAAGTCCTTCTTAAATTTTCATTTAAAATTCTTCTTATATGTATATTTTCCTTCTTCATTGTCACTATTGCCCTTCTCTAGGCACTTAGCTATAAACTATCCAATCTTTCCATAATTAAAATATTTAAAAAGAAATTTTCCTTGATATTTACTTGTACCTTTTTTTAGCTTGTAAATGAATAGAGATCTGTTGTCATTTTCATCATTTCTAAAATTGTTACTTGATTCTTGAATCTTAGCCTTCTCTTTCTTTGATGTCTTAAAATCTGCTTCTCTCTTTGAGGGTTTCTCTTGTTCGATCCACATCTCATATGTCATAAGAATACCATGTAGCTTATCCATCTTTAGCTTGACTAATTTTTTCATCTCTTCAATTGCCAAAACTTTTGCATTATATCTCAATGGTATAGATCTCAAAACTTTTTGTATCACAATTGATTCTTATAACTTTTCTCTAAGACCTTGAATCTAATTAACTATTTGATCAACCCGCAAAAGATAACTTGTTATATTTTCTTCCTCTTCCATCTTCAAACTCTCAAACTATTTTTTGAAAGTCTAAATTTTAGTTTGTTGAATCTTTCCATCACCTTTATAAATATTATCAAGTTTTACCCAAGTTTCATGACTAGATTTACATTGCATAACTTTAACAAATTTTGATTCACATAAACCACATAAAATAGTATTTAAAAATTTAGCATTATTTTCACTTGCCTTCTTTTTTGCTGAAGTAGTTACAAGTTTCTATGGCTCTTCATATTCCTCTACCACTGCTTGCCAAATAATGAATCTAAGGGCCATCAAATAATTCTTTATCCTTATGCTACAAAAATCATAATTTCTTCCATCAAACAAAGGTGCCTTGTTTATATAAAAACCTTCATGTGATCCAGCCATCATGCTTTCCTTATCTACCTTCAAGCTATAAAACTTTTTTAAAATAAACCTATTCTGATACCAATTTTTAAGCATGAAATATATTAAGAGGGGGGGTAAATTAGTATATTATATATCTTTTACTTAATATAATTTTTTTCTTTAACCACTTAATCACACATTCAAAATATGCAATAAAAATTGAAACAATAATATACACCACATAAGAGAGAGAGAGAGAGAGAGAGAGAGAGACCAAATTTTTACATGGAAACCCAAAGTAGAAAAAACCATTGAGAACAATCTTAAGTATATGAATGAGCACTAACTCAAATTACAAAGTTTACAAGCACCAACTTATAAGAGCACCAACCCCTTTGTTGAGCACCAACACAACTACTATTTATGATCACCAACCCACAAGATCACCAACCCCTTATAAATATTTGTGAGCACCAACCCCTCTTGTATATAAAACACAACTATCTCTTAATATTGTTTACTCAACAAATGATAGAACTTTACAATATCTCTAACTTTCCTCTCTTCAAAAACAAATACAAACCATGCACTCTCTTGCATATAACAAATAGCTTCTCAAGCCTTTATTTATAGCTTTCCAAATGACCTTTGGCATTCACCTTTTGTGACCCTTCAATCCTCATAAAAAATGGCACCAAACTTGCATAACCCTTTGTATCCTTGGATTTGAAAAGTCATATGGTGACCCTTCATAAGCAAATGCATCCTTTCCTTTTTTATCTTTATCTTGGTGACTTTTCATATTCTTCAAAGTATTCGTTTATGTAAAAATACACCATACCCTCTTTTATCTTCACATGGTGACTCTTGGAATTCTTCAAGATGACTCTTCATGAGAAAATGTATCCCATTCTTCTTTTGTATTTATTCCTTGACTCTTTGACTTCTTCATAGGCCCTCTTTTGACTTATATACAACCAAAAATGTATTTATTAATATTAAATAAATATTAACACACATTAGCCAAGATATGAATATTAAAAATACCATTAAATGCAATGGGGCCTTTATCACCAATAATGCTAAACCTTTGACATCAATGATAATATTTTTAACATTTATATAGTCTGATGATCACATTTCATTCTTATGTTTGAGATTACATATGTACTTACACATTCTTTTATCCATGATTATATTTTACACAAGGTACTTGATATGTTATACACATGACATTTTTTCCTAACACATTGGATCCATGGGTTACTATGACATAATTATGCTAATTTTTTATGTTTTACTTTATGCACTTCCTTCAATGTCTTATCTTGTTATTTTCTTACTTATTTGAGCATTTAAATATGTTCATTTGATTTTGGTCCTTGTGCCTATATATGCTTTCATTGACATTTACATATGTTATTGTTTGTTATATGAACATTTTAAGATGTCATCCTTGATTTTGTGGACATTTGACTAAGTCATGTCCCTTAGATTTTGGGATATTTGAATGTTCCCTTTGTTTATGATCTCCTTATACCATTATATTTTAACTTGCTCTTGAGTATTCTTGTGTGTGTGCTTGATTTATGATTTTAGCTTTTAAGGTGATTATGGAATGTAAAACCCTAATTTGCTAAAGTGTTGGAATAATAAATCAAGGAATAAATATGTAATAATTATAGCCATTAATTTTTATAATAATTTCATTATCTAACTTGATAAATGTCGAAAAGATGAGAGAGAAATAATAACTTAGATAAAAATAAGGCTTATAAGAGGAATCAAACTATGAAAATTGGTGAGCCAATAGATTAATTATCACCAATAGGATCCATGTGTCAAAAATAGACTTGGCATCAGTACAATTAGTCAGATAGTAGCATGATACCCTAGTATATAAGGTAGTGTGATAATGTCCTCTTTTAAAATTTATCAAATGATTCTAGGTTTTGTAGATAATGTTTTGTTCCATCTCTAATCCAAATTTCAAGCATATGTGATCAATATTTTTTCCTATAGCTCTGCTTTCCTCCAAGAACTCCAAGTTTTTATGCTTGTGAGGGTTTGAATGAGCACAAAGAGAAAAATGGGTTAGTGGGTTTGATGTGTTGGATGTGTGATTCACATCCCTGTATGGGCATGCTGCCTATATACATTGACTCTGAGAAATCAAGCTTGATGTAGTTATCCTACTTGTGGGATATGTGTGGATGTCTATGAATGCTAGAATGCTTGAGTGTGAATGCATGAGAGGATGCCTTAGAGGCCACTTGAGATTTGAATACCTATGATAGGGATAGATTATTGAATGTATGAGCTGAGTTAATATTGTATTAAAAGAATTGGGAGTTTTACCTTAATGTGAAGTCATAATTTTGTGTTTCTTTTTGATAATCTCCACCTAGGGTGTAAGAGTGTGAAATTTGTGTTTATATAGTGTTCTAATAAGAATGACTTAGGAGCGTAACTTAAGAATAGGTCTAAGTTGACCCTAATCCTCTTAGAGATATGCAAAATTACTTTTTGGAGGGTGTAGGGACCTAAATCACTAAGAGATTATGTCATTATGGGTCTCACATGGTCTTCTATACACCTGGGTGTTATTTATGATTTTCATGTGACTAAAAGTGGATCAAAAGGGCTCTTAAGATAGTTCAAGTGTTAAATTAAGGGTAAAGTGACCTCAAGTGACACTCCAAGGCATGAATGGTTAATTTTAATAACTATATTTACCCCTCCCCCTTTTATTTTAGAAATGCAACAAAATGAAATGACTAAGATAAAGGAAAAATAAACATACCTAAACTTACCTATGAGGTGAAACCTATTAATCTAGGTCTAATTTTGTAAAGTGTTCTTTATTTCATGTCTTGAAAATAAAACATGAATGAATTGGTCCTTAAATAATATCAAAAGTAAAGACAAATCTAAGTAAAGAGGAAAGGAATGAATACACCTCATTGGGTATGCAAACCAATGAAAAACTTGGTGACATCATATGTGTTGTAAATGGTGATTAATTAGTGAATAGCTTGTACTAAGTTGATGGATTGCTCAATTTTCATATGTGGGTGGATCAATAACTCAAGGTGGCCTGGACTCCATCATTTCCCACCCTTTCTTGGTGGATCATAACTTATAAATAGCTTAGATTATATTGATGGCTTGTCCAACCCTCTTATGTAGGTGGCTCAAGAATTCAAATAGGATATGACTCCATCACTACCTACCTATTTGTAGTAGATGCTTCTAAAATTGAAACTACATGATGTAACTAAAACTATGTGATGTAATTAAAATTATGTAGAATGGCTTTGGGGCCACTCAAAAACTCTAAAATATAAAATGGCTCAAGGGCCACTCAAAAACTTTAAAATGTAGCTCATGGTCTACTTAGTAATTCTAACCACTATAGATAGAATAAGACATCAATCTAGTGTAAAATTAGTGAAAATAGTGTCTAGAGTAACAATGTGGAGAATGAAAAGAATAAGTCATTCCATCTAAGAGTACTAATATCAAACTAAACATATGGGAATAATGTGTCATGCACATGCCCCCAAATCTGAAATATGTACATATGGATTTTATATTGAGTCATAATAATGTGTCTGAGTATTTAAAATTGAAATAGGAGTGATTATGTCATGCATGATACCCCCAATCAAAATAAACCTATGTAATTCATGTGAAACTAAATATAAACTAAGCATATCTAAAAATCTATGATTGATATTGTGAAAACTTGAAACTTTAACTACTATACCTTTCTAGGAATTCTAGAATTTTCTATTTTTGGGGATACTAGATAGTACCATGATCCCTTAGATAATAGTGCACTACACTAGTGTCATATGTGTCATGCTTTGATCAATTGTGTTATTTCTATATAAAACTAAGATTGATCTATATGTGACTATTTTTCACTATATTTCCATAAAATTTGAGCTTTGTAATCTCCATTTGTGTGATGAAAACTATGTTCCAGGTGTATTAGGATGGTTTGATCTTTGTGACAAACCTCTGTGAATTACTCCTCTTTTAAGGGGAGTTGTTAAACCTTTGTAATTATTATCCTCAAAATAAAAGCTATGTATTTTATATGTTAGACTAAAAATATATGATATATATGTGATAAACCAATATAATGTGTATACATGACATTAGAATGTAAAATAATCTAAACATAAGTTGGTAATGTGTGATGTATGTTAGATCTAGCATTCACATGGCTGTCAATATAGATAGAATAATGTAAGCATGTATATAAACAATAAATCTAGATATAATCTGAATAACTTACCTAGGGGGATGGGGCATGATGTCCATCAAGGCACCCAAGGAGGAAGGGGAGATGCATGAGGTCTCCCATGGCATCGAAATATGAGTGCAAGTATAATAAGCAAGAGATAAGTTTCATGACCATGACGCATACATGAGATCATATATACAAACACATGAGGCACACCAAGTAGGCTAAGTGGCCATAATACAAGTGACATGGGCACATTTAACTAAGATTTAAAAAGAGAAAACATACAAGGAGATGTTCAAATGTCTACATACGCATAAAGCAAGCAAAGTTGGATTAGAGTGACATGAAAGGACATGTTCAAATGTCTATATACATAATCAAAAAGGCACAGACACGGACATGGTCACGTTTCCAAAACATACACATGATGAAAAGAATCAATGTAGATCCATACAATAATAACATAGTTAAATGGCATTGAATAGATGTAGAATTAAAGAGACAATCAAATCTAAATTAGTAAAGTTAGAAATGAAAGTATGCATAAACATGTGGTACAAATCTGCATAAGATTAAAGATGTACATAAGTTGAATCTATGGTAGCAGTAGTCAGTAAATAAAATATGCACTATAGTATGATCAATATCAAGATATAATCAATGCTAAATCTGTGATGTGGAGTATAAAAAAATAAAACTTGACAAACCAGAAATTGTTTTGTATGATGCCCTCAATGGACAAATATATCAATGCTAGATCTATGTATCTATGTATGTACCCCAAATGAGTAGATAGTATCAAATATGGATCTATGTAGATGATTTGAGTCCTATAATGATCTAAAAATACTTGAAGAGAACAAGTGAAGCATGTATGTATGATAAAACTGACTAGACTAGCAAAAATAACATATGTAATACCTAGAAAATAGGAATGTAAACATGGTAATGCATACAATCTAAAATTTATATTTTATAAATAAATATTTAAATGTTTTTATATTTTTGGAATATTGTATTATTTTTTGTATTTTCTTAGTATAAGCTATGTACAAGAAATATGAAAATAGAACTATGTTCAAGGAGCAAGATAAAAGAAATTATGTACAAATAAATTAGAATAATGAAACTACGTACAAGAAGAGAGATACTGCCAACCAATGAGTCTCATGAGATACCCACCCTCAATGGATCCTACATCAAAAAGAGGAATGGTGAACTCTTGTAAAGCATGATGGATGTGGTATGACTAAATTGAGTTATAGTGTGAATCTAAATATTGTTCATTATTGATATCTTGGTAATCATAATAACCCGTATTATTCTACTCATCATAATCATCTTGATTTTAAACCAATGGAATGTTATTGTTGACTTTTGTTGTATCTAGATGAGTATAGGTAATTGCCTCATACTATGGAATTGACCTTTTTAAATTATGCTTTGAAATATTTTATATGATTGTATCCTTTGATAATGTGCATATTGTAGGCATATTGTGCTTTGGAGGTTCTTTTGTTAGAAATCCTATTTTGAGAATGTTTGTTAGCTTAGCATGATTTTGAATGTGCAACTTAAGTTTTTGCTATTTTTGTGACATTAAATGTGTATCTAGATATTTTGTCTTGATAAACTATGTCAATGAATGATTTGCATTAGTATGTTCTATAAATTCCAAACCTTGTTGACCAACATTATCAACTACTAGAATAAGAGGAGTGATGCCTTGGGGATGTTTGCCCAAACTTTGACCTTAATAATCAAACAATTGTAGATTTTTTACCAAACCCATACTATTTTGAAAGTGGGAACTCATTTTGGAAAGGTATATTTACATATTTTAGTTGCTTTACCCATGCTTTTTATATTGTTTATTATTCTTATTTTGCTTTATGAACCTTTTTTTGTTCTAAGTGATGCTTTGGTAACTAATTTTTTACTATTTATAAATTTGACCCTTTTTTAATATGTTCAGGTATCACTGTGAATTACTTAACTAATTTATCTTGTATAGGTTCTTCATTAGCAATGATGTGTTGTATATATTTTGTTAATGCCAAACATAAATCTGTGTGATGACCATGCATTCTATGGTATGCAAAAGAATATTTGTATCTCCTCATTGGATGTAGAGGAGGTAAGTTGATCAACTTAGTTTTGACCATTTGCCTTAAAATTTCACTTGAGATTCTATTTTATCTTTGAGTAATTTTTGAAGCAATAATTGTAGATGTACTTTGTTGTGATTTCTTTTTTTGATGTATAACATTATTTCTCACAAATTGATTAGGTGAAAATACATATATATGATTGACACTAATGTGCCCTGGAGGGTTTTGTTTTTTAATCTAATTTTCCAATTTTTTAATCTTTTCATGTAATAATTGATTTTGATTTTTTAATTATGAAATTAGATTACTCATACTAATAATTTTATCCATTATAATCTCACAAATGCAAACCCTAGTTACTTCTGATTGAACATGTAGGAACACACCCTTAAGAGAAGAGGTGAAGACATTGTAGGCTAAGTATGGGCATTATTAATAGTATTATAGGTTGTTTCATCTTATATAGGGGTTATAACATGGACCTTGTAAGAGGAAAATTACCTATCACCCTCATGGAGATGAGGAGAAGAAGGAGATTCTTTCTTGTGCATAAGATATGACATTGAAATTTGAAAGATGGTTGTTAGGGTATCAAATTTATAGACTAAGCTAAATACAATATATTTTAGTTGATATAGGACATCATATACATATGTGTTTATATATTATTTGAATTGATTCCAAATGAAAGAAACAAACATGCAAATGAAACTAGAAAACTTTGCATTAGAAAGTGATAAACATATTTTGTTATTATTATCATTATTAGACAAAATAAAAGTTAAAAGATATAAGGATCTAAAATTTGAGTATGAGTTAATTTAGAAGACTAGAAACATAAACCCTAAAGGTATCCTAGGGTTATGGTTTTTGTACTATTTGAATTAAGTTGGGATCATAAAATGATTTTAGCTTTTATAGAGATAATGAAATGTAAAACCCTAGTTTGCTAAAGTGATAGAATAATAAATCAAGGAATAACTATGAAATAATTATATCCATTGATTTGTACAAGAATTGATTTATCTGATTTGTTAAATGTGGAAAATATGAGAGAATTAATAACTTAGTTGGAAATAGGTCTTATAAGATGAATCAAACTATGAAAATTGGTGATAAAATAGATCTAACTATCGCTAACATGATCTAGGTGTCATTAATAGCCTTGGATATTAGCATGATTAGTTATATAATAATGTTGTATGTTAGTGTCCAAGGAAGTGTGATAATGCTTCCTTTAGAATTTTTGTGAATGATTTCTAGGTTTTGTAGATTAGGTCTTATGCTAGCTCTAATCCAAATTTCAAATCTGTGTAATCAATATTTTTTATGTAGCTCTGTTTTACTTTGAAAACTCTAAGTTTTTATGTTTTTGAGGGTTTGAGTGAACACCATGAGAAAAATCAGTTAGTGGGTCTGATGTGATGTATGTGTGATCCACACCCCTATTTAGGTATGTTTCCTACATACCAATGCTCTAAAGAGGGATCAAGTTTGATATAATTCTCTTATTTATGTTATATGTGTGAATATTTATGAATACTAGAATGCATGAGTGTGAATGCATGATAGGATGCCTTGGAGACCACTTGAAATCTAAATACATGCATTAGGGATGGATTATTGAATGTATGGGATGAGTTAGTATAATATTAGAAGAATTGGGAGCTTCCCTCAATTTGAAGTGGTATTTTTTTATGTTTCTATGTGATATTGTCCACCTAGGGTGTAAGAGTGTGAAAGTAGTGTTTATATAGTGTTTTATAAGAATTACTTGGAGGGTGATTTAATAATGGGTTCAAGTTGACCCTAATACTCTTAGGAAGATGCAAAGTTACTCTTTAGAGGGTGTAGGGACCTAAATCGCTAAGGGATTATGTCATTACGGGTCTCATTTGGTGTCCTATAGGCTTGGATGCTATTTTTGATTTTCATGTGACTAAAAATAGATCAAAAGGGCCCCTAAGATGGGTCAAGTGCTATACTAATGGTAAAGTAACCTCAAGTGATAGTTCAAGACATGATGGTTAGTTTTAATGACTATATTTACTTTTTGAGCTTGTACTATTACTATCGAAACATTGCCATGATCCTTATCATGTATCTTAGCTCTTCATGTGATCACATTGATTAGTTGTGCTTCAATGTTATATTTACCTAGACATGTTCTTTCTATATGTTAAATGGTTACATTCATAGATCATACAGTTATCTTATCCTTTTGAGGTGAGATAACTACCACTTATTATCTTTCTCTCACCTTAACAGGAGGGCATATTGGTGGGGGCATGTATGTTGAGGTCAACATCCCCTATTTCTATAAAATGAGGACCCTTGTTCATATTTTACAAATTATGCTATAAATTAGGCATTCAACTTGATCATAATACATTATTGAATATCATGTTTTGATTTAGCTTATATTGACATGCTAGTGCATAAGATTTATTTGATTTTATCTAATGTTGCTAACATTTATCCCATGTGTTTCTATATTTTAGAATCAATGGACCTTTATTAGAATGAAAAAGTGTTCATGGGTTGATGCCTCAATGATAATTTGACCCTTGGTTAAATAATATGGTCCTATTTGAGACATTATGTTAACATTTGGTCTTAATTGATTAATTAAATCCAAGTTTAAATGACGTTCAAAACCTTAGTCTAAATTATTTTAGCCTATTGTTTTTATTAAAATGGATTAATATTTTTGACAGATCACTTTATTCCATCTTAGTTTAGTTTAATTTTAGCCTAAGTTTTGATCGATTTTATTAATTCATTAAAACTTTAGTCTAAGGTCTATACTAAGTCTTTATATGTCTCAAGTACTTATTATTTGATTTTACTATTTGTAAGTATGAATTGAACAAAAGTATGTCAAGTGTTAAAACCTCATTTGATCAAATCAAAAATTAATGACATGCAGGTGATCACACAAAGTCAATAAGTTAAAGTTCCCTAGATCAAATATTGATAGTGCATATTCTTACATACAAATTATGATCGATGATCCACAATGAAGACTAAGGATCAATAATTAAATATCAATGATCAATGGTGCACATTCAATTGTGCACATGGAGATATAATGATAAGCACAAAGTCAATATGTCAAAGGATACTGAGAAAGTATATGGGGATGCCAAGTGACACAATCATGGTGTTTAGAAATTGATCAATTGTCTATATTTGATCGTATGTTTGGTGGATCAATGATGTGCATCTAATCATATAAATCAAAGAAGCTACTTCTGGTAAAGAGACTATATGATGACATCATGACAATTCAATTTTCAAGACTCCATTATGTTGTCACCAAGTCAGAGGTATTAGACTGTATCAACATCCTTGGTCCTATTTTTAGACATGCTAAAAGTGATAAGGGTATACTTATCCATGACCCTAGTTTAATAAAAATAGTATACATATCCCTTATTACCTTTGTATCCTATTATAAATTACATAGGCCCCAAATAGACCTCACTTCCATTAATGCATGGGCCTAGAGACATACCATGGAGGATATCCTAGTGAAATGGTTAGAAGTTGGTAACAAAGTCATTGTTGACCCTAACAATAAAATCCATGTGATCTAATTCAGACCATGAGTCATAATGGCTATGACCATGTTAAACAAGTTATATGTATTTACACATACTGCACATATGGAATCATTATGGGTTCCTATTGTATATTTCATTATTGATAAGTAATAGTACCTCCTTTAGATGAAATCATCAACATTTCTTCAAGTAGGCAGATCTCTGGGATTTAAACAAAGAAAAGAAATGAATTATTCATGATGTCATATTTGTTAGATACCTTGTGTGCCACAACCAAAATCCCCAATCAAATAAAATGGTCTCCCAGTGGTACCCAAACTATGTCCCAAGATTAATCAAAATTACATATCTATAAATATAAGGACCATATCCAATCCATCTATGATTGTGTATATCCTACATTGATCCAAGTTATCAATGGTGTCCCCATGATGAGGATAACTCCTTTAATCAAAAAATCTATTGAGATAATGGAAGATATATGGCTATATCCTGATTGCATTGTTATAAGAATAGAGTGAACCCAAAGTTTCCCCCTTAAACTACTAGTACATGTGCTAAATAAGTTGGCAGAACAAGTTATATACCAACTATTCAATGGGATAGATGGGATATGCAAGACCAAGAAGAAAGGACTTCTCCATGGTTTTCCCATGACTATTGGCAAAACCATTTTCAGACAATGGGACCAAATTGAAGCTACCTGAAAACATAGGCTTTCTTTTAATTTGCAAATAGATGATCAAAGATAGTGGTATCCCAATGGTAGGGTAAAGGAGCACTTAAAGAGCAAAGTCATCTTGTTATTCCTTAATAACATGAACTTGGATCATATGAATTTGTGTATACTAAGGCATCCACCTATCATGAAATTTATAGAAGACTAAAGGAACATAATGTAAAACTTGAATCTAGATTGTTGAGATATTAGAAGATGGAAGATAGATGGCAACTTGGTCCTAGATAATATCATCTAGTAGATGTTGGCTATTTTAGGCTTCCCCCATATGACATATAAATAGATCATAGACTTGAAGAAAGGAGACCAAGTGAATTTGATTCAAGCTCATCAATCCATGAGTCTTATAAAACAATAGAACAAGAAGTGCCTCAATAAGAAGATATTCACATGATAGCTTTGGATCAACAGAAATCTCTTGAAGATGCATTCAGAATGTGTTCCATGATTTATGAAATAAACATAGATGTAGGAGAGGAAAATATTGAGCCAGCCAAACAAGAAAAGGGAAAGGAGAAGTCATTGGACTTAGTGATCATTGATCCACCCAAGAAGAAGGCCAAGACTACAATTGTCCAAAAGACAAAGAAATCAAAAGTGGCCATCACACCACCTCTAAAGGATATCAACTTATTCAGTTAAGATAACCCAATATATGTACCAGCTATACCTGAATGGTTCATATATTAACCAATGATAGAGAAGCTTCCTAATACTTATCACCCATGGGTTATAATAAAGACCAAAAACATCCCTCTATAATAGGAGTTGAATCCTTGGATAATAGCACTACAAAATGAAGAAGAAATTAGACTTATTACTCCAACTCAACCAGCAGTCTAGTTACAAGTAGAGCTACTAACTAAGCACATAGGCTAGTCTTTAGTAGGATTTAAACATAATATAACAATAACTAAATTACAAAAATTAACTAAAATATTGGTTATGGAAGAAGGTCAGGAAGTTATACCCTAAAGCGTTGAGCCTTTAGTTTATTTAACTAAGAAGAGAGAACATATACTAAGGGAAGATCCCATATTTGAAGATGTTTTGGAGCTAGTTTAATCTCAGTCATAAAGGTTACAAGCTATAATTAAAGGGATAAATCAAGAGAAGAAAAATTTAGAAGAGCAATCCATTTTATCAATCCTAGTAGATATTGTTAATAATTTTGAAGCAATTATATATGAGACATTTAATTCTTTGAAGGCAATAAAGTCTAAATTGGACATGGTGAATAAATAGCATACCATGGCTCTGAATCAAGCCAATAAGTGGCAAGGCTCAAATAATAAAATAAAATCATGGATCAAGATACTAATGGAAGTCTAGATCCCTGAACTTAAAATAGTCAACCTATCACTTTTAAATATGGCCATGATAATCATGATGCAAAAAATTAGGGAAATAAATAAATGGTCAAAAGGCATTAAAGGTCTCTCAAGAGATTTCAAACAACTAAAGGGTAGGATGATATAGTTACTAAGAGGTTTGATTAAGGATCTAACTATCCCTAGTCAAACAAGCCTAATAACTGATAAAAATTCCAATAAAGAGCTACTAAGTTCATTTCGAAAGACAAGAAAAGAAGTAAGGGCACCACAGGGGTAGACAAAAAGAATATCTTGAATTTGATCTTAATAGAAAATAAAAAGATTGGTGATATTAGGAGAATCAAATAAGCCATGGATAGGATAGATGAATTTTTTAAGGATTTAGTAGGGTAAATAAAGGAGTTACTCATAGATCCAATCATCAATCTCAGGTTGATTGATGAACATTATAAGAAGTCCATGAATATTTTGGAACAAAAGCAAAAGGTTTCATTTGCAATGGCATCCTAAAGTCAATTGAGTTGACTTAGAATATTCTTTTTTATCAAATCCATGTAAATCATTAAAAAAGAATATACTATTTTATAAAAGTATTTGTAATATGTAACGCATATGGTTTATAGGTTAGTCACATTGAAAAGTGTCATTAGTATTTGAATATTTATAAGAGGATAACTATCCTTGGCACTTATCTGATTCTCATTCGATAATGACTAACTAACATAAATCATAGGTTGCTCTTACGACCTATAAAAGGGGTTATTATCATTTGAATGAGGAGAAAGTTTTGAGAGCAAAACTATTTTGTAAATTTTAGAGCAAGTAATATAAGGAAGAGAATTCTATGAAGATTGTCTCATTTTATATGTTTATTTGTTATCATGGTTGCTTCCTCAAGTATCTATTTTGATGTTTAGATTTGAATTACTTTTATAAATTCTAGATGTGCACATATTAATGTAGAGTTTTTAATTTGATATTTATGTTATGTTGACTAAAAGTTATTAGATTCATTTTAATATCATTGCTTTTTTAAAATATGTTAAAATGCAATTTTTTTTTTTAATTAAATCTTTAAAGTGAGTCTAATTTCTAATTTGCATATTTCAAATATCTTTAGGCATTTATCTAGTATATGATAGGATCTACACTATTTGATAATTTCATATCATATATTAGTTTAAAGATGCATATCTTTAATAAAACTAGAGCTTTATCAAGATGTATTAACTAAAGAATAAAAACATCTCTCTTTCAACCTTACCCTACCATTTTTTTAATCAAATCATTGTATTTTACTTTCTCATTGTTAATATTCATACTACATTAGAGTTTAGACTTTAGATTTTGATAGTTATTCATTAGATTCAGATAAGATTATTTTCATCTTCATAGAACTTTAAGACCATGGTTGCTCCCAATAACCACTTACATAATCATTTTTAAAATAATCAAAAAGATCAATTACTAATCCACCATAGATCTTAGAAAGATCACAACTAGCAACTCATGCAAAAGATTCTTTTAATTTTAAAATGAGAAGTGTTTTCAACATTATACAAACCCTATGATACACTTACATGCATCAACAGGTAAGAGAATTAGTGCTAAAAGGAGGGCTTTAAACTAAATATTTGTCAATCTGAAGTAGTTTGAGATGATTTTAGTGAATTTTGTTCACAGATCAGTTGATCGTTTGTAGATTTATATTTTTCTTAACTTAAATTTGTAAAGATCACTGATATTTAAGATTTTAAACCAATATTTAGGCTTATTTATCTAAAGATAGTTATTCTTTGAATATTTATGTGAAATTATTATAAAAATTGCATAAACTTTATGAATCTGACATGTTTAAGATTAGTGATAGTAATTTTGTGTAAAGACCACTCATATTCACAAGTTTGGATGTATCTTTAAACTAATACAATTAAAGATAGTCATTCTTTGAAAGATTTATATGAATTTGTGCAAAGTTTGCTTGAACTTAGAAATCTAAATATGAAAATATACTTATTTATTAGAATTAAGCTATTATTTAAATAGAATTTCGACTTTACAAGATAGAACTACCATGAATAAGAACTAGGTCAAGGTCTGAGACAAGGCTACCTCTTCTTTCTTTGCAAATTCATAGAAAAGCAATAGCAGATAAAGGTAAAGGTAAAGCTTCTAAATCTCAACCTATTTTACCTATTTCTACTAATGTATTCAATCCTAATCAAGGTATGGCTTGGATAACTATATTTTTTATCAATGTGCCTAATTAGGGACATGACTTAACAAAAAATCCAAAGAAATATTTACCTTTATTTAGTTCTTCAAGCATTGTTACTATTGAAGAACACATCAAGTCTTTTAAGGCTGCCTTAAGGTTGTTAAATGTTGTTCATAAAAATGTTACCTATAGGTTGTTTCTTTTTAATTTTAGAGATGTTACATATGATTGGTTTCTTAATTTTTTTAAAAATTACATTGTCATCTAGAATGATTTTAACAATTATTTCATTGATTGGTTTGGAAAGATCATCAGTCCCTATGTTCTATATCAATAATTCACGGTGAAGAGAGATTCAAATGAAACCTTTAGAAATTTTAAAATATGTTTATCATAACTATAGCTCCCTATAGACCTATTGAAGCTTTAGCTTTAGATATTTATAAGAATGCTTTAGATCCAATGGCATCTATATTTATGAAAAGAAGTGTTGGGGTCATAGATACATTAGCCTTGGCCTATGCTGAAGATGTGAAAATTAGTGATCAAATACAATATTAAGGTCAATTAGCATATGTTATTCCTAACATCAATAATAATTTTCATGTATTGAATATCATCCTAAATGCCAATCAAAACATGTCTGCTTTGAATCAGTTTTAAATCAGTTGCTTTTGAATCTTGCTCATCCTGGTCAAAACTTAGGATTGGTAAATGAATATAAAAGTGAATCTCATCCACAAAGTTAATGAACTATGGTGCCAAAGGCTATTGGTAGTAGTCAAGTTCATAATTCAAAGGCACCTAAGAATGAAAATGACTTCATATTAAAAATGGTTTAAAAACTGAGCACTAGTTTTCTTCAATTATAAAAATAGGTAGGTAACACTGAAGAGAATTCTAATAGAAAATATTTTTATCAAAATTTTAATAGACCTAAAAATAAATTTCATAATAACAATAACAACAATAATAATGAGTCATTTGTAACTAAAAACATACTTGAAATAAATATTTGTGATGTATTAACTAATTATTTCAAGGTTCATAACACTGCAAAACATGGTGAATTAGACTGTATAGAATTTTGTAATATTTTTGAAGTGTTTCAAGATGAATTAGATAAATTTAAAGTTGTGCATAATAAAGATAATTTTATAGGGACATCTAGTTCTTTAGATACATCTAAATCTATTGAAATAACTCTTATGGTAGAAACCTTTGATTTTTTATTTCAAGATGAGAATGAACTTAAAGATATCCTAGAGGAGATTCACATTTTTCAATAGTATCTAAAGAAGACTTATCCATTGAGGAGCAGAGAACAAAAGCAACTAATAACAAGTTCTACTCCACCAAACAATAGTGATACTCCTCTTGATCCCAAAGCATATAACAATCCAAAATCTCCAAAGGGAAGCAACACTATAAATAATATTGATTCATCTATTTTTCTACTAGGAGTGGGTACAACATAGTAGAAGATATGAATAAAATTAAAGCTAATATCATATTGCATAAATTGACTTGGATAACTAAACAGAGAGACTTGTTGCTAGGTTCTTTAACTAAAAAAATTAGTAACTTATATAAATATATAAATTCAAATATAGTAATATATAATAATAAAATAGAGCTTCCATCTTTTTATTAATAGTTAGATTTTTTGGTAAAAATTTGCATAATTATATGTTAGATTCAAGTGCCTTTACAAATATTATGCTAGCATGTATTTGTGAAAAAATTGGTTAAACTCCTATTAAGTTTGATATAGTTATGACTCAATTAGACAAATCTAATGTTAAAATCATTAGTGAATTGTTAAATATGCATATGCAGCTTACTATGGAACCAAAGGTGCAGCAATTTATTGATATTCAAGTTATCGACATTCCAAATACTTATGGGATGTTGCTTAGTAGAGATTGGACCAAAGTTTTGAATGGATACATGTCAACTGATTGCTCTCACATGTGGCTACCATGGAGGGGAGTTCCTAATCAAATTTGGATTAAAAGAGAACCAAAGATGAAGCATATAATCACTAAATATAATGCAGCCAATGAAAAGGCCAATGTAGTTAATTCTAATTTAGTGTTTTACACCCTTGACACTCCTTAGGTGTGTGATTCTAAAGACTCTCATGTTATACCTGGACATGGGAAATTATATGTTGATGGTGCTACATAGAAATTTATGTCTAGAGTAAGAGGAGTTTTAATCTATCCCGTTGGAAAAGAATATAATGCTTCTTATAAACTTCAATTTTTTTGCACCAATAATTTGGTAGAGTATGAAGCATTGATCTTAGGATTACAATTTTATATTAAACACAAGGTTAAATAACTACTAGTATATGGTGATTCTGAACTAGTAGTCAATCAGGTCAAAAGTAAGTATCAATCAAATTATCTTATTTGAAGAAATATAAGTTTAGAGTATGGGACTTAATTAAGTATTTTGATGTTTTCAATATTGTTTCAATCCCTAGAGAAGGAAATCAGTATGTTGATGAACTAGCTTCAGATGTAGCTAACCTAATGCTAAATCAAGATTCTCAAAGGCTTAACATTGAATTGGTCCCATGTCCCTCTATACTTGATAATGTTAATCATATACAAGTGTTTAGTGATGACCAGTAGATCATTGAATTCATGAACAACTCAGAATTATTTGAGTCTCATATTATTGATGAGGTCAATGAAAATTTTCTTGATGATGATAGAACTGATGACAAGATGATATAACTGAATGATAACAATATTCTCAAAGGCATGATTGCCTTGGAAATGTTATTTGACAAAGATAAGCTAGTTAAAAATGCTAAAGTTACTAAAGTAAATGGGAAGAATTATAATGTAGTTGACTTAGGAACTCAAGGTTAACCTCAAGTAGTAAACATTGGTATAACATGCACAAACAGTCTAGAAAAGATAGAGACCTATTGACTAGGTACAAGGATGTTATTTCATGGTCTTATAAAGATTTGAAGATATTTGATCCTCAAGTTATCACCCATACCATTCCCTTGAAGGAATCCTATAAACCTTTCAGATAGAAGCAAAGACTAGTTAATCCTATTTTGGAACCATTGATTTATAAAAAGGTCAAAAAATTATTAAATGCAAAAATAGTTTTTCCAATTAGACATTCTACCTAGGTATCTAATCTATTACCAATTAGAAAAAAAATTGAGACATTAAACTATGCATGGATTTTATGAACTTAAAAAAATCTTCTGAAAAGCATAATTATCCTTTGCCATCCCTTGACCAAGTGATTTAAATTATTAGTAGTTTTGCTATGATATCTTTCTTAGATGGTTTTTTAGGTTACAATCAAGTACTTTTTAACAAAGAAGATAGAATGAAGACTGCATTCATAATAAAATGCAACACTTTTACCTATAAAAAGATGTCTTTTGGACTCATCAATGCAGGATCTAGTTTTCAAATAGCTATGGGCCATGCCTTTCGAGGTCTCATAGGTAAATGTATCATTATATATATGGATGATCTAACTATATTTTTCAAGATTAGAAAAGATCACATAATACATTTATAACAAGTATTTGAACATCATTAAAGGTTTGGAATCACCCTTAACCATAAGAAAAGCATATTTTGTGTAACTAAAAGGAAATTGCTAGGATATGTGATAAATAAAGATGGAATTTCTATAGATCTAGATAAAGTCAATGTTATATATAAAATAGAATCCCCTAATAGTAGAAAAGAGCTAAAGTCTTTTTTTTAGAAGATCAATTTTATAATAAAATTCATTTCTAATTTTGTAGAGATTGTGAAACCACTTAATGACATGCTAAAGAAGGATACAAAGGTCAAATGGAATTAAAAAATCAAGAAATCCTTCAAGGATATCAAGGAAGCAATAGGATAGGTACCTATGTTGATAAGTCCTGACTTTGAAAAATATTTTTATCTTTATTATTTTGCTTCTGAACATATTATAATAGATATAATAACTCAAAAAAATGATAAATGTGATCATCTAATTGCATTTATGAGTACTAAATTCAAAAATGTTGAGTTAAATTACTCCCTAATTTATAAACAAGCATTTATTTTGGTTAAGGCAGTCAAAAAAATTAGACACTATATTCTTAAAAATAAAGTGTATGCTATATTGCTAGACCTTGGTACTAAAATTATGTTGATTCAATATGAATTAGGAGAAAAAGAGGAAATTAGATGTTCATACTCCAAGAATATGATCTTGAAATAAAAACTACTAAATTGGTGATTTGTTAGGGATTAATTCAATTGATTGTTAACACTAATCCTAGATTGATTATCATACAGGTTGACCAACAATAGTTTTAACCAAATGATTGGTATGATGCAATCATTCATTTCCTAATCAATGGTTCTTATCATGTAGGACTGAGCAAAGAACAAAGAAGAGATTTGAGGCTTAAACTATCTCACTTCTTGATCAAGGATGGAATATTTTATAGAAAGAATTATGGAGTGTATTTGAGATGCAATTTAAACAAAGAATCCATTGAAATCTAAGTACATTTCATGAGAAAATTGGGAGTGGACACCCCTCTAAGAAAACAACAACTTATAAAATCCTAAGGGAAGGATATTATTGGCCAACCATTTTCAAAGATGATCACAAGCATGTCATGGAATGTCATCAATGTCAAATATTCAATACAAAAGAACCTAAAGCAGTTATGCCCTTGAGGCCAAATTTAATTGACAAAATATTTGCTCAATGGGGTTTAGACTTTGTAGGGGTTATGAACCCTAATTTTTCAACTGTGCACAAGTATGTTCTTATTGGAATAGATTATTGTACAAGATGGACAGAGGTAATAGTAAAAAAATAGTGTAGGACTAAAGATGTTATCAAGTTCTTAGAAGAGAACATTTGCACCAAGTTTGGGATGTCAATATCATAGGTTTGTGATAGTGGATCAGCATTTACATCTATAGAGATGATTGAGTGGGCATATGGCAATAAAATAACTCTTAAGTTTTCATGTAATCATTATCCTCAGGGTAATGTAGTTTTAGATTTTACAAACAAGAATTTGATGAAAGTTATTAAGAATTATATAGCTCAACAATCAGAAACATGGCATCTATTGTTGAAGTATGCTCTATGGGAAGATAGAACCAGAGTGAAACAAGCTCTAAAATCATCACCATTTCTTTTAGTATATAGACAAGAACCAATCTTTCGAATTACTCTCAAATTGCCAAATTATAAATTTATGCAGGAGTATATGGAAGGAGATCAAGAATATGTAAATTTTAGGTTACTTGATATCATCCAAATAAAGAATGCTAGAGAAGAAGCATTTGCTAATTTTACTAGACATCGAACCACTATTAAAAGATGGTTTTACAAATGGTCAAAGATTAAGGTGTTCATATAGGGAGACTGAGTTCTCCTATGGGACAAAGCATCTGAGCCAAAAGAGAAATATAAAGACTTGTAGGAAGTAGAGTTCACTTTGCCAACCAATGGGTAGTATTTCAAGTATTATTTCTCTATTGTTCCACCTCAAGTATTTATGGAGTAATCTGTAAGATTAGTTAGAGTTAGTGTAGGTAGGTTTATATTAGTTTCATTCCTTTCCCTTATTTGTAAATAGTGTTTTGGAATATATTTTTTCTTGTTATGTGTTTGCTTTCTTTGCTTTGTTCTTTGGCTTCCAATAAATCTTTTTTAAGATAGGTTTTCAAGATTCAAATCCATCTAAGTTCTCAAAATAACTTCATAATCTAAGAATACAGATATGACTCTTAAACATTGGTTGATCATGGACTTTGGAAATTTTGAGCTTAATGTTATGATTCTAAGAAATTGATAAAGATTAATATATAGACTAATTGTTCCTTAAAAATATAAAACATTATTTTGATCTAAGTTTGATTTCAATAAGAATTGCATGTGTTTGAATGAAAGTTTGAATTATTAAAACAAATTCATGTTAACACTTAAATAACATTATTGCCTAGGATGAAGTCTATAACCAAAGATGATTATCTTAAAAATTAAACATTTGATAAAAATCATAAACACTTGGCTGATTCTGGTTTTCAATCTTTGTTGAAAGTTAAATACAAAAAAATAAAAGCCTTATTAAAAATCTAAAAAAAAATTAAGTAAAGGTGATTCTAGTAACCTCCATTAGGGCTATGGATGCCTGACTGGTAGTGGAGGAAGGCCTAGAGTGGAGTCAAAGGTATCTTTGTCAGGGTTATAGACACCTAGATGACAGTAGAACAATGCCCAAGTTTCCCTTTTTATAAAGCATGATTCATAATGAATATCTAAATATATTACAAGTCTATATTAATGATTAAGGTAATGAAATCTAGAAGTTGTTCTCTAAATTTCAATGGCAATCAATAAATAAATCAAATCATATACACAGCATGACTGAGTTTTGATATTTGATCTTAATTTTGCATTTTTAAGACTTGTTTCAATTATGAACTAATCTTAATACTGGTACTTGATCATGTGGAATGATTAGTCTGTTTATTATTTTGAATCAAGAGTATCTGAATTCTAGCATTCTACAATGTTTTTCCTAGAAGTCACCATTTATTGAATTCAACATCCCTCATTTCTAAAAAATGAGGACCCTTGTTCATATTTTATAAATTATGCTATAAATTAGGCATTCAACTTGATCATAGTACATTATTGAATATCATTTTTTGATTTGGCTTACATTGACATGCTAGCACATAAACTTTATTTGATTTTATCTAATGTTACTAACATTTGGTCAACTTTTTAAGGTAAAGGATATTGAAGGATTAGAGGAAGGAGAAGTATTACCTGAAGGGGGGAATAATATAGAAGGAGAGATGTGTGAAGCCCAGATGGGGGAAAAGTAGGAGTTATCAAAGGATGAAAATAACACTCCAGTGAAAGAGGCCCTAATGGCAGAAGAAAAGAAAGAGACCGGTAAAAACTCAAAAAACCAAAAGATACCTATAACCCTATTTCATTGTTCTATAGACACCTAGATGACAGAAGAAAAGAAAGAGACCGGTAAAAACTCAAAAAACCAAAAGATAAAAGGTGAGAAAAAGAACAATACAAAACACATGGTAATGAGAAATGGCAGTGTGAAAGGAAATGGTCCTCTTAGGAGCAAAGAAGGAAAAGGATCTGAACCGCAAGCCAAATTAAAACCGGATGTAGGATCTCCAGATAAACCTGGGAAAAAATCTACAAAGAGGAATAGAGAGATGGAAAGCAAGCACAATATAACAATAAAAACCAATGAGAATTCTTAGCTGGAATATTAGGGGGCTAAATAGCATATATAAAGTAGATTTAGTTAGGAATTTTGTCAGAGAGCAAAAGCCGGACTTCCTTCTGCTCCAAGAAACCAAAATGAGTAAAGAGAAAGCAGAACAGATCAAAGATTTTAAAAATTATACTATTAAGGCCAGCAGCTCTGAAGGTGCTTCAAGGGGAACCATGATGCTATGGAAAAAAAACTAATATTCTGAATCTATTTTGATGGAAAGTAAAAAAAATTGGCTATTAAAATAACTAGTTTTGACCAAAAGGAAAGTTGGTATGTTGTAAATATCTATGCTCCCAATGCCAAGAACGAAAGTAAAAAGGTCTGGGAAACCTTCTCAAATCTCAGAAGCAAAAATTATTGTGGGCGATGGATTATAATGGGAGATTTTAATGTTCCTCTCTATGATTATGAGAAAAAGGGAGGTAATACTATTCAAATGGAAGGGAGATTTGATCTCATGGAGTTTATAAGTAAAGAAGGCTTAATGGATGTGGAGCTGCAAGGAATTCAATATACTTGGAGCAATAAGAGACTTGATAATGAATGTATACAGGCCAAGCTTGATAGGGCTCTCATTTCCCCAGACTGGACAAAAGATTACACTTGTAAATTGGAAGCATGCCATAGAATAGGCTCGGATCATTTCCCTCTTATTTTCACAGCGGTCAAATTGAACCAGAAAAAGAATCATCCATTCAGATTTGAAAAGATGTGGATGCAGTACCCACAATTTGAAAGCAAAATAAAAGAGTGGTGGAATATACCTATTGAGGGAACAGCTCTCTTTAGAGTGGCTTCCAAGCTCAAAAATGTTAAAAAGGAAGTTAAGAAATGGAATAAGGATTGTTTTGGAAATATCTTTGAGAAAAAGAAGACTATTAAGGAAGAAATTAGTAGAATTCAGGAAAAAAATCAGCAAAACGGTTATACTTCTGACTTCCGTAGAGAAGAAAGTGAACAATTGGTTCAATACCAAGATATTATTAACAAAGGAAGAAACCTATTGGAGACAAAGATCTAGGGTGCAATGGTTGAAAGAAGGAGACAAAAATACAAAGTTTTTCCATCTTTCCACTCTGAAACACAGAGCTAAAACTCATATTCAACACTTGAAAAAAGGAGATCAAAAGATAACAGAGGAAAAGGAAATAAAGGAGGAAATGCTTTCATTTTTCTCCTCCCTGATGAAGGCTGATAGAAACATCAACTTGAAAAGTCAGGCTGATATCCTATGTGTGGTTCCTCCTTTGGTCTCGAAGGAGCAAAATAACATGTTATGTTCCATACCTAAGGAGGAGGAAATATTCAAAGCAGTTAGATCTTTAGGAGGAGATAAAGCACCTAGACCAGATGGTTTTCCCATGTTCTTTTTTCAAAAACTTTGGAAACTTATTGGCAAAGATGTCAGTAATGCGGTGAAGGAATTCTTTGGAGCCAAATAGATGCTGAAGGAAGTAAATGCCACTTTTCTGTGTCTGATTCCAAAAAAGGCTGGAGCTGACAGTCCTGATCAGTTTAGACTGATTAGCCTGTGCAACTCCTTCTATAAGATAATATCCAAAGTTCTAACAACCAAATTAATTCAAGTGATCCCATCGATAATAGCTGATTAGCAAAATGGATTCATCCCAGGCAGACAAATCCTCAATTATGTAATAATGGTGCATGAGAATATTCACTCGCTGTTCAGCTCAAACAATGAGGGGTTCATAATGAAAGTGGATATTGCTAAAGCATATGACAGGGTGGATTGGTTATTCCTTTCTAAAAGCCTTACTGCCTTTGGCTTTGAACAAAGAGTGGTTGACATGATCAAGCAGTTGATATCTACTACTTCTATTGTTGTGTTGGTAAATGGGAGTTCGTCTCATTTTTTCAATCCGTCAAGGGGATTAAGACAGGGGGATCTTATTTCCCCTATTCTATTTATAATTATGGATGATAGTATGGGGTGATACTTAGGGGACTTACTTAGTAAAGGTTCATTTAAGGGCCTGAAACCCTCTTCGCATCCTTTAATATGTTCCCATGGTCAATTTGTTGATGACACTATCTTCATGGGGCAATCTGAAGTCACAGAAGCCAGAACTTTAAAGGAAGCTATAAATTTATATTCTTCTACCTCTGAACAACTGATAAACTGGAACAAAAGTGTAGTATTCTTTACTAATACCCCAAGTCACAGACAGAACAAAATAGCAAAAATCCTTGAATGCTCCATAGGATCTTTTCCTTCCTCTTACCTTGGTCTCCCTTTTGGGATGAAAGTTCTTGAAGCTTTCTGGGAAGGACTTATTAACAAATTTAGTAAGAAATTAGCAAGATGGAAAGGTAGTTTTCTAAGCCAAGCTGGAAAGCTCACCCTCCTCAAAGCAAGTCTTCAAAGCATACCCACGTACGCTTTGAGTCTTTTCAAAATCCCCACTAAATTTGTTGAAGCTATTGAAAAAATTCAGAGAAACTTTCTTTGGTCAGGTACTGAGGAGAAAAGAAGAATGCCTTTAATAGCATGGGATAACATCTGTAAACCTATTAGGGAAGGTGGACTAGGAATAAGGAAAATTAGAAGTATGAACACAGCTCTCTTAGCTAAGCAGGGTTGGAGGGTTTATCAGGAAAATAAAGAATGGAGCAAAATATGGAAGCACAAATACTTATTTAAGGCAAAGTCACTCCCTGAATTCTTTTCTAATCCAGACATTTCCCATCCTTCTGCCATATGGGGGGCAGTCCAGGGGACTAAACATGTTTTAGAAGAAGGAAGTTCCTGGAAAGTTGGCAATGGCAAAAAGGTGAAATTTTGGGAAGATATTTGGTTAAAAGGAAAACCTTTGCAAGATGACATCCAAGATAAAGATGTTATAGACCATTGCAAGCAAAGAGTGGGAATAATGGTTAACCAATACTGGCAGAACAACTCCTGGGTGAACCTCACTGACTATGATCAAGATTTCAAGGATATTCAACTATCCCTAAATGCTATATCTCTATACCCTAATCTTGAAGATAAGATTGTTTGGCACAATGAGCCAAGCGAACAGTTTAAAGTTTCTTCCATTTTCACTTCAAAGGGAAATGGAAACAAACCGCTGTGGATGAAGGCCTGGATCAAGGGGCTCATCCCTAAAATCAAAATCTTTTTCTAGACCCTCCTCCAAAACAAAATCTTAACTTTAGACAATTTACAAAAAAGAGGAATATATATTGTGAACAGGTGTATTCTTTGTAAGAAGGGCCTTGAAGATAGAGATCATTTGTTTGTAAACTGTTCTTTTACACAGCTAGTCTGGAAAGAGATCCTCAATCTGTGGGGCATCGCATGGATCCATCATAAAAACATGGAATTATCTCTTAAAAGCTGGTACTGCCCCTCCAAGAATCCTGAAGTAATTTTTTTATGGAAGCTTACTCATCCCCATATTTGGTGGGGAATATGGAAGGAAAGAAATAACCAAATTTTTAGAAATAAAGAACTCCCTGGATGGGTGGTAGGACAGAACATCATTACAGCTATTAAGGAGAATTTTTTATCACAAAAGAATCCAAGCTCAACTCTCCAAGTGGATAATCCCTTAAGTACGGAAAATTCTAAAGGTAAACCTGATAATCCCAGATTAGGAGTTACATGGAATGCTGCCCCTCAATGGTGGATTAAAGGAAACTTTGATGGAGCTGCTAAAGGGAATCCGGGGAAAGCTAGTTATGGTGGAGTCTTGAGAAACCATACAAGAAAGGTTATTGATGTTGTTGCAATCCCCATCGGTAAATCGAATTGTCACATTGCCGAAGCTACTACTGCCCTTCAGACCATCATAATAGCTGTGGATTCGGGATATCCCAAATTGTGGCTAGAAGGAGACTCATTGAACATCATAAATATTCTTAACAATAAAAATACTGTGTCTTGGACCATAGAGGCTATGGTAATGGAGATGAAAACCTTAATAAAAAAATTTGATAAAGTGACTATAACCCACACCTATCATGAAGCCAATGGAGTTGTAGATTGGTTAGCAAACTATGCAGTCCGAATAGGACAAAAAGTGAGGTGGCAGGAAACATTAGAAAAAAATGTGGAACTGAGGGCGCTCATTCTTCATGATGCAACTCATGCAAAGGAGGGAAAGATTAGATTGTAATAGAAATATAATGAGTAGGAGGAGTGGCTTTGCAGGGAAAGGTCTACAATCATTAAAGAGGAAGGCTCTTGAGAGTGAGAAGTGAATCTTGAACGTGCCCAAACAAAGCCAACTTTCAAATCAAATTGGCAGCAGGTGGGATCATTGTAAAGTTCATAGCGATTGGGTTTCAAAGGAGATGAGTATGGCTAGTGAAAGGAAGGGAGAACCAAGGAAGTAGGAACCCAAAAACTGTGATGAATGGAGAGAGAAACAAGATGTCTATAGAATTCTGTAGAAAGGAAAAGTTGTGAACTATATAGAAAGGCTACATGGGTCAAAACCGCATATCACTACGGCTTTTTTCAGAAATTGGATTGATGAAAGGGTCACTTTTCATGGTATCACGGTGAACCTAACTGAGGATTTTATAGTAGAGGTTACAGGGCTGCCTACGGATGGACTTAAATTCTCCAAGCAGACAAGCATTTCGAATGAGGCCTTTTGTAAGTTCCCCAAGACGGATGTGGAAGAGCAGAAGCTGGTTAAGAATGGGGATTTCTATGAATTGAAACAGATTAAGGGGATATGGAGGGATGTCTTATGCTGTATAAGGGAGTATTTCATCTTGGACGGAAGAAGCAAGAGAGTGCATAAATTCCACTTTGTTTTCCTTAATCATTTTCCCTTTTACCTACGCTACTCTTTGGTCCAAAGTTTATTTGCTCACAAGAAGAAGGAAACGCGTCCTATCCTGCATGAAGGCCTAATTCTGTTAATCGAAGGCTACTGCAAGAATAAAGCTATGGTTAAGAACCCTAACCAAGGGGAAAATAAGGAGTCTGGGAGTAGAAAGAGTGAAATTGTAAAAGGGAAAGACAAAATCAAGTTCCCCAGTGCCAAAAATTAGAATGTAGAAGAAGATACAGAGAAGGAGAGAATTGATAAACCTAGGGAGGAAAATTTGGAGGAAGAAGAGGGTACTGAAAGCTGGAATACAAATTCAAAAGAGGATGAAGAATGTCAAGAGAAGAATGAGAAAGAAGGAGTCAGCAAAGAGGAGGAATCTGAAAATAGTAAAGAAGAAACTGAGGAAAATCAAAAAGTGTCGGAGGAAGATATTGTCCAGGATGGCCCTGTTGAGGACCCTGTTTCAAGAAACGAAAGAGAAAATACAGTTCAAGATGAAAATCAAGAAATGGACATGGAAATTCAAACTAGAACAAAAGAACAGTATCAAAGGGGCCGAGAGGATCACTTTGAAGAAGGTGGGAACAGTCCCAATAAGAATTCTGAGGAATGGAGAGAGAGAAGGCAGAACGATGGAAAGCACACACCTATGAGTTGGGTTAATTGCAAAGCAGAGGCTTCTCTCCAACTTGATTCTTGGATGTGTAAGGAGATTAAGGATCTCAAAAGGAAAGTGGAAATTATGGAAGATAACCAAAAAGCTGCATGGAACAAAATTAACAACATGGAAAAATAGATAAGAGATATCCCAGTCAAGCTCAAAGATTACGAGAATAACCTTCAGGAACTCATTAGGGAGAACAGAATGAAAATAGAGGAAGTAACGTCCAACATTTGTGCTGCAGCTGCCAATATTGGAAAAAGAGCTAGCGAGGAGACCAAATCTTTGGAGGGGCCTAGCAAAAGGATGAGACAAAGCTTAAGAAAGAAGGCTACACAAGAGGGAGCCAAGTTGGCGGCAACTACCACTCAGGATACTATTGTGAAAGGTACAAAAATTGTGAAAATGATTTTGGAACTGGAAGAATAGTCTGGTTCTTCTTGCTGGTTATGTCTTCTGGTCCTATTCTCTGGTTTCTTTTTGTAATCTTCTATCTATGGTGTAGCCAGATCTATGTTAAATTTGGGTTTTGACCAGTGGTCTCTCTGGTGGTTTCAAGTCTATTTAAAACCTATTTTTGCTACTTCTCTGTAGTAGTTTTTAGTTTCTGCCTGTGGGAGTTGAAGCTTTATCTTTCTTTCCTTGTACTTGGGTTTCGAGATCCCATCAAAACCTGTTTTTACCTTTATCTAAAACATTTGGTCCATGTGTTTCCATCTTACAAGATAAATGGATCTTCATTAGAATAAACAAGTGCTCATGGGTTTATGCTTCAAATAATTTAACCCTTAGTTGGTTAAATAATATCATTCTATTTGAGTTGTTATGTTAACAATTGATCGTAATTGATTAATTGAATCCATGTTTCAATGACATTCAAAACTTTAGTCTAAATTATTTTAACCTAATGTTTTTATTCAAATAGATTCATATTTTTGATAGGTCACTTTATTACATCTTAGTCTTAGTTTAATTTTAGTCTAAATTTGGATCAAGTTTATTAATTCATTAAAACTTTAGTCTAAGGTCTATACTAAGTCTTTATATATTACAAACACTTATTCTTTGATTTTATTGTTTGCATGTATGAATTGAACACAAGGTTGCTAAGTATTGGAACCTCACTCAATCAGATCAAAGATCAACGGCACGTGGGTGATCGCATGAAGTTAATAAGTCAAAGTTCCCCAAATCAAATATCGATGGTGTATATTCTTACGTATAAATTTTGATCGATTATATGAATTAAAAACTAGGGATCAATAAGTCAAGATCAAAGATTGATGATGCATGTTCAATCATGCACATAGAGATATATGGTAAGCACGAAGTTAATATGTCAAAGTATCTCAAAAAATCACATGAAGATACCAAGTGTCACAATCATGGTGTTTAGAAGTAGATCAATGACCTATATTTGATCATATGTTTAATTTATCAATGATGCACATTTAATCATGTAGATCAAAGATTAATGATGTGTTTTCAACTGTGCAGATGGAGATCGATTATGTGAATCAAGTCAATAAGTCAATAAGTCCATATTGCATGTAAGGCCACCATATGGTGTAAGAGCGTTAATTGTATGGAAATTGATAGTAAGGTACACAAAAAGAACGTGAAGCTACCAAGTGTCACAATATAAAGCCCAGATCAAAGATCAATAGCCAACATTAAAATTCAAGATGAGAAGACTTCTGAGGAGATCGACAGAGAAAATTTGATCAAGTTTTAGGGGGCATGAGATGAGGACACATGTCCAAACTGATAATGGTCATATTTTAAACTTTAATAAATAGCACGGTAAGGGAATGCCACATAGGCAGACATGTTAGATCAAAAGATTTTATAGACCCAAGCATGAAAAGGTATAAATACGAGATCAAAATATGATTTGAGCTACCAAAGCACATACTTCAAATTTATATTCCACCATTAAATCTCAATTAAACCTCCAAAAATCCCTAAGACGTATAAAAATCTCTAGAATTATTCATGCTTTCACTATTTCGAGCTAGAGAGAGCCTGTTAATCAAAATCATTCAAAGAGTCCAACCAAATAGCTAAAAGTGTTGAATTGTCATTCACAAGTAGACAATTTGAACATAATCATAGCAATGGTAACCTATGGACCTACTTTGAAGAAATTAGTTAAATTATACTTGTCATCAAATGCAAAAGGTAGAGTATTCAAAGATACAGAGTTTGTGGCTTTTTCACTGAATATAGGAGATAATAACTACTCGAGCTTGTTTGGGACCATAGAGAATCAAGGAGTTTTGACCAAGGAAGAGGAGAATTTACTTCTGATAAAGATAATGTATGATGAATTTATGGCAATTCAGTTGATACGACTCCATTATATTTCCACAAACCCATAAGTATTACACTTCATCAACATCTTTAGTCCTATATTTAGACATGCTAAAATTGATAAGGGTATGCTTATCCATGAACCTAGTTTGAGAAAAAATAGCATACATATCCCTTATTTCCTTTGAATCCTATTATAAACTACATGCGCCCAAAATAGACTTTGTCTCCATTAATGCATGGGCCCATAGACATACCATGGAGGATATGCTAGTGAAATGGTTAGAAGTTGGTAACAAAGTCATTTTTTACCCTAATAAAAAAATCCCTATGAGCCAATTCAGACTAGGAGTTAGAATGGTTATGACCATGTTAAAAAATTTATATGTATTTACACATACTACGCATGTTGAACCAATATGGGTACATGTATATTTCATTATTAAGAAAGTAGTAGTACCTCCTTTAGGTGAAATCATTAGCATTTCCTTAAGAAGACATATCTTTGGGATTAAAACAAATAAAAAATGAATTCTTCATGATGTCATATTTTTTAGATGCCTTGTGTGCCACAACTAAAATCCCTAACCAAAGAGATTGGTCTCCCAATGGTACCCAAATTATGTCCCAATATTATTCAAAATTGCATATTTACAAATATAAGAACCATATCTAATTCATTTATGACTGTGTATATCCTACATTAAGCCAAACCATCAATGGTGTCCCCATGATAAGGATAACTCCTTTAATTAATAAATATATTGAGATAATGGGAGATATCTTGTTATATTCTAATTACACTATTATTAGAATAGAGGGAACCCAAAGTGTCCCCCCTTAAACTACCAGTACATGTGTCAGATAAGTACCATACCAACTATTTAATGGGAGAGATGGGATCTACAAGACCAAAAGGAAAGGACTTATCCATGGTTTTCCCATGACTATTGGCAAAACCACTTTTAGACAATAGAACTAAATTGAAGCTGCTTTAAAACATAGGCTTGAAACAAGAGGATCTAGGGAAGAACTAATATAGTAAATTTTAAAATCTCAACTAAAGGTTGATACTGTTAGATTAGTAGTTGCACACCCTTATTTAACATATTATAGTTCAGATCATATAGTATCTAAGGAAGCTATGGCTCATACTTAGAAGGCTATATCAAAGAAAACATTTTTTCACACTCAGAGACTTAAAATAGTCTACCTAATTTTATAAAATCAATGATACTCACTAATTATCTAATATCTATTGCACATTTTAAACTAGTATATATCAATAATAATAAGGAATCATCAGTAGCTTTTGTACATTTCAAATTGCTGAAACAAATAATCAAGAAAATAAAACATAGCTAATTACAAAGAATTAGAATGGAAAAATTTGACACAGTTGCATGACAATCAAAAGACTTCTTCATGTATTGATACTTTTCCAACCCTTTTAAAAAGAGGAATTTATATATATTTGATGAGGGGTCACCTCATCTCTCAAAACCATGCAAAATCCTAAGTTACATGTCTACAATTAAAATGTGAATTCTAATTGATGTAAGGCTTGTATGTACAACTATAGTTGATCACAACTGTATCTTCAAAATAAATTAACTCATATAGTGCAATGCAATGTGTGCATGCTTTACAAAGTCTTTATTTTATTGTTATATGCATATGAAATTTATAAATAGACTCCAGTTGTATCTATCAACTCTTCATTCAAAATTCAAACAAAATTAACCTCAAAGCTAAGGTTTAGTCAAGGTTGATGGTTGTACCATTAAATCTGAAGTAGCAAGAGGAACAAGAGTGGTCAATTGAGTTGAATTGGATGGTGGGGTCATAACCACCATTTTATTTACTTTTAACTCCTTGTAATATTTGAAATTGACCCCATGTTAAAACTTGATGATGTCCATGTTCAAAATAGGTGGTTGATGTACCTTGTTTACTTGAACCATTAATTGTGCATGTTCAACCTTGGTGGCTATGAAATCCACCCAAAAAATATCTACTTCAGTAACCTTGTTCCTCAAAAAATTGAGTTTTTATTCAATTTCTTCTAATGTCATCCCTTGAATATTGATCAAACAACTAGTCAACATTAGCTCTACTTTTTAACTATCCTATAGAGTCTCTAGCCTATGAAAGTTTTTATCTCATCCAAAATATGCAAAATTAGTTTTTCATGATCCATAAACTTTGATATTAAGACCTCTACACTGGAAATCTAGTCTTCAGCCTCTTGCATCTAGATGACAACTAAATTTAGGGCATTAGATACCTCTGATAGTGTCATCAAGTTCAAATGGCTATAAGCCTTATTAGTTGTATATAAAAAATAAATTTCAATTTGTTTTAATCTTCTTTAAAAATAATTAAAATATTTAGATGTTTCAATAATATGAGGATCTAATTCATCTCTTATTTAATTAATAGCATCTAGGACATTGTATAATCTAAGGGTTGCATTTTGAATATCATTTTCAATTTCTACAGGGACATCAACAACTTGGTATTCCCTTACTTGTTCTAGCTCTTGTTCTAGATCTTTCCTAGCATGTGCGACTAGTCACCTCATGAAGTTATATCAAAGCTTATGTTTGAGTCCTAAAGTATGACTTGAAATATTCATTATAGGGGGACTCACCCAAACTCCTATTCTTCCTATTTGACACTGAGAATACATCTTATCTCTCTTATAAAAATATTCCCCTACCAGAATCATCCTGATCTTCCTCTTTTTAACTACTTGGATGGTCCCTGTAGATTTGTCAAAGATGGAACTGACTGAAAGAAGCTCTTTTATTATTAGATTGGGCCTTTGGGATGCATGGGCTTCCAAGTTAGCATCCCATTGAGGAATCACCAGTTGAGTGGAGTTAATTTATTGAGTGTCCTCAACTGTAGTCTCATCCATAAGGTTCCCTAAAGATTGCCTCAAAGTTTTTACCTGTAAGGGGTATGGTAATGACATCCAAATTATCTTAGACTAATTAATACATTGAATTAGGGCATTAAATGGATTGTATACACTAATTTATTTCCATATTTATTCATCAAAATAATTGAAGTGGACTAGGTAAAACTTGAAGAAGACACTAGTAATCCCAATTGAGTGGAGGAAACATGTAACTAGGCACTTGCCACAAATCCTTTGATTTTCTTGAAATGAAATTTTTTAGTCTTGGAAGTGTCATGGGTAATGGTAATTGGAGTGGAAATAATGGAAGTGGAGGTAATAGGGGTTAGGGAAATAAGCCCAATATTAGAAACAAATAAAATTTTAGAAACTAAGGGAGAGATGGAAACAATAGGACTCATTGACAATGTAGGAATACCAGAAATAATTGGGATGAAGGAAACCAAACTAGTGTTAGAAACACTAGAATCTAATGAAACAATAGTAGTGGAACAAACAATAAAAATAAAAGGGATGGTAGAAACAATAGGGATTGATTCAATTGAAGGATCACCTTCCTTACCTAACTTGCAACGCTCATGAAGTGGTGTTTTTCCTTATCCTTAAAGACTTAGGACTTTGGCCTTATTTAGGTCCTCATCCTCCTCTTCATTTTTAGGTTCCCTCTAGATGGATGCTTATCCAGGGTCTGTTGATCCTTATTGCAGTGGAGTTTTAGCAATTACCTCTATAGGGATTCCATGAACTCTAGGATTTCTCTTATAATAAATTATGGTTTTTCCAATCGAGAGGGAAGTCTATTGAGTGGAAGAATGAGAAATGTCCACACTTGTGCCAACTAGACTTGAGGAAGAAATAGGAAGATCTTCTTATTCATCATAAGAATCAATAAAAATTAGCTCCTCATGTCCCTTGGGACCACTATCAGTAGCTTCAAGTTCTTCCACTTCTTGCTCTTGCTTTACATCCCTCATTACAAGTGGTGGTGTTTGAGATGGTTCTCCATATGATGCATTAAAGACCATTGGAATTTCATCTATACCATGCTCTTGATTTATGACTATCATAACAATCAGTGGTGTTTTATATTGTCCTCTTTAACCCAATGGTCATTGGTGAGGTCCAAAATTCTAGAATTCTATTGATGCCCATCCACCTAGTTGTGGAAGCCTAAAAGATGTTTCTGTAACTGTTAAAGTAGGTTCTCCTTGAATAATTCTTAAGAGTTCCTCCATCAAACCAGCATCCTTTACTCTCTCTAGAAATTCAGCATCATCCATTACATTCAAAAATATGAAATCATGGTCATAAGGTTTATGTTGGTATAGGATGCCTATGCCTTTGATGTGCTTATGGATTAGGCCATGAGGATTCCAATCTCTATGTGGAAGAGTCACCAACATATAATACTCCTAAAACTTTCCAACTTCTCTAAAATTATTTTGGTTGACATAACACATTCTATCGATCATCAGAGAAGACTTGTGGAATACACCTTTCTTATTATTCTTCATGTCTAAGTCAGTACTCCACCATAGCTAGTAAGAAATTTTTTGCTCAACTAGTTTGTCTAAGACAAACATGGGGAGACACAATAGGGCAACTTTTTTCCCAATTACCATGATAATCATATAATTAAGATAAAACTAGTAATCTCCCCTTTTCTTGAGTGTCTTGCCAATGTTTTATGATACCCTGAGCAAGGGCTCTTCATGAATTTCTCTCCATACTTGTAGATATACATTTTCAGCAATTCTGACTATATTCCTTATATATGCATAGATGTGTAAAAAGGAGAAGTTGCATACCCAATTTTTAATGAAATTTGCGTCAGGGATCTAGAGTGATACATTATGAATATATATGATACCCATGATGACACCTAATAGATATGACATCATGTAGAAATGGTCACCCATGAGCCTCTTATCTTTCTTAAACATTTATTTCCATAGCCTTGCACTGATTATCTCCACCAGCATGAAGATCAGCTTAAAAGTCATCAATAAATCTAGTAATGATACCTATTCTAGATGAAAATAATAGATGCTAGGTAACTATACAACCTATTCAATAATGCCATTTTGATATGGATGCCCATCCAAAATTTAGTGATATGGACTAGATCTCTAACCTTCAGAGTAACCACCTCTCTAGGAGTGATCCACTTCCTTAGAGCATTCTCAATTGTGGAGGTTTTCTTCCACATTTCTACATGATGTCCATCCAAAGTAGAATCTATAGCTAGAAAATGTAGATACCTCTTACAATAATCTCCTTAAATGTAGGCAATGACCATCTTGTGATCCACATGATATATAAGACCACTACTAGTTACATTACCCACAAAGATTAAATCTCATGGTAGGTCAATGTGGGGCATGACCTTGACTTTAGCTACTACAAAATGTAATCTCTAGTTCTTCAATGGTAGTAAATCCATCATCAATTAATTTTTCATGGTTTTTATACTTTCTTCATGTGAGTGTGCATCTGCATCTTCTACTACATCCCAAATAGTTGAGTAATTAGCATAATTATTGTTGAGTACATTAAAATCAAAGATAGTGTCTATGTACTCTATTGAATCCTTGATTGAGAATTTAGAGACTGGCAGCACCCCCTAAATACTTTGGATGAAGAAGCCATTAGTACCTGGTCTAGTCATGTAATGCTAGTATTTAATTGAACTGCTTGCTTACTCTTTGTAAGTAATTTACAACTAAACATAGATAGTTAGGGCTTCAATTTCTCTTGAGATTATAGTTCACTCAAGTTTTTTAGTAATCAATAGGAACAACATTTATTTATAATTTGATTATATTGATTTAAGAATAAGACTTTAATTCTAGTTCGTGTGTCAGTAATATCCACTGTCTACAATCTTATTTTACTCATTTAATTTGAATTTTGCCATGTACTTTGGTATGTATGCCATGTAATATTTTTATATGTTCAAAGTAATGGCATGTTGTTACCTTGGACAAGTGTCATCTTGTTATTACCTTCATGCAATACTAATCATGCCTCATAGTCTACCTTCAGATATCGAGTGTTGAATCTAGCATTTAAAACATAATTCATGAATAGATATTCCAAATGAAATCTTTGAAGACCAATTCATGCAAACATAACCTATGAAGAAAACCTTTCATGATCACAACTTATGAACACTTTTATCGAAGATCAAATCCTATATATAATCCTTGAAGCAAAAATTCTAAATATAACCTACGAAGCATTTATAAAGTTTTAAAAGTGTGGAAATTTAGAACAAAACTTGTGAAGACCAAATCCATGAGCAAATTTTATGAAGAAGCACAAGTTCTGAACAAAATATCTAAAGACCAAATCCATGAATAAAACCTACAATCAAAAGTTTTGATGAATAGTTTACACAAAGGTTAAATAGATGAGAAGGATCAAAAATGTTGAAATCTAAGTTACAAACAAAAGTTCTGAAGACAAAATATGTGAGAAACACAAATGGCAAAAGGCAAAATACGTGAATCTTAAAAATTTATAATCATTGTGCATGCTCCAAAAACTTGTGTATATGCAAAAATATAAAAAAGTATTAATAAGTTAGTTATAATAAATTAAACATGTGAAAATGTTCCCTTGTATTTATACTGAACAATGCAGTTAAGCGCACATATAAATATCTATGAAAAGAAGATTTTTAAAATATACCTATACCTTTCAGAATATAGTGGGTCCCTATTTGAAATAAAAAATAGAGAATGGAGGTATGTTGAGTACAACACATTACCTACATACCAATACCTCAAAAGGGGATCAAGACTGATGTAGTTCTCATAATCTAAGTGTTGGTGCAAGTGTAAGTGAGTGTCAGTTTGAGTGTTATGATGTGACTTGAGACTAGAAATCTAAATAATTTGAGCTATGGGCTATTTTAGATGGGTGTATGCAATAAGTAGGGTAGAATAGAGATCAATAACCTTGATTTCCACAACTATTTTTGAATTTATTTATGATTTTTGCATATGATTTACATGTAGTGGATAAGTGGATGAAATTAGTCTATATATAGTGTTTTAGTGCTTGTCAAGATGTTAAATAGGTCTAGGTCGACCCTAAGGATGCATAGAGAAATGGAAATATATTCATTGGGAGAATAAGGAGTAAGGGGACACTAGTGTTTTCTTTTGGTCAATAGTGCAGTGTGTTATAGTCCAAAAGACCATGTTAATGATTGGGTGGAAGGAACGAACAAAAATGAGACCTGGGTGTCTAGCGGGTGGCTTAGTGTTACTTTTGGTATATTTGGGAATGGGTTGGATCGCATAAAAGTTTAAAAATGATTAAGAGAGTCCCTAAGATAGGTTTAAGACTAAGCTAAGGATAGGATGGTCTTAAGTGACACTTATTGCACTAAAATGATATTTTAAATGGCTACATTTGCCTTCCCTTTATTCTAAGAATGTAGCAGTGAAATGACTAAGATAAAGGAAAAGAAATGTACCTAAATTTATCTATGAGGTGAGCCTATGAATCTGGATCTAAGTCTATAAAATGCACTCCATTACATGTCATCCAAAAAAAACATAAAGGAATCAATCCTTAAGAAACATCAAAAGCAAAGATAAAACTAAGTAAAGAGATAAGAAAAAGAAGAAGGGAATGAATACACCTCATTGGATATGTGAACCAATGCTAAAACCTAATGACATCATGTGTGTACATGTAGATGGTGATTAAATGGTGAATAAATGGACTAAGTTAATGGCTTGCTCAATTCTCATGTGTGGGTGGCTTAATAATTCAAGCTGGCATTGACTCCATCATTGCCCACCCTTGCTCAATGGATCATAATATGTGCATAAATTAGATTAGACTGATGGCTTGTCAAACTCTCCTATGTAGATGGCTCAAGAAATCAAGTAAGCTATGACTCCATCATTGCCTACCATGTAGATTCACCTAAAACTAAATTTACAAAATGTAACTAAATTTGTGTGATGTAACTAAAATTGTATATGATGGCTTTGGAGCCACTCAGAGACTGTAAAATAAAAAATGACTTAGGAGCCACTTGGGTACTTGAGAATGTAGTTTAGGGACTACTCCATAATACCAACCACTACAAAAAAAAATAAGGCATCAATTTAGTGTAAACCTGATGCAAATAGTGTCTACAGTAACAGCATGAAGAATGGCATTGACCTTCCATTCCATCTAAGAGTATTGGTGTCAAAATGAACATATGGGAATAATGTGTTGTGTACATATCTCCAACTCTGATATCTATGCATATGGATTCTGGATTGAGTCATAATAATATGTGTCTAAGTATTTGAAACTAAAATGGGAGTGATCATGTCATGCATGATGCCCAAATCTAAGCAAAACCTATGTAATTTTTGCAAAAATTAAGTATATGCTAAACCTAAATCTATGACTAAGACTGTAAAAATTTTAAATGTAATTATTGTACATTTCTAATAATTTTAAAAAAATTTGTTTCTAGGGCTATTAAACAATAGCACGGTCCCCTAGTCAATAGTGCACTATGTTAGTATCATTTGTGTCATGATATTGACCAATTATGTTATTTATATGTAAAAGTGAGACTAATCTATATATTACTATTTTTCACTATGTTTTCTTGAATATGGGCTCTATAATCTATGTTTGCATGTTGAAAACTATATTTTGAGTGTATTAAGATGGTATGATCTCTGTGATAAACCCATAGTAATGCCCCCTCTTTTAAGGAGAGTTGTTGAAACTCTAAAATAATTGTCCTCAAAATAAAAGCTATGCATCATATGTGTTAGACTGAAAACATATGATATTTGCATGATAAACCAATATAATATGTATACATGACATCAGAATGTAAAATAATCTACGTATAAATTGGTAATGTATGATGTATGTTAGATCTAATATTCACAAGGTTGTCAAGATAGATAAAACAATGTAAGCATGTATATGACCAATAAATTTGAATATAATATGAGTAACTACCTAAGGGGATGGGGCAAGATGTCCATCAAAGCACCCAAGAAGGAAGAAGAGATGCATGAGGTCCCTCATGGGATCGTAATTAGATGTGAATGTAACAAGCAAGAGACAAGTGTCATGGCCATGATACATGCATGAAAGCATACATAAAAATGCATGAGGCACCCAAAGTTGGCCAAGGGGCCACAATATAAAGGACATGGGCACATGTCACTAAGTTTGAGGAATAAGAAACATACAAGGACAAGTTTAAATCTCTACATACACAGAGCAATAAATATTGGCTTAGAAAAACATGGAAGGACATGTTCAAATGTTTACATACACAATCAAAAATACACACACAAAGATATGGGCACATATCCAAAGTATACGCACAATGAAAGGAATTGTCTTAGAGTTATAGAACAATGGCATATTCAAATGCCCTCGAGTATATGTAGAATCAAAGAGACACAATCAAATATAAATTAGTAAAATAAGAAATAAGAGTGCATAAGCATGTGGTACAAATTCATATAATAGCAAAGATGTACATAAGTTGAGTCTATAATAGTAGTAGTTGGAAAAAAATGTATAGTATAAGATGATCAATCAAGATATAAGCAATGAAAAATATGTTAAATGGAGTATAGAAAGATATAACTTGGCAAACTAGAAGTTGTGTTTTATGATGCCCCAGTGGGTGAATGTATCAATGTTGAATCTATGTATCATTGTATATGCCTTTAATGGGTTGATATTAATAAATTTAGATCTTTGTAGAGGACTTAAGTCTTATAGTAATCTATGAACACTTGAAAGGAACAAATGAAGCATGTATGTATGATAAAACCAATTATACTAACATAGATAGAATATATAGTACCTAGCAAATATGAAGAATGTAAACATGGAAATTCATACAATCTAAAATTTATATTTTCTAAACAAATATTTGAATGTTTTTGTATTTTTGAATTTGTTATGTTATTTTTGTATTTTTTGAGTATAATATGTGGTAATATTATGTACAAGAAACATAAAAATGAAACTATATACAAGGAGAAAGGTAAGATAAACTATGTATAAGTAGAAAGGAACATACTAAAATATGAGTCTCACAAGAGACTCACTATCAAGGTGTCTTGTATCAAATAAGGGAAGAGTGACTGCACATGTTATGTGAGGTAGTATTTTAGATCTATGAATATGATGTACTGAGTAATCTATAGATGAAACTATTGGTGGAATGGGGTTATGAATTATGGAGTTAATTGAATAGGCCTATGAACTATGGGGTTATTAGGGACCCATCAAGTAAAATAAGTTGTGACTAGCATGGGTGTTATATGTTGGAACACTGATCTGGATGATAATGGGGTAGAGAGAGGCTCTCTAGAATCCACAACATATCTCTAACATAGGGGTCTCTTTATTATAGGTCTTTATGGGAGATTATGTGTGTGGTAATGTTATAGGAGTAGACTTCACCTGCACTAGTAGCTCAACTGATATTAGAGGTATGCTAATGGAAGCTATGTGTGGAGTTGTGACTAGTGGCTACTTTGTAATTGACTGTAGAATAGGTAAGGAATACTCATATGAAAGGCCCTCGATTGTAACCACCTAATTAGCATGTATGTATTTAAGACATCTATGTACGGTGGATGGTATGGATCAAAACTACTATATCCAAGGGCTACTCAATAACATGTCAAATGTGTCAGCACTAGGTACCACTAAGAATATGATAGCCATGTGTGCATTATCAACCTATAATGGAAGTGTTATCTCCCTGATGGAGCTCTAAATATGACCACTGAAGCCATAAATAATTGTATTTATCTGAGAAATATATTGCTCTAAATATCCCAAGTGATTTATAAGTGTAATAGTACACATATTAATGCTTGACCCATTATCAACCATGACACTCTAAATAAGATGATGATCAATGTAATCTCATATAAATTTGAGTCATCATCGATGATCTCCTGCTCTAATAAAGTGATGAGAGGTCTAGTTTTCACTGTAGTATGTTACACACCAATGATATTATTTAGAGGGTATGTGTCTATTTTATGAGTATGGTAAGATGTTGGTGGTATATGTGCTTGATAAGTATAATAAACACTTAAAGTGCCTATTATCTCATTAGTTGCATGCTTTAGAAACAAATCTAAAAATGTTTTTAATGCTTTTGCTTCTGTCAGTTGTGCTCTAGGATCCTCTATAGGGGTGTTCACATATGATATTAGCATTTATCAAGTCTTGTATCTTATGTCATAAGTTAATGCATCTATTTTTAGTATGGCCTAGTTCCCTATGATATTCATAAAATGCATTGACATCATAACTCCTTGAAGGAGGCCTAGTCGTATCAACCTCTTTGATGGGAGGGAGAGATATGATGTTGCCTTTCAAGAGTTGTTGAAGAACATGTGTTGGCGATTCGAGAAGATTTGTTAAAGGTCTCCTTAGAGGAGTTGTTAAAACCATGTGAGGAGTTGGCTCTAAGACTGCATTAACTATTGTCTTTTGATTGTTCTTATTTTCAATGGGCTTCACCTTATATAGGGGCTTATTAGAACTCTTATTAGTTGAATTTGATCTAGTTGTGTACTTTAATTTTCCTATAGAGAGAAGATTGACTTAATGTTCTTTCACTATATGGCATAGATCTGTGAATGATATAAACTTTTTAAATAGTTTAGCTTCATATAAATGCAATAATAAACTCTGGTTAAAATATGTCCTAGAGTTCTCTATCTATCATGGGGCTAGTCATCTTTCCTAATATAATTTTATATCGCAAGACATATTCAGCTATTGGCTCATTATATTTTTACTTGAATTGTGCAACTTGAATGTATGAAACTTTTTCATTGATATTGATTGAAAAGTGTAACAAAAACATATCTACTAATGGATTAAAGGTTGTGATGGATTGATTAAGAAGATCATAGAACCATTGTAATGCATAATATTTTAAGCTATAGAGAAACAACTTAGTCAAGAGCCAATCATTGGACATGTAGTCCAAACATGTGTGAAAAACATGAAGATGATGCTCTTGGTCACCCTTACCATCATATAAAGTAAGTTTGGGTGCCACAAATTTGAAGGGCAAAGGATTTATCGCTATATGTTGTGTCAAAGGTGTATGTAGGAGTATATGAGAATCTAAGGCATAAGATGGTCTAGTAATACCTTACTAAAGATGTAACACCTTAGAATATAGAGAATTGATCTCTTACTAAAGGGATTGTACATCTAAGGAAGAGGGACGTGTACTAGCCACAAGAGGTGGTGCTACTGGTGAGAGTTGGCTAGTTGTAGTAAGTCATTACAGAATCTAAGTTGCCTCTGTAGTAGGTGTAATAATATTATTATTTATAGGGTTGAAGGATTGACCAAGTGATGTGTTCTTTATTTTCCATATAGCTTGTAAAATATGTGCATAATGATGGGGTTATTCCTGAAGTCTATCTCTAAAACTTTGTAAGACCTCATCTTTATTAATTATTAGATTGTTATCATCGAGGGGGGGAGTGTGACCCGGGTCTTATCTTGTGTATCATTAATATCTTGATTGTATTGTTCATGTTTTGATGTATTATCATTAAATTACACATGTTTTGAGGAGGGTTTTAACTGGTCCTTTATCCATGGTATGGGTTTGAACTAAAAGAATTTGATTATGCTCAATAGGGTTACCACTAAACCTAACACTTCTTCTTAAAGGAATAGATATAACTTTTTTAGATTCCATATAGTAAGCAAAATGAAAGCGCATTGCCATAACATAATATATGAAATCTAAAAATCCTAGCATAGAAAATTGGAATAGGAAAAAAAAGATGCAAACCCTACGAGCATCTAGGGCTAGAGTTTTTGCATTATTCAAAGTAAGTTGGGTTCACCAAATGATTTAAATTTTAAAGAGATTATGGAATGTAAAACCTTAGGTTGCTAAAGTGTTGGATTAATAAATCATAGAATAAATATAGCAATATCAACAACAATTGATTTTTACAATAATTGATTTAACTGATTATTTTATAAATAGTAAATAAATTATAAGAGATGTACTTAGCTAGAAATTGATGAAGACATACAAATGACAGGATGAAAATTAGTACAGGGACTATGCAAGGTGTCATGAATAGAAATCAAAAGTTAGAAACCCACCTAACAATAGCACAGTCCCCTAAATAGTAATGCATTATGCTAGTGTCCTTTGTGCTACGTTAGTGTCCTTTTAATAGAAAGAATAGTGAGCTTTTAGGTGTACCTTTGCCTGATTTTGAAGAGTTTGTGCATATGTGCACAGATGTTAGTTCACTTTATGTTCCCTTTTTTGACTGATTCTAATGCCAAACCTTAGGCCTCCATATTTGTTAGGGTATTTGAGGAGCACAAGTAGAAAAATAGTGATGTTAGCATGGTAGGCTAGACATGACCTCAACACCCCATGTGTTGAGCATTGTCTACATACCAAAACCTCAAAAAGGGATCAAGTCTGATGTAGTCCTCCCAATCTAAAGTTGGCGTAAGTGCAAGTTAATGTTAGTATGAGTATTAGGTTGAGTGCTTTGAGTGTGACTTGAGACTATAAATCTAAGTAATATGGGCTCTGGGATATTGTAGATGGGTGTATGTAGTAGGCTATAATAGGGATCAATGATCTTGATTTGAACAACTACTTCTGAGTTTATTTATGAATATCTGAATCTGATTTCCATCTAGTAGATAAGTGAATGAAAGTGGTATATATATAGTGTTATAGTGCTTATCAAAATGTGAAATAGGTCTAAGTCGACCCTAAGAATGCCTAGAGAAATGAAAAGATAACCCTTGGGAGAATAAGGAGCAAGTGGACATTAACTTTTCCCTTTGGTCAATATCACAATGCATTATAATCTAAAGGATTATGCTAATGTCCAGGTGGCAGGAACGGATGAAAATGAGACTTAGGTGCCTAGGGGTGGCTTAGTGTTACTTTTAGTATATCTGGGAATGGGTTGAACTCACACAAACATCAAAAAATGATCAAGAGAGGCCCTAAGATAGGTCTAGGACTAAGCCAAGGATAGGTGGTCTCAAGTGACACTTATTGCACTAAAATGATATTTTAGATGACTACACAGTTTTCAAATTCAGTGGGGATATGCTTTGAAAGCATGTTCTCCACACTTATTTAGTATATGGTACTTATATTAGTTATCAGATTTAGTGCGGCCATGTCACATGTGTAGGGCTTCCATACATTCACATTTTTTAGATTCAGTGTAGGCATGTTTTCCACACCTATTCAGTATTTAGCATCTCCAAATTATAGTGGAGTCATGTTTTGGAAACATGTTCTCCACATTGGTACTTATATCAATTTTTATATTTCTCCATATATAGTGGTCATATGCTTTGGAAGCATGTTATCCACACTTGAATAGTTTTTTGAATTGGCCAAAGCCTACAATTATATGATTTAGATTCACAGTTATGGCAAAATTATATACATTGATACCATTGTTATACATAATTTTAGTATGAGATGTATCTAAGGTGCATATGTTTTGCAATGTGTGCCAAATATTCATTTTTTCTCCAAGGTTAGGGGCTCTCTCTCTCTCTCTCTCCACCTTTGGATATATACACTTTCAATAATTGTTTATATTTGCCCTAATATCAATTTTAGAGCCTTCCAATAATACATATTTTTTAAATCAACTTATCAATAGGCAAGGCAATTACATCGACACAAAGGTATACTCCTAAACCTTACTCTTTCAATTTCAATCTATTTTAAGTACTTTCAATTATAGATAATATGCAATGATTATATACTATAAATTGCTCTTGGTTACAAATCAGTCACCAACAAACCACTCAAGTTGGGCACCCACAAAGACAAACTCTGTTATATACACCCAGGTATGTATTCCTTTCTTTTAAACTAGCAATTTCATTACTAGATTAAAGGAAGCCAAATGTAGATGATATTTATGAATTATATAGCACTTTAGTCTTGTACACTTGGCAAACTCAGACCTTGATTATTCCTCTCAGTTTCAGACCTTTCTTGCTTCTATAAGTCTCACATTTGCTCTATCTTGTGTCCCTTGACCTATATCTCTTAGTCTGATTAGTCTTATGTTGATGACCCAGGCCTTCTATATTGCCCAAAATATTTAAAATATGTTTATCTTCCACCTCTGCAAGTTCTAAACATGTACCTATTTTTCTACTTCCTGAACACTAATATCTAGGATAGACACTAGTATCATGAACCGACGCAATTGTTCAGTACCTTAAACTCATCTAATTTGTAAATTAAATGCATCATAATATGATTTAATTCAACAAAGGGATTGATATAAATACAAGATCACCCTCATTTATTCCTCACCTACAAAGACCTAGCAAAAGACCAAAGAGACCAAGGCAACTTATAAAAATCACTCTATCAAGCATTCAATTAAATAAAACTTCCCTATTTATATCCCAGACATAGGTACAACACATCTACAAGTCTGAAGTACTAAATGGGCAACCTAAAATCTTGATTTGCAAAGTTATAAGCTAAGTAACTATTGTACATGCATTACACATATTGCATAATTCACATACAATCCAACACGTAAGAGAGAACTAAATCAATCTGAGGCCTTCTTCAAAGTATTGGCTATGTAGGTAGCGCTCACTAACATATTTATCTTTGGGGCCAACTTGACACCATGTGCACACTAACCCATTTTTCCTCAAGGTCACAATGAAGGTGAAGAATTAAAGTTTTACAAATTCAAGAAGAGCGACCATCCATGACTAAGATCTAAATGCATTAGATCAAAGGTGAACTCAAACCCATAAGCATCCAGGTCATCGCATCCTTCTCCATCAAGTATTCTAAACAGGGCACTTGCATTGAACCTAGACAGTAGTGTCATTATAACCATCCTATATTGATGTTAGTGTCTAGAGCTCTTTAAACATCAAATCCAAATATAACGATTGTTTCAAAATCATCTTCCACCCTACTTTGTGCATATTCCATATCTAGCATTATGTTAGCATTAGAACCAAGTATATTACTTATTTTTCATTTCCACACATAGCTTAGTTGTAATTTCTATATTTAATCTATTCTCAATATAAAAAATTCAATGTATGTTTATATCTAAGTTTAGTATTTAATTGACATGTAGATCTGATTATCACCCTTGTGCATTGTCATTTATATATTCTTAACCCTATTAATACTAAGTTAAGATTCATACATCTAAATTAAGCTAAATAAAAACAAAATATGGATCACCATCATTCTAAACACACCTTTCAACCTAAAGATATAGTTTTCCTCTAGTTATAACCTTATAATTAGTCTTCTCTCAAATTAAAGGGGTGTTATAAACTTGCTTCCAAGTCTTATGGACCTTATAAGATTCTTCAACAAATAGATCATATTTCATACAAGTTGGAACTTCTACCCTCTTCACGTATCTAGTTTTTCATTTCTCTTGTTTGAAGAAAGTTTTAAGCCATAATGTCATAGCTCAGATAGTAATTCATGAGCTTGATGCAAAAGGATTTCTCCTTGAACTTGAAGCTATTCTATAGAGGTGCTCTTGTCAACTTAGTAATCTTACCATCATTGAGTTTCTAGTGCAATGGCATGGAATGAATCCATAAGATGTGATGTGGGAACCCCTCCACCTCTAGCAATAATTTCTTCATCTTCAGCGTTGAGGGAAAACCCTTTGAAAGGGGAGGGCATGTTAGGATCCCTTCATCCTAACTCTTTCGTTATACTCTTTATTTATAATTGTTGTTTTTAATAAAATCTATGAACGCATATGCTTTGTAAGTCATTTGTTAAGCTAACTGTAATAATCTCACATGCATGGAATAGTAGTTAACTGGGATAAAATTAATATAAATAAGAGCCTAGACTAGTGGAAAGGTGTCCATGAATTATATTGTATTAAGCTTGATCAAAGGAGGTTAACCTCTTAAAGTGACCAACAATATTGTAATGCAGTTATACTCCCTTTTTATCCAATATAGTATTTTTTCATTCATTTGTAATCTTTTTTTTTATATTTGCACTATTATTCTATTCTATCACAAGAAGGGTCATAACAAAGTTATGGTCTATATATCGATGATGGGTTGGTTATTTATTTCTCACCTTAGAATGGTGATTGTTTATCTTTCATTTGTGCTATGTTTTTTTGTTGAGATGTCTAATGGTTTGAAATATAACTTTGTCAAAATTCCTTTTTCATCCTTGGTTATTGAAACCATCATCTAGATGATGGTTGGGGTGGTAAGAGCCATCGATGGTTGGGTTGATGGGGCTAGTTGGGAGGGTTTGTCTGATTCAATTACTTGTCATTCTATTATTAGATGATTTTGATAAAACCATTCAAAAGTAGAGTTTGATCTTGTAGATTGAAACATAAGTGTGGAACTTAATGTTTATGTTGGTAACATTAGCCTGCAATTGGATATACAACAATGATAAACCATAGTAAAATCTAGTGGCCCAAATCCTCTTGGATCAAGAGAGAAGAGGAGGACGGAGCTTCAAGGAGAGGAGGATTTCTTATAGCAAGGATAGTTGAAATAAATTTCCATAGAATCAAGTGGAGAAACCATGATATTCTACCTCACTACACCCATCAATGTATTTTTTTATTCAATTTTACATCTCTCATTCCCTTCTTTTTGTTTGAGCTTTTCAAAGGGTTTGCATGGCCATTTGACTTGCCCCTTTATGATTGTTTGTTTTCCATGGTTGGACCTTTGGTCACCATGTTATTTTTAGCCCTCTGAGGGCTTAGAGATGAAAAATCTATCTTTTTCTTCTTGTTTTTTTAAAAATCTTTTTATTGACTTAAAATTGTATTGCTATATTGTGCAAAAGGGCTTACTTTGTAGGTATGTTTTGTGCCTTTCTTGGTAGGGTTTGGGCATGGGAACAAGGTTCCAAAATCCTCCTGTGTGATTCATTGCATGGGGTTTGGGTAATAGAAAAACCATCATTTTTCATATTCCTCCCATGGCAATGGGAAAAGTGTTTGGGCAAGGGGATGCATCCCAAAGTCTCTCTCCCTACCTATTGAATGGAGAGTAGCAATTCTTGTACACACAAAAGATAATGATTCTTGTGATCTTGAGAGCTCTTGTTGTTGCCTCATGCTTTAAATGATTGTAAATTGTGTGTTCTTGAAATGGATTCTTATGTTTCTTGATGGGTGGTAGTAAAGAGCCCCTTGCATGTATGGAATATTTGATAAGATAATCCATCTATATATGCTTGCCACTCTCTTACCGATACTTTACATTGTCTAAAACTTGTTGGTACTACCTATGCTAAGGGCGATGCCCAGAGCCTAATGAGGATATTATCAAATAGAAGATGAGCCTTTCCTTGGTTTGGCCTTGCAGACTATTTAGAACATGAATCTTTGAAACTAGTTTTCATCTTTTTCTTGTAAATTTTTATGTAATTATTGGTTCACTGTTAGAAGCCATGAAACTTTAATTTTTTTTAGTTTATAAATTTTGAGAAAGAAATATGAATATAATCATTGAACTTGCAAAGCGTTGTGACACTCATTCTTGTGCCTTTGTTGAAAGAAGGAAAAATTTTGATTTATGGACTCAATTATTTATGTGGATGAATTGAATTAAAATTTTAATGTATAAAATGTTATCTTGTTGGATATAATATAGTTGTGAAAATAAAAGTATTCAATTTTTGCTTTAAGTTTTTAAAATGGCTCCCAAAGGGGTGGTTTGTTTTCCATAATTTTGGCTATAATTAAAAATCACCTAATCTTCCAAAAGTAAATTTTTGTGTAATAGACTCCACTATGATTCCACAACAATTCATGGAATCATTTGAGGAGCCATGGTTTAATTTAAAAAAAAATTAAGGTTAGAGGTCCTACATGGCCTAAAATCCTTTATAAAAATGCCCGTCCTTTCTGTAATTAATACACTCAATCTAGAAGGTGTCAAGGGCAAAAATTAATTTTAGATGAAAATATGCAATTTTATGATCTTGTAGGATTTCGTTTTACAATTTTATGGGCTATTTAGAGCCCGTGGCAAAAAAATTAAATCAATTTTATGATCCTCCATCCCCAATAAACTAAACAGATTTTCAGACCACTTTTGAGCTCATATGAAGACTTGAGACCTTCCTATTAAGCACTTTCCAAAAAGGTAAGTCAACTCAAAAATAGAATTAAATTGTGACTTGAGGGGTGAACTGAGCACTATGATTGGTCAAGATCACCCGAGGTCCCATTTGAACCTTTTCAAGAGTTAAGATGAATCGTTTGAGCCAATGGTTGGTTAAACCCATGTCATTTTGGTTAAGTGTCTAGTACAGGCCATGGAGCAATGAATCTTGATAGGTCTTTGTAAATATTTGTAGACTTGTTGTGGGTCAGTAAGCCGATTAGAGCAAGTTGGGTTGACATATTTGCATGGTTACCATTCAGTCACTTACACATTGCCATATGTGCTCATTAAGGCATGTGAGTTTGCTTTGACGTGTTGTGTCTCATTCCAAAAAGTTGGTAACACTGTTGGCGATGTGGATGTATTGAATTTGCATTCTACATTCTCAAAAAAAAATGGCCTATTTTTGCTTGTTCTATTCCACCATATTTTTTTGGGAATGACAATTTTTAAAACTATGGTTGATACAAAAGGTAATATAATGTCTTTTAACAATCTTTAAACCAAATTGGTCTACATTACCCAACAATGTGTGTATAAAATGTAATTCCCTCAAATTACATGTGCTTGGTGGTTTGTTTTTTCAATCCCTGGCATAGGAACATGTAAGCAAATTATTTTCAAATGTGATGAAAAGGTTAATTAATTGTAACTGGATGAAAATCCAAATCTAACCCAAACTTTTTCTAAAACTTCAAAAGACCACACTGAGGAAAACTTTGGTCAAAAACTAATTACAGCTAGTAATCATGAGTTTTCCATTTGCATTGGTTTAAATCCCTAGCCCAAATCTCATCAGTTTGTTTGCATTCATGCAAATGGTATCATTTCCTTAATTTTTATGATTAAAAAAATTAAAATCATGACTCCAATCATAGCCCTATATTCCTAAAATTAAAATCTAACATATGTAACATCTAACATCAATAAACACTCCCATCAAATCAACTTCAACCACAATCTATCTAAAACTAATGAATGGTATGAATGAGTGTAATGTTGCTAGACAATATTAGGCTTGCTCGAAACAATAAGGACATAACAGAAAGCAAAAATATATAGAAAAACTTAATTAAAAAATAAATAAAATGACTATTTGCCAACAAGCATTAAATAAAATTGTATATATCTATAAGCATATATCCCAAAGCAATTTTGAAAGCAATTTTTACCTAAGAAAGCCATAATTGACCCTCCAATTGATATTAAAAATAGAATTTTTACCTTAACAATTATTTGTTCCTCAACATGGAAGAAACTAACAATCGCATAACACTCTCACATGATAAAATGAACCCATGAAGGATATCACGGATGGTATAAAGAAACTCACATAAGGAAATGTTAAAGGCATCGAACACTACCAAATTGAAATTCTTAAGATTGAAATTTTTATCATTGACCACATAATCAAACATTTATTGATTATTAGGTTAAAACGGGATTTTTGAAAGGGACCAAACCCTCTTACATAAAAGAGCTACATATATAACAAGAAAAACCAAGAGAAGTCCTCCTCAAACAAAACAAGGTTAAACAAAAACTCAAGCAGAAAGAAAGTTGTAACAAGGCAACAAAAACAAACAATGAAATTACAACAAAGAGAAACTAAGAGGAAGGTTTAGATAATAAGAAATCTCTTAAGGATCCAATAGCCTTCCAATCTTCTTCTAAAAAATTCAAATAATCCTTAGCGACTTCCAAATCTATAGCATTGGGTTGAACTTATTTGTTTTTCCTCCTACTAGTTTTTTAACTAGGGCCTCCCTTCTATTGGTATCCCTCTTCTCTTTTTCATAGCTTCCTATAGAGTGAGAATCATCATCACCTTGCCCATCTAAAACATTGTTTTTAACATTTCATTGAGAGAAGTTTGGTTTCCCTCCATTGTTAACATCTTATCTTTTAAATTGTTCACCTCTTCTTTGAGTTCACAAACACTACTAATAGTTGACCAAAGATCTTTATTGAAATGAACCTTACACTGCACTTGACATTGGTCTCTATTTAGTTGTTGGTGTAAATGATCTATCTTCGTTCTCAATCTCCCATTTTCAATCATTAACCACTTGTCGATACTATGTTGAAAGAGGAATTCCTTATTTAGAAAATCAACCTTGGAATTTTAAGTTTCCCAGATAAATCATCTTTAGTCATATTCCTAGTCTTGATGCTCTGAGATAGGAGGATGCTTAAAATGAGATTGACCATTGTTCTCTTTTTCAACATTGCCTCGTGTGACAGTGGAGCACTTAATTTTACTTGGTTATACTTGTTTTGCAAGATGTTAGAGACCTTATTAGGGCATGGTTGGCTAGGGGCATTTATGTTAATATCTACAGTGGGACTAAAAACAATGTGCTCCCTATTAATCCCAACCTCTGGCCCCTTATTAGAAGACTTCTTATTAGTCGAAGGAACCTTGATGATAATAGACTTTAGGATATGGAGATTCTTACCTAAAACTAACTAGACCTGAAAAAGTGACCAACATTGGGAGGAGCATAATCCACTAGAGTAACTTTTGGAACAACAAGAGACTTGGCAAGTTGGGACTGGATTCTTCAAAAAGGAGGATAAGGCCTTGATTTAGGGGAAGCTCAAATTTATCAATTTGGATATGTAACAATATTGCATATAGTTGTTATTATTCCTAGGTGTCTTTTGATAGCTTTTGTCATGTAGTGTGTAGTTGCACATTTCCTTTCATCTTGCATTTCACTTGTCATTCCTTCAATATTTTTTCCAACCTAACAATGGTATCAAAGCATGATTTTTTTTTGTCTTTCCTCCATTCATGGTTATCCAATTTTCTTCCCAGCGAATCAATTTCTTTCAAAATTTTGTATAGAACTGCAGTATCAAATATTCAAGCGCTTAGAAGGACATTGTTGATTGTCTTAAGCAATGAAAAGAAGGTGTTTTGCTATTGCAAATCAATTTCTGACAAACTTGTGTTGGGAGATGGATGTATTTCTTCTCTTCTGACTATATGAGAGTTGTTTCTAGTGGATTGTTATTCTTTTTTAACAACACATTAATGGTCATAGATTGCATTGTATAGCATTTCAGTCAAGTGAATGACGTCTTGGTATGATTCCCAACTTCACTGACTATTTGATGGCCACATGGCATCAAATTCTTGAAATTTATAACTACCTGACAATTTATGCAAGGTGTTTTATATGTACAGACTATGTCTCTTCTAATATTGGCTTTTTAGAAGGTCTATGATATGTTTTGGAAAGGTGTCTCTACCAAGCATCCTATCTACATACCTTTATTCTGACTACAAGCTTCCTTGTTGCGTGGGAGGCCCATGTGAGCCACAAACAATTGCGTAGAAAGGCAGAAGGTGTTATCAATCAGAGTTTATATTCATACATGCGTTGGAATTTGTAAGTCCATTCACCTATTTCCATTATAGTATGCAAACATTGCCACATAAAAGTCTTCAGCGAACTATACACTTTTGAGGAGGCCATATTTTTTTGTATATTATTTCTTTCTCATTTCCAATATTGGAAATTCAACAGAAGTCAATAATTGGAGAAGAGAGGTACACAAGTTTTAAGCTTTTTCATTTAAAAAGCACAATTCATTTAAATGTTCCTTTTTCAAATTTAAAAATCATTGAAATTTGAAAAGCATTTAGATCTGGAGCAATTTTTTCATTTGTAATTGCCTTCAACATGCTACTCTAATCAAGTTTGGCAAACAACAACCAAATCTTACAAATTCAAAGAGAAATAAGGAGAACTATTTTGCCCATTTGTCACTGTCGAAAAATATAAATCCAATAATTAAGAAAAATTGAATATATTGATGTACGAGGTTTTCTTTTTAAGTCAATGTTAATGACAAGGTGAATCATTTTCATGTGCCATGTAGGTACCACAACCACTCTACTCTCACATACCTCAAAAATTCTTTCATGTACTATGGAGTATATCGAAAGAGCTAGCTTGTTCCACATACCAACAGGTTTATAGAAAGGACTGGTATATTGAAAGATTTGGTATATCGATCTAGTGGTATATAAAAAAGGGGACCATTTTGAAGTGATAAAGAACCAATCGAACTTAACAAAACCTCAAAACTCCAAACTGAAAATTGAAAACTCAAAACCATGCATTCAATCGAATCTATCGTTGGCACAACATTGACTGACAAAGATCACTGGTTAGAATGGTCTCAACAAGTGGAAAACACTCATCTTCAATGATCTATGGTTCAATTTATGCGACGAGGACACACAACCAGTTAAGTCAACAAGGAATGCAAAAGATATTTGGGCATGGAGACAAAGAAATCAGAAAACATTGGCCTTGATAAAGGCTTCAATCGACGGAGATGTGTTTCATCATATTCAAAAGTGCAATACTCAATGGGAAAGCATTTCACAAATTGAATGAGCTATATAATTCCCACTCAAAGTTAAAATTCATTCCGTTACAGTTGAAGCTATTCAACGTTGAGTTGAAAGATGGTGATGCGATGAAATTGGCTTCAGAGATACGTGCCATCAAGCATGATGTAGAAGCCAAGGTGTCAAAATCGACATCTACATGATCCCATTCATAAAAACTTTTCTTTTCGACTATTCAACATATTTGGAGTCCCTATAAGCAAGCAATATGTTGACGACGCTCACATTTGATCAATTGATTGAAAAGATGGAAGAAAGAAAAAAAAAACCTTTGGAAGAAAAATCGAGTTCACAAGAAGAGAAAGTGTGTGTTATGTCAAAGCAAATTCTTTCAAAACTTCCAACAAAGCCATGTCTTATTAAAATGAAGGCAATAACAAGTACAAAGGAAAAGACGGCAAAAATAAAAATCAAGGTGGTTAAAAACAAAATGATAAACAAAACCTCTACTGCGAATGGTATGACAAAAAAAAAAAGTCATAAGACTCGTGAATGCAGAACTTCATGAAAGAAAATTGAAACATACCATAAGAAGAAAGAAAAAATCAAATAAAACAAAGGAGTCAAACTTTGCCCAATTCACCATTGAATGTATTTTTCAATACAAATGATGAAGCAAACAGTGTCTCAATCACTTCTTCATGGTTTGATGTTTGAGTTCTTGATACTAGTGCCACTTTGCATATGACTTTTCAAAAAAACTTCTTTGATGTGTTCAATGAAGAAAGTTGTACTGCAATATACCTCACAGATAGATCGAGTTTGCAACCACAAGAAAAAAGTACAATAAGACTCAAGTGTCCAAGACTTCCAGATTTCAAACTCCAAAATGTTCTCAACCTTCTTCAATTGAAATGAAACTTGTTGTCCCTAGTGCTCATAAGGCAACAAGGCCACTTCGTTCTATTGAATAATGATGATGTCACTATCAAGAGGAAAAGTGACAATGCAGTCGCCTTGACTAGATATGAAAAAGGAAAACTACTCAATCTCAGGGGTGAGCCATCAAACTCAAGGAATTATGCTCAACTCGTGGAAGACATAATGTCTCTAAACATGTGGCATGCTTGATTCGGACACACTATAACAGCATTCGTGTATTGCAAAAGAATGTTGTTGGCATGCTTACACTGTTTGCAAAATTAGAGGAAAAGTGTGAACTTGCATCTTGGCTAAACACACAAGAGAACCGTTCCCAAATTCATAGTGGAATGCTGACTGAAAGTTGCAACTGATTCACTCAGAGTTGTGTTCTCTTCATATCATCTTCGTTGCTAGTCATATGTACTTCATGATGTTCATTAATCATTACAGCGGATTGACATGGATATACTTTCTAAATAAAAAACTAGAACCCTTCGAGACTTTCCAAAAGTTTTGAAACATGATTGATAATGAAGCTCAAATCTGCATCGAGACACTCAGGACAAACAATGGTAGTGAATTCACTTCAAAGAAGTTTGAATCATGTCTTGAGCAAAACGGGATCAAACACCATCTCACAATTCCTTACACTCTACAACAAATAGAGTTGTAAAAAAAATGAACAAAACTGTGATGAATACGGTTTGTGCTTGTTGTACTACAAAAGAGTAAATCTGCACTTTCGGACTGAAACAATTAAAACCACAGTATACCCCTACAATAAATCACCATCAAAAACCTTGCAGTCTAAAACTTTGTATGAGATGATGTGTGGTCATCTTCCTTTAGTGTGACATCTTTGGATTTTTTGATCCACTTATTACGCATTGGTTCCTAAAAAGAAAAGAAATAAATTGGACCATAGGGGTCAAAAATGCATACACTTGGATATTCTGAATCCTCCAAGGCATATAGGCTATATGATGAAAAAGAGATGTTTCTTGTCGCAAGAGAAATTGTCTTTTATGAGTTTGCAAAGGACAAAGAGCACATTGATCCACAGTCGAGTTGACTAAAATTTGATGTCTACAAAAAGAGTGATTTGGATGTTCCAGACAATGAGTGGAGGACACGGTTGGGAATCCATTAATTTTTCTATTGTCCTATACAAGAAATTGAAACTCTTCCTAAAGGAGAGAATGAAACTTCATTAAACAATGAATAGGGGCTACCATAACAACAAATAGAAAGTGATAGAACTTCAAAGGATGAACTTGAAGCACCTAAAACACAAAAACAAATGCCTAAATGGACCACTCAGACAATGAAAGACGTGAACCCTAATGAAGTTGGAAAAACATGGACAAGATGTGCACATGCAATCGCATCACAATCAAACGAGTCCCTTAAAGACACTCAAGACAGAATTGAAAAGCTCACCTTAAATGATTCTCCAGAAGAACTCAATGTTGTGTTTCTTTCAGAACCAACATTTTTCAAACAAGTTAAAAAGCTTGAATCTTGGAGAAAAACAAAGAAAGATGAGTACAATGCATTGGTCAAAAATGGGACTTGAAAATTGGTTGATCCTTCATATGGTTGCAAATGGGTCTGTCGTAACAAATACAATGTTGATGGCTCACTTGACAAGCACAAAACAAAGCTTGTTACAAAGAAATATGCTTCAAAAGAATGACTTGACTACAATAAAACCTTCGCACCTACAACAAAGTGGACTACCCTTCGAACCATGTTGGCTCTAACGGCTCACAACAAATGAAAATTTTACCAAATGAACATCAAATCTACATTCATGAATGATAACTTCAAAGAAACTGTGTACATGACACAACTCAAAAGGTTTTGAAGTAAATAGACAAAAACACAAGATGTACAAATTGAAAAAATCTTTGTATGGTTTGAAATAAGCCCCTCCAGCATGGTATGACAAACTATCTAAGCACCTCATGAACATGAACATAAACTTCAAATGTTTTGAGTTTGAAAATGCAACTCTTTTTATCAAAACAATAGTATCTATGGTGGTGTATGTTGATGATTTGCTCATCACATGAAACAATGAACGATATATTGCAAAATTCAAATCAGATCTGATGAAAAACTTTGAAATCACTAATTTGGGTTATCTTCATTACTGTTTAGGTATTGAAGTAATTCAAAATCCAAAGTATTTCCTCATCACTCAGCAACAATACATTGGTGACATTCTGGACAAGTTCAGAGTGAAAGATTGTAAGCCTCTCAACACGCCCATGGAATAGACTCTCAAATTGACATCTGAAGAATCAACAGATTTGATTCATGCCACTAAATACAAAACTCATTGGAAGTCTAATTTATGCAACCACAACTTGACCAAATATGTCATTTGCAACTAGTGTCCTCTAAAGATTCATGCACCTCAGAGATAGTCATTAGGTAGCAGTAAAAAAAGTCCTCAAATATCTCAAAAGAACACATTTTTGGGCTCAAATACTCCAGAGTAGAAGATTTCAAACTGGTTGGATACTCAGATCTCGACTATGTTGGTGATCATGAAGATGGAAAGTCCACCTTCATTTTCTATTAAATTTGAGAACAATAGTTGTCAATCGAAAATTCAAGAAACAATCAATGCCAACAATTTCTTCAATAGAAGCAGAATATACGACCACTTCAAAAGCAACTAGAGAAATCTTGTGACTCAAAACGGTTCTTTCAGATTTGCAAGAGCAACAATGTTCGTCAACAACTCTCATAGTTAACAATTTTGCAAGCCAAATGGCAAAGAATCCAATCTTTCACGACCGAACCAAACATATCAATACAAAGTTTAATCTGATTCGACACTCCGCGAAAGATGGCAATGTCAAATTGTAACATTGTCCAATAACAAAACAACCAACAAACACCCTGACAAAAGTGATTGGACAAAAAAAATTCAAAAGAATGCAAAACCACCAACAAATATTCTGACAAAAATGCTCGGACAAAAAAAAATTGAAAAATTCAAATGAATATTTGATCTAACAAAGACCCCTACAGATTAACGAGGGGATGTAACAATATTGTATATAATTGTTATTATTCCCAAGTGTCTTTTGATAGCATTTATCTTGTGTGTAGTTGCACATTTGCTTTCGTCTTGTAACATATAACTCAAGGGTCTCATAAGTAATTGAAAGGACTTCTGGTGAATGAAGTGATAAGTCATATTTTGGCTTATTTATTATAATGTTTTCTCATTTCCAAATTGAATCGTGAAATATAAATTTGTCATTCCTTCAATATTCTTTCTAGTCTAACAAGGGATCTAAAATAGAATTCTCATGGGACAAAAGGAGGAAAAAATGAATATTAACATTAATCTTGTATGAAATGGTTGAAGAACATGAAGTGGTGAGAGAAGACACATTTGAACCTCCCCTCAAACATGATATACTTCATAATCTACAACGCCACATTATTCCAAGGCTTCCCCTGGAGCTTACTCACTTTTTTATCATCTTTTGAGATATACTTTGATAGCTTCCTCTTTCATCCCCTTAACCTTGTAAAATTTCCACCCACCCTGAAAAAACAAAGTAGCAGCACTAACAATGCTATCCGTTAACAATAACTTAAACATATTCAAACATTTTTTAACAGTACATGTAGAGAAGAATTCCCTAAGCAATGGGGAAAAGGATCCATCATGCTTATCTTCAAATTTGGAGACAAACAATCTTTATAGTTATAAAATTAATATAATTTGCCTTTTACTCACCGGGCTTTTTGGGAAAATTATATAATGAAAAAAATTGCGATTGGCTAGATGACAACGAACTTAGAGCTTTAAAATTATTGTTGAAAATTGTGGCAATGAAAAAGATTATCTTTTTGTTTGTTTTATTGATTTAAAAATGCTTTTGATGTCACATCCAAGGGAAATCTTTTAAAAATATATGGACTTAAAAATACTTTCCACGATCTTGATTGCAATATATATACTTTATGAAAGGGTCATTTCCAAACTTGAAACTACTCAAAAAAAGGAGGGGAGTTAAAGTTTTAGAATCTCTTAATGAAATAACCCTTCCATGTAATACAAACTTAAAATTAAAAAGGAAAAAAAAAATATTTGAAAACCTTTGAAATGATAAAGGATAAAATATAGTTGTCTTATTACACAAATACCATCAATCCCAAATAGGTTCTCCTAGTTAACATAAAGTTCCCAGCTTTAAGAAGAAAATTACAACTGCAAACTAGCTCACATAAGCCATGTAGCAAAACTGGTAGATGATCACTCTCAAAACATCTTTTGTAAAAAGAATTTGTAATTTGCTATTTATATATTTTTAATTATACAAATTTTGGTCACATTTGTCTTTTCTGGGAATCCTTGACAATTGATTGCCATTCATAAAATTCTTATCGTTGCTCATGTAATAAAAAGACCATTCACTTGGTATAATTTCAAGCCAATATCAATAACCTCCTTAATATAAATCCATATAGTTATCACACAAGCAGAACCTTGCAATTGCAAATCCAATACAAATCTTAAAAAAGCATATAGCCACCAATTTGTCCAATTGTAAAAGGGACTTGCTCATAAGTTCAAATACCCTGGTTGGTGGACATGTAAATAATGGATTGTCCCTTTTAAAAAAGGAGACTTGCAATTAAAAATACATCTCTCCACATATAGAGTTGCATAAAATAAGTAGGCAATATTATCACCAACTGACAGTAGTTTAGTGTTGTTATTTACCATACCCACTCACCCCTCGTCCCACATGCATGACCAAAATGAACAATTGCAACAGCAATAATAAACCTCATGTGCAAAGCTAGATGCTTGCTACCTCCTATCCTAATGAGGATGGGAAATTAAAGCTTCAACAAGGCCGCCAAGGGGAATCCATATTAATCTATTCTATGCCTATACCAAAGGTTTCCCAAAGGCCTTGAACAGTGAAGCGAAAGCCTCTACACTTGTGATTGGATTTAGGATACCATTCCATGTTAGTCATTATTTCCTTAAAACAAAGCCATCACCTATTGCCATCTCAAAAGCATTTTTGATGATACTTTCCAATGTCCAAGACATTTTAACACTGTATCTTTACCCGTGTATGTAAAACCAACTGGGTTACAGACAACCTCGTTGATATGGGTACCCCTCCCTAATCCTGAACCAAACAAAACACAAAAATACACTAAATGCAGGGGAATAGGAAGAACTGGAAGGAGCATTAAAAATTGATTCCACCCATCATGAGGATGCTCCTTCGCAAGACTTTTCATCCCAAGGATAAATGGATTGCTAGTTCCAAAAGATCACATTACTCATCCCACCGCTGCTTGAAATCATTTCCATTGCAGGCAAATCCTACAATTTAGCAAGTTCAGACCCTAATTGGCCACCAGAAAAATAAAGACAGTTTTTCTTTTTTGACATATGAACCAATAATAGAGTAGTTTGCTCATGACTTTTAATGGCGGTCAAAATGAGTATAACATGTAACTACATGCGTGCCTAAGTGATCCTGTTTCTTTTTCTGGTCCTTTGTTATTTTACAAAGGGTGGGCCACCCTTCGTCAAGAGCCACTGATCTTACAAAAAATACTGATCACAAGAAAAGATTTGTGCACACTGCAAAATGAATCCCTGGATGGAATGCAGATGAATTTAGGCATCATTGCCGATCAAAACATATTGCTCGTGCGAAACAAACATATATTGAAATAGCTGCTAATCCACATTGAATGTTAAATCATCATATAAGACATCCTATGACTCATGCAGAATTGAATTTCCCAAAATTAATTAATTGGATCTTTGTGTCTCCTCCTTAAGGAGAAGAAAGTAGACAACAGCTTTTAAATCGCTATTATAGAACTAATTAATAGTTGAAATAAGAATGTTAAGGGCTTTTGCAGTTGCATGAAAGATTGTTTCTGTGATATGTAAATGATTGACAGCGTTTCTCTAAAACAGATCAAGAAAAGAAACATAAAGAGTGAATTTAGAAATTCGGAAAACACAAGCAAGGGGGTAGAGAGAGAGAGAGATGTGTTAACTCTTTAAAATACATGCATGGTAATATGGATATAGGGAATGAAATTTTTGTTATTAAAAACATAAAAGGCGCGTACATAATGAGATTTATTTATATTTTCTCTCGGATTTTCCCACTGGCCATATGGTCTTCTCACAATGAAATCCTCATTTTTATTGGTCGCAAAACTGTATATTTTCTTTCACTCAGCTGCATCAATGTCCATCTCCCTGTAATCTTGGGAGACACACAAATTTGATAAATCTCTCTGCATTCAATTTAATTGAATGCCACAAGGTCTTATATAACTGAACTTGAACAGTTCAGGCCCCACACAACCTGTACGTGTTAGGTGTGATCGTAATCAAAAGCAACGTGTTCAATATAAATCTCACACACCCTGCATATTTAAAAGCATTTCAAGACAAATAGAAATGACAAGCTTAAATGAAACCAAAATTATAATTCGCTTCTATCAGAATATTAAAATGACAAGAATGATACCCTGTAAGAAAATACAACAAAAATAACCCACTAAATATTGTTCTATACAGATTAAAATTCAGACAATTTTAGTGCCTCATTTTCCACCAGATAATTTAGAAGGCCTTTATAGCAGATGACACAAGCTCATTGTACCATTCTTTCCCTGCTGGAGCTAATATATTTACATGTCAAAAATAATCAATAATAAGGTGTATTTTGAGCTTTTGCTGTTATAAACATAGCTATGAAGCTTTGCCTAAAATCTACAGGATTATTTAATGTGGCTCTGAAATGAATGAAAAGAAAAAATTCATATACATTAGAAAATATGTTGAAAGTACAGTTGCAATCTTCATGGGAGTTTTGCAGTACAACACACCTCTTCTTACTTCTGGCTCCCTGATAATTTTACATTATAACACACTTCTCCTTACTTCTGGATTCCTGCTTAGAGCTAGAGGAGCTAGCCTTGGGTGCCTGCAAAGAGCAAGAAAATAGCTAAAATTAATCGTAGAGTAATCAACAGTTCCAGATGTTGATTTATCTTAACCCCGCCTAATTTTACATGATTTGTTATTTGATCATATTGCAAATCTCGTCCATTCAGACCTCATCCAATATTAAAACAAAATAAGTAAAACCTAATCCAAGCCAAACCAAGGATAAAATGAATAGATCAATTCTAGAAATAAAGTACTCGATACCTGTGTTACAAGAGGACGGCACAGATCTTTTCTGAAAGTAATTACTTCACATCTATGAGGTGAGCAAATACATATTCTTCTTCTATGTGGTACATAAGTGTATCATAAATATGCCAAGATTATAACCATGATAGATGTATACATACAGGAGGACTAAATCAATACATCATTCCAAAGTGATTTTGAAGTACCACCTCACATGTTTCATATCCTTCAGAATGAATGGAAGGATGAAATGCGATGCTTTCATGTCAGCTTTTAGCAATGAGATTGATTGAAGGCCCCCAATATAGTCTCCAAAGAAGTGAGTCAATATGTAGGCACCAAAAAGCTAGTAGTATCCGGTGTATGTTGTAGCCTCCTATAGAAATATAACCATGATGGATAGATACAGTAGGACTATATCAATACATCATTCCAAAGTGATTTTGAAGTACCACTTCGCATTCAGAATGAATGGAAGGATGAAATGCAATGCTTTCATGTCAGCATTCAAAAATGAGATTGATTGAAGGCCCCCAACATAGTTTCAAAAGAAGAGAGTCAATATGTAGGCATCAAAGCTAGTAGTAGTGGTGTATGTTGTAGACTCCCGCAGTGAAAAATTCCACACGCAGCCCACTTGGCCTTGAAATTGGTGCAAGGCAATAAAAATAAGGCAACAAGCCCCATATTGACATAAAAAATCTCCAGTTGAGAACAACTAGAATCATTAATAACCACACAACCCCACAGCTCTCCAGAACAAGATATTACACAATTATACAGACAACCACCTTGATCACGTGGACTATAATTTATGTGTCATACTCACCAATGAATTGAAATTTATTTATATTACTGTGGTTGTCTAGCATACAGCTGTACTAATAATGCTAATGATGTATACATACATTCTCCATAAGCCCTGGAGTGCCACCTTATGGCAATGATCAACTTATGGTATGGGTATTTGGTGGTTATTTGAGGGAAGGTGCCTATAAGAAATGGCATGATACATATTAAAATGAATTGAGGAATACACTGTATCAAGATTATAGAATGGTTTAGGATTTGGACATATATATGGAAGGATGAACACAATAATGAAATAACAAACACATTATATATCAATGAAGGGTTTTCTCTCAACATGCATGTGGTATGATAAGGGAGTAATGCCACTTGAATAATACAAAAGAATTCCACCAAGCTGGAAGTACACCTTCGAACATGTATCAATGAACTGAAGCTTTCTCTCAGCATGCATGTAGTATGATACGGAAGTAATGGAACTTAAATTATAAGAGTATGGGTGCCAATAGGCAGTACGAGTATGGGAGTTCCTCGATTTTTTGGGGACCCCGGGTTCTGTATGGCTTCGGTACATCTATAAAAACATTTTGAAAATTTTGAAAATAAAAGATCAAAAATATTGTATATAAAATAATTAAAATTAGCCATGATTGCATTAAAAATAAAATAAAAATTACAAAATACAAAATACCACTGATAATTGATAATTCAAAATATCAAACAAGTCCTGACATGATATATCACATAGATTTATATTATCTACTCAAAATAGGAAAACAGGGAATGATCATTGTCAAACTCACAAACTACATGAACAAATCATCATTATATTGCACTTCAACAAGCACATCCAAATCAGCAATTATTTCATTAGAACCAGATGCAGCAGGACTAGCAGCAGTGCCACTCCCACTAGCTCTGCCACACAGCCCCTGTGTAGAAGTCTCTTGCCCCTCTTCGTCAAGTAATGAAAGTTGGGCAGTGGAAGTTTGTGTGTCTTGATGCCCTTGCTCTACATCCTAACACATTGCCATCCTTTGCCTATAGTCGAGCCCTTTACCTTCAAAGAAATAATCTTCCTTGCTGCAAGCTCTTCAATCCCCTTGGCGTAGCAATGTCATAGAAGTGAATTTAGAAGGGTACCTTGGCATAGTTTCAGCTGAGCATGTAGGTGACTTGATTTAGAAATGAGAGAGTGGTTTATGGGTGTAGTTAGGAATTTGTTATTTTTTAATGTTTTTTATTATGTTTTTAACTTTTCTAACAAAAACTATAAACAAAAAAACTTGTATTTTCAAGGAAAGAATGGAGCAGAACAAGAAGCAGAGCGAGGAGCAGCATGGGGAAATCAGGGGCAGCATTGGCGGGAAGACCTGCATGGCAGAGGAATTTCGGAAGGGTTGGACTCGGCAGGAACTCAAAGATCCCCAATGACCGGCATTGTGTGCAAATAGAATCGAATTGGGGAGGGGCAAGTGCCAGCAGGAAGTTTCAAACCCTGCTGGAATCCAGCAGAATCATTGAAACCATTCTGATCAACCAGTGGCTTCCTTAGATCTGAATCTGTCAGGTCCCATCTTGGAAAAGGAGATTGAAATCTTCAAAGCTAAGACGATGATAGGGAAATTTGTTGGTAAATGGCCTGCAGTTGCCAGCATAGAACAATGGGTGAAAACTGAAATCATATTGGGGTAAAAATATTGCCCTAAAACTTCTCCCCGGGAAGAAAGGAAAGCGGAGGTGTTGAAGAATACATGAATCATGGAAGGAACTGGTCTATCTCTTCAACCATGGAAGCCAAATTTCAATCCCCTTCAAAGCGTTTTGGGAGATACTCTGATATAGGTTAGACTCTATGTGCTATCTATTGAATTTTGGAATGAATGCCTTCTGAAGGAAAGAGCTGGTTGTTTGGGCAAGGTCCTGGAAATTGATAAGAAAACAATGGAAGGATCCTTAGCATCCTATGGTAGGATCTGCATCCCAATTGATTTGTTGAAACCTCTACACAGGAGATTGGGATCAAATCCTTGGAAGGATATTGGATCCAAAAAATTGATTATGAAAAATTACCCTTTTGGTGTTTTTGATTTCCTAAGTTATGGCGCATAAGGAACCAATGCCCTGATCATGCTGCCCTGGGTCGCATCAAACAAGTTTGGAGGGTCAAGGATGACACTCCCTCTGTCGCTTTCCTTCCACAATGGTTGAAGACAACAACTGCCAATGCTAATCCTCCAGGTTCACCTCACGCTCAAGGCTTTGACAATTGGGGAAATTTGCACGTAGATGAAAACCCCTAGATCCATGCTTGCAGCTACGGAAACCATTCTAAACGAGTCTAAAGAGATTGCATCTATGATTAGAATCAGAATGGAAGGCTCCTCAGAAAATGTGCCCCTCGCCAATATGAATCTAGGGGATAAGTGGGATCTGCAATCTAAAGGGAACTCTTCAAAGGAGGAGGAAGACATCAATTCAGTCAAGATCTTGACCATCTCCCAACTGTAAGTCAAATTAAATACATGAATTGTGGGTTAAAATGTAAAAGAGGAAGGCAATCAAGGAAGGATCAACTGTTGGAAGTTGTTGCTGAAGGCAACCAAAATACCATCGATGATTTCTTTAGTCCTGGGAAGCAAGGGGTGGAAATCGGCCCTTCACCCCAATGAAGCTAATATCCTAGAATGTTAGGCGACTTAAATGCCCCTGACAAGCAAACACTTCGTCAAGCATAAATTAGTGGGTCATCAAGTAAATTTATTCTTGCTTCAAGAGACTAAGTTAGGAAAGACCGCAGCAGCAAGCATGATGTACAAAAGCTGGTCTAAATGGAAATAAATCCTTCATGGGTGTAGAAGGAGCTTCTGGTGGATTGGGTTAGTATGGAACCCCAACATGATACTAATCACCTATCCCAACCAAGGTTCTAACTGACAATTTTGCATGGGTACAATAATTCTCTTCAGATTTCTCAATTTTCCCTTGTAATGTTTATGGACCCAATAGCCCCACACTCAAAAAAACGATATGGGATGGACTGTAGTGCCCCTCATGCATATCTATTTATCCCTTGTCAGCCTCAGCCCTCTCATTGTGTTTGATACGCTACTCGACTCCATTGTGCTCATGTCTTGTGAGTGATGTCATTTAATGATTATCTTTGAGTAGTGCTTCCAATTCCGACCTAAAGTTGTGTCAAACCTGAGATGAGAAATACACGAGTAAGAGCATAGTTACCATGTTCGACCGAACATGGCTCATGTTCGGTTCGAACCGAACAAATGGCATGGACCGAATTTGTGTGGTCGAACTTGACCGAATAACCTTGTTTTTTTCCGAACCCAACCGTATATAAATAAAATAAACATTTAAGTATAAGTTTACATTTATACTTTAAGTTATATTTTATTTATATACTTTTAGGGTGTTTGAGAGGGGTTTCGGACCGCTAGGAGCTATAATGCAAATTCTAGGTTTTGAGAGGATCCTATCATATAACATCTAGTTTCTTATACTTTAAGTTATATTTTATTTATATACTTTCTGGGTGTTTGAGAGGGGTTTCAGACCGCTAGGAGCTATAATGCAAATTCTAGGTTTTGGAGGATCCTATCATATTTCAAAGTTAGTCAGATTCCAGGGTTTCAAGATTTCAAGGAGACATCATAGGAGGTATGAAGGCTGCATGAAGGGATGTATGCGTGATAGAATAGTATGAAAATATCTCTCGCAAAGTGCCACAAGCCGATCCCACCCCATTCCCAGTGCACCCCTTAAGGCATGCACTCTGTGAGATTCAATGCACCAATGAACCCTGTGAGAGAAAGTGTCAGTAAATGATAAAGTTGAAAAATAATGGGAGTGGCATTCATTATTTTGTGGGCAATCGAGATGATTTATTCTATATTTGAATGTACATTTTGTCTTTGAAGTAATGAATGAATGAATGAACGATGGTGCTAGTGCTAGTGCTAGTTTTGATTTTGAAGTTGGGTTTGATGTTGCAAATGTTTGAAACTTAAGTTCTAGATCAATTTTGAGCTTAGGCTCTAAACTATGAATATTTTGCTATCTTTTAATGTAATTCAAGTTTGAAATTCTTATGCATTTTTCATTTTTGCAAGTGTTAAAACTTAAATTAATGTTCATTCCTTAGTAGATTGAAATATTTTGCATATATATATATATATATATAATTCCGAACTTCCGAACTTACCGAACCGAACTTTATATATATATATATATATATATATATATATAATTCCGAACTTCCGAACTTTTTCCCCCTTCCGAACAAACCGAATTTTTCGAACATGGTAACTATGAGTAAGAGTCTAATGTAAGTCAATGATCCAAATACATAATAATACGATAGAAATATTTCAATTACATGACTTCTACCAAAATTATGTATATACAACATATTAGTAGAGAAAGCAAATACCTTCTGGAAAAAAAAATTATAATAGAATGAAAATAAGTAATAAAATGGCCTTCATAACAAGTGATTTAAGTAGGCATTATTAATGGACCCTGCCATTTTTTTGAAGTATTCGTTGTCCTCTAAACTCGGATCAATCAACTTGTAAAGATTAACATGAATTACATACATTTGTTTGAATATAAAAAAAAAATTAAAAAAAATAATAATAATAATAATAATAATAAAAGATAAAAATAAAAGTAGAAGTAAAAATCCACCCACCGTAGTCAACTTATTAGTTCTCTCAGTTTTGAAAGAAGAAATGTCAAGTCTATCAACATTAGAAATACCATGCAACTACGAAAAATTGATGGCTTTTGCCGGTGAATCTTAATGTGCAGTCATGAGGTTGTTGTAAGAATGTGCATATCATAAATATTGTTGACAGTTACCTTTCCAGCAGTGTCTTACAATGTTAATATGGTATTAAGGGCAATGAACAATATCATTTTTAATTATTTTAAAATCCTTGGAGTAGTTGGCAATCTGTCCGATTTTCAGCTGCATTAACTCAATTTTGCAGCCCTGGTAGAAGGCATGGGCTAGCACATGGACTTGACAGGGCGGAGTAGGTTGGCCATACCAAGGGAAGGTTGGTGCATTTAAAGAGAGCATAATAAAGGCAGGGGGGGAATGGGTTTCCTCTTAGGGCGTACAGGTCTGGAGTGTCATGTGGATAGGTGAAGAAGAAGAAGGAAGGAGGAGGGAGCGAGTAGGAAGTTTGGGCAGCAGGAGCAAACAGGAGGGAGAGGAGTTTTACCGGGCAAATAAGTTCAGCTTTTAATCCCTCTTGCTAAACAGGATAATAATGGCGCCCCAATAAGAGCAGGATGTTTCCTTATTTAACTCAGTTTTAATTAAGTATCATTGAATTGACTAAAAACAAAAAAAATATATATATTACATGGGTTTTGGCCCTTGGGACAAAAATTTTGGGCATGGCATGAACTCTCTACTTTGCTGACCCGATTTGAGAATAATTGCTTGGTCCTTGGTGAGGATTTCAATGCGAATATGTCAGCCAAAGACAAAAGGGGGGGCATTTCAAATGCCTCTCAATCTTAGTTGGACTTTATGAATTTCTATAAGAACAAGTGGTTCGATGTTGAACCCAAGATGAGTTGGTTCACCTAGACAAATAGAAGATTGGGTTTTAGCAATATTGTTGTAAGGCTCGATAGATTTCTTATCAACCCACCCTATCAGTTCCAGTGTCCGATTATTTTATTGAGAAAGTTTTCGGGTAGGTATGAATAGAGATTCATACCTCAAAGAAAAAGACTTAATGGCCAAGCTCGAATAACTCCGATCCATAGAAGAGATTTTCTAGAAACAAAAGTCAATGGATTCATCACTGAGAGAAGACAAGAATACTTGTTTTTCATCAACTCAATCAAAGCAAGAAAAATTGTCAATCATATTTCACTAATCAAATCCAAAGATGGCATTCTCCTCAACAAGTGCTCAAAAATTAGACAGGATGCAATCAATTTCTTCGTAAATCTTCTTGCCTACCAAGAGGCCTCAAATCTTGAAGTGCAAACTTCTCTTTTAGAGAACATTCCTCAGCTAATTACATATCGCCAAAATTCTTTAATGATGGATTTGTTTTCAAAAGAAGAAATCCGAAGCATGATCCTCTTAATGCAAAAGGACAAGGCCCCTAGCCAAATGGTTTCCCAACAACCTTCTTTCAAGAGTTCTAGCACATTGTGGGAAATGAGGTATGTCTGGCAGTGGAGGAATTAAGGAGATATAAGAGGATCATAAGGGACTTCAATTGCACCTTCATTTCCCTAATCTTGAAATCAGATCAGCCCTCCTCCTTTAGGAACGTCAGGCCTATCTTCCTATGCAATACAATCCATATAATCATTTCAAATGCAATTGCATTGAGATTCAAGGCTTTATTCCCTGCACTAATTTCCATAATTACCAAGACTCGGAAATCCGGATCCATTCGGGAGGGCAAAAAAATCTAAAATCCGGAATTCTTGAAAAAGTTTAAAAAAATCCGATCCGGAATATATACCGATATATATGTGAGCATAGTTTTATAATATGCATAACTGACAAATACAATGAAAAATATTAATAAAATAATATATAATGTTAATATTATATCATGTTTATGATTTCTGGGCATTTTTTTGCGCAAAAGCTTAAAAAATGAATTAAAAAAAAACGTTTTTTTGAAAAAAAACAAGGCTGACTCGAACGAACTTATGTGGGCTGGCCAAAAAATTCGGATCCAGCTGGATTTTGTCCAAATCCGGCCGGATTTGGTAACTATGCTAATTTCCCCAGACCAAGGTGGCTTTGCCCCTAGGGAAATGATCTTAGATGGAATTGTGATCACTCATAAAATCATTCATTCTCTGAACCACAAAAACAACAAAGGCATGCTAATCAGATTGGATATCAATAATGTCGACGACAAGGTCTATTGGAGATTCTTCTTGAAGATTTTAGATAAGTTTGTATTCTCTAAGGATTGGTGTGAATGGATCTACAGTCGCATTTCGGGTTCTAGGTTCTCCATCTTGGTGAATGGCAGCCCTACTAGCTTCTTTGAAGCCACAAGTGGGTTGCATCAAGGATATCCTCTCTCTCCCTACCTCTTTATTCTCGTGGCTGAAGCTCTAGGAAGATCCATCTCTGCTGCAAGCTCTTCTCTCCAAATCCAGAAGATCAAAGCAACAGAACAAATGGATCCTTTCACCCACCAGCAATTTGCAAATGATATGTTGCTTTTTGTTACAGCCACAAAAAAAGAAGCTAAAGCCTGCAAATAAATTCTAGATACCAATGCTTTAGCTTCAGGGCAGCTGATAAACAATCTCAAATCACAGATATTTTTCTTTAACACTCTTCTAAATTTAAAAAATAATATTGCAGGAAGTGCTTCAAGGTGGACTCCATTCCAAGTAAATATCTTGGTATTCCTCTATTTTCTGGCGCTGGGAAAGCAGGCCATTGGCAGAAGCCGATAGCTTCCTTTCAAGCTTGATTGACTCTTACTAAATCAGTTCTGAGCACCGTTCCCATCTATATGATGTCCACATTAAAAGCTTCTTCAAGTGTAATTCATCGACTGAATAAGATAATGAGAGACTTCCTTTGGCAAGGTATGGATGGCAAGCAGAAAATTCCTCTTCTTCACTGGGACAATTTTTGCTACTCTAAAGCCTAGGGAGGGACTGGTATAAAAAATTTAGCAATCCAAAACAAAGCTCTGGGGGCCAAGCTTGTTTGGTGTATGTATTCCCAGTCTCATGCTAAATGGTGTCGCCTCCTGCAATTCAAATTCCCATGCTGCAAAAAGAAGTGTGACTACCTCTAATCCTTTTAGGGGCTCCCATCTTTGGAATTTTATGATCCATCATTTTAAACCACATTTCATGGGGAATTAGATCAAGGGAACAAGCAAACTTTTGGAAAGATTCTTGGAATGGACACCCACATTTGGAAGCTGACCTTATTGAAGCTAAAGCTGTCCTTTCCATTAGATGAAGTCGAAAAGTGAAAGACTACTTGAGCTTCCAAACAGTCCCAAGGATTTCAAATTCCATAGTGGAAGGATTTAAGCTCCATGAATATACCTCCAAAGCAAGAGGTAAAATTAAAAGAGATATTTGGCAGGAGAAGGGTCCATCTGAGTCCTAAAGGTGATCAGATAAGGTGGGTTGGAGCTAAATCAGGGAATTATGAAGTCAACCTGGGTTATAGATTGACAGCTTCATTGACACCGACCAATCATTGGTCTGTGAGAAATTGTTTTTTGCCTGCTTTGAAATCCAAGAAAGAATTCTTACCCATGACAAATTGAATTCAATCGGAATTGTCGGTCCTTCCAAGTGCCTTATTTGTCTACAAGCAGAAGAAGATGCAGAGCCCCTATTGCTCAATGGCTCCTTTGCAAGCAATTGTTGCAATTAGTTGAGGCAGAAAATCGGTTGGGCTTGGGTAACACCACCTAATCTTCTTCCAGCACTCTACATGTGGACTTGCCCACATCGCAATGACGTTTTCTCTCATATCTGGAAAATCGCCCTGTCCATTCTTATTTGGAATATATCTGGTTTGAAAGGAATGATCGGAATTTCAAAGGGGTTGAACCCTTGGTGAACTCCATTACCAGCTAAATTGAGGTTGCCATTTCAGAATTCTTGATGTCTCATTCCTTCCATCTATTCCAATCATATTTTCTCTCAATGGGATATTCAAATTTTAAATAATTGGAAACTGATGTCTCCTCTCATTAATGGGTCGTCATTCCAAGTGGATGTAGAATCACATCTAGAAGTCAAAACTCATTTGCAGGCGCTTTCAAATTAAAATTTGATGGCACGTCTAGAGGTAACGCTAGAGATTTTGGGGCAAGATGCGTTATTAGAGATTGCATTGGTTCTTTGATTCGTGTTGCTTCGAATAAACTTTGTGACGAATTCAGCTCAAGCATTGGTCATTGTGCTCCAAATGGCGGATCAATGTGATATTGGCAATCACGTCATTGAAGGTGACTCAATGTTGATCATCAAAGCTCTTCACGATTAGTGATCACATAGTTGGAAGCTGGAGAATATCCTCAATCAAATTTGGGAACCCCTAGATGGTTTTAAATCCTAGAAAGCCAAGCATTGCTTCATAGAAACAAACAAAGTGGTCGACTTCCTAGCTAATGCAAGTTTAGACCAAAAATAAAGCCTTACAATTGATAACATTCCAACCAATTGGATTGGTCTGGAAGATTGCTAGAATTTGGATGTGGCACCTAGGCCTCCTCCCTAGCATCTACAATAAGGCCTATCAAGTTTCTGTCTATATATATTTATATATAGATGTAGGAATTTAGATATGTATATATATATATATATATATATATATATATATATATATTCCTACATCTATATATAAATATATATATGTAGGCCTATCAAGTTTCTGTCTATATATATTTATATATAGATGTAGGAATATATATATATAAACTTGTTTATAGATTTATATATAGAAAACTTCTCATATATATAAATTTATATTTTTCGAAAAAAATTGATTTGAATCTCAAATCCATTTCATCATTACAATTACCTCCTCGTCTTTTTTAGGAGTGGGGTTGGCCTTTCATGCTCTAGATTTCTCTACTCGTGCAGGCAGTATTAATGTTGATGGGCTTTGGCAAGTGCCTTCTTACAACGTGCCTCTTCCTCCCATTTGATCTAACGTAATTTTGCTCTGGCTTTTGGTTACCACTCCTCCATCATGATGCTCTTTATGTTGTCTCCCCATTTTTGCTCTACAAATTCAAGAGGGAGATGGGGTTTCATTCGGTGATTTCAAATGAGCAGCTAAAGATTGTGATTTTCACTCAAACAAGGGAGATTGTGTGTGCCATTAAAGCAATCCTAGGAACATACTACATTGAGACGAAGATGAGGACCAAGGTCAATTCTAAGATTTCCTCCATGTTTGTGACAAACCTATTGGCCCTTCTATTGAGAAGCAAAGGTTCTTTTCGTAGCAGAAAAGTTTGTGAAGAAAGAACATTGAGGTGCGCTGGAAAAAACCTTGGAAATCTCTAATGTGGTCACCTTTGTCAACCTTCCAATTTTTGAGCTTAAGTGCAGGGGTCTCATTTCAATCAGATTTCCTCCATGTTTGTGACAAACCTATTGGCCCTTCTATTGAGAAGCAAAGGTTCTTTTCGTAGCAGAAAAGTTTGTGAAGGAAGAACATTGAGGTGCGCTGGAAAAAACCTTGGAAATCTCTAATGTGGTCACCTTTGTCAACCTTCCAATTTTTGAGCTTAAGTGCAGAGGTCTCATTTCAATGGCCTCATTTAGCGAGCTAGAATCATGATTCTTGAAGCTTGTGGAAGTGGTGGCCTCATTGAAGAACTTAATTCGCTTTGGGAATTTAGTCTATGTTATCAATCCGGTGTTAAACCTAGATAAATTAGCTGGAAATGCAGCCAAAAAACTGTTGAGGCTGGTTGGTGGGTCGGAGATGGTGTCATGCGGAGTCACTGGCAGTCAGTCTCATTGTACCCCATGGGACGATGCCTCGGCTTTAATAGTGGTGGTCTTGGACTCGGAGATGGAAGCAGTTCTAAAATTTATCTTGTTGTTGTCTTTGCTAAGAGGGACGACTTAGTGGCTCATCTTTGTTTTTTTGTTGGATTCTCTGGTTTTTGTATGGGATTAAATCTCTGGCTAGTGAAGTGGCATGGTTCGTTGTGATTATGCTTGTGTATATGTCTACTTATCTTCTAGTATGCTTCTAGTTGGAGAAATAGCTAGTTTAGGCTTTCTTTTGTCTCAGTTCTATATTGGTCTAAGTATTAGGTTGATGACCTTTTTGATAGTACCATCAAGTTGTATTATTAATGTAAAAGGTGAGGGGCCCATCTAATCCTTGCTTATGAATCCAAAAAACATATATTTAATTTTTATTATTTGTTTTTTAATAGTTGGGTTCACTAGAAATCCCAACTACGTCCATGGTTCAAAACTAGGAAGAACCCAAGATGTACCTAAACAAGTACCCATACATCGTACCTATATTGTTAGGTAGGGCCTCTAGGGTAGTACCTGGCTATGTAGCACAAAATAATTCCATCAAGCTCAAAATATGCATTCAAACATATACCCTGACATACTGATGGGGCTCACCTTATGAGTAACCATCATCTACCTAAGCTATATCATGAAAAGCAACATGGAGCTATAGGATTAGATACTTCCCACAAAAGGCATTTGATCTAGCTATTCATCAAATAGCCCTGATAATGAGATTTTTTTTCTATCAACATTTTTTTAATAGATTTATTTTGAACAACTTGTACATCGCTGAGGAAGAAAATGAAAATTTAGCAATGATTTTCTTCATGCCTCCAAAAAAAAAGTCTATGGGCTGGCATATACAATGTAAACCATTAATCAATTACATTTTATTATTTAAATTATTATTTTTAAGTGCAAATCTATATTTATAAAAAAATATCTCAAAACGAATTCCGAGGAATCCAAATTACCGTATAACATTCCGATTTGGAATATTACAGTGGTATCAGAGTTGTTTTCTTGCTAACCTGCGAACCATGGGGTCACTACACAAGCATATTGTGGCCAATTTTGATCAATACAAAACTCTTTCAGTAGAGATTCAAAAAGAAATCTCTTTTTCAGAATTTATGGAGTTGAGTGAGTCACGGAATGGATCAAGACACTATGAGGAAGATACCCTTGATGCCCTGAAAGATAGAAAGTCATTAAATGTACCTCACCTATTGAAGGATACCAAAGTGACTTTCAATGGTATTATGAATAACCAACAAGACACTGCATGTGCAACTTTGCTTTTTGAATTGCCTAGCTATCCTAGACAAATAGGAAGTTCACATGTTGAACATAGAGAACTTTTAGAGGTATGCTTAAAAAATCAAGAAGTCAATGAACGCTGTGAATTGGAGACAAATTGCACACAATCATCCACAACAAAAAATGAATTGGAAGAAACAGAAATAGAAGGATTTGCCTTTGATGCTCAGTCATTATTTTGTCATGATGCCATTCATGACCAGCTCGTTCAGAAAACAACCAATTCTGAGGTTAGTAAGTACATCATCACGAAAGTTGTTGACTGGATGGAGAGTGCCATCTGGATATTCTATCATTGTAGCCGAAGCTAAAGCTACCCAAGTTTTCCTGGCCATTGGAAGGAGAAATCTTGTTTACTTGGAAATAGGAGAAGGATCCCTAACCGAGGTCAAACATTTGGAGATTGAGTATGATGTAGCTTGCCTTGATATAAATCCTTTTGGTGACAATCCAATGCGTGGTGAGTTGGCAGTCATTGGACTGTGGAAAGAACATCGCATCAAGATTTCCTCTCTTCCTAATCTAGACCTGATTACAAATAGAAACCTGGGGAAAGATGTACCACCTCGATTTGCAAATCTGGATGAGACAAAATCACACTTTGTGCATTTATTGGATGATCAAACTTTTGGAGATATCAAAAATTTAAAATTCATATTCTTCGAGATACAATATCAAGAGTCTCAACAGTCTGAACTTGGCTTTGCATATAAAATTGTTAAAACTTAGTGTATAGGGAAGAGGACATTCTTCATGGGAAGTTTGTATTCAAAACATGGGACCCAAACTTGATATCAAAGAGTTTAAGCTTTTTAAATCCACAATATATGAGAGTTGACATAGTGAGCAAATCATTGCCCTGTGAATTTTCAAATGTCCAACATGAACCATGGTTTGGTGTTCCTTACATTATTAAATATATTCTATTTTTGAGGACTGGAAAAGGCCCTTGTTGAAAGACTCCACTTTACATCTACCACAGAAAAATGATTATATTCCAGAGCATTATTGTACAACAAACTTAATTGTCTTGAAGAATTTCGAACAGTTCCTTGAAATTACAAAATGTGTAGTAGATGATCATTTGATCAAAGTATGACATAATGAAGTGAATAATATTCCTAATGCAAAGGCCTACTTCATCATAAATTGTGATAATGTATCAGGCTTTTCATTGGTAAAGTCCAACGTATTGAGCGAAATGTATGCCTCACTATTCTTGGATGTTCTTCGAGAGATATTGTACCAATTAGATGTGGCTCCGTCAAATAGCAAAATTTGTGCAACTGGAACACGCATTTTTAAAATTGTGATATATGGTTTGAGCAGAAAGCTACCGCTTTTAACATCAAATAACTTGAAATTTGTCAAAACATTTCAGGCCATAGAGGAAAGTGAAAGTGTTATCAAGGGAGTATGTGAGTCACAATCATATGGCAAAGGCAAACTCACTTTACATAAAGAGGAGACACAAAAAAACCATGAGAACTGCTCTCCTCCCAAGGAACAACAAAGAACATCACACGGTGTCTTCCTGCCTTGTGAATCAATTCAAGACTTAATATGCGAATCAAAGGGTGCATCTCAGCTTGCGGATTCGAGGAATTGGGAATTTTATGATAATCTTAAATTTGTGGGGCGAGTTGACCATAATCGAGGAGTTCCTTCTAGAAAAGATAGTGATGGGAATGAGAGATAAATTCAGAAATACTGGCATTGTGGATGCATTGAGCCAAAAGGATCCAAACATGCCTCTAAATGTATTGGAAAGTACAACAGACCAGAGAAATCATTGTGAGAATAAACCAATGCAGCTTTCAGGAGAAAACTTTTGAATGTCCCCTGGTTGTCATTTGGGTACTCAGTCGCCTTCCATTGAGTGCAATGAAAGTTTATCAAAAATCTATACCAAAAGCAAGCTATGCAATGCTGAATATGATAAAAGAAACATGGCATTCAGAATCATATAACAGGAAATGATTACCTCTTCCATTTCGGGGTTATCAGAGCATTTGTGTAAATGTTATCATGTCGATAAAGGAGAAAGAACCACATTCAATTTGTAAGCAAGACAAAGGTTTGATGCCTCCATGCTCAATGGACCAAATGACAATACCTACCTCTAAGTAGTTGGTATTCAACACGATACAGGAAATCATAGTATCTATGAGTAACCCTTTTGGTGATGTTCACAACATGAAACATTCTATGGATGGACGTATTGGAACCGATCAGGTCCCTGAACTACTAATCATGGAGAATCCCCAGTCATTAGCAAAACCTAGTAAGCCAGTAAATGTGATGTCAGTTGATGTGTCTCTAGATAAAATGAATGCAAGAAATCACAAGGGCTTGGATAAACATCTGGAGGGAGAGAAAATGGATTTTGAGCCATCTGAAGTGAAAGGGGCATCAGTTGTTGTTGCTGCAGTATTTGAGAAGGATAAGGCGAAGAGGACAATTTGTAGTGAAGAGTACATAGATCCTTTTGCTCAAATTCAAAATTGTTGGACCATAGTAGTGTGGGATTCCAATGATACTTTAAGACATGTAAAGGGTAGAGCTTCCGATTTCATAATCATTGTTGCCAATAATGTCATCATTACATGCTCTGATATAAAAGAAAAATCAAACTTCACCTTGGAGGAACATAAGAAATATGTTCAATGGTTGCAGCCCATGGGACAAATGCAAGGCTCAAAGATATGTCACCTCACATCCGTGAGTGTTCCCAGAGCGAGCAATAATGGGGCAACTCAGAATTCAGGTAACCAAACTCAGATTTATGCGGTTGGCTTCAGATTTAATATTCAAGCTATAATTGCATGGGTAGATGTATATGTTATTGTGATAAGAGATGAATGGAGAAATGACTATGCTATAGAAAAGATCCATGGTATTCTACATAGGACAGCAGCGTTATCCTATCAGTTGACAAGAGTCTTTTAACTGAAATGAATGTTGAATTCATAAATCCAGCAACTAAAGATTCTTGTCAACATGGAAAGTATCTTGGTATTGAGAGTTATAATATTCGGTGACAACATTGGAAGAAATACTCTTGAGGGATGATGGGTCTGACTGTGATGAAAATAGACCTTATGTGTCCGTCAAAGACAATATTGAAGAAAACCCTGGTTTCAAATTCCCTAAACAAACACTTGGCATCACTATAGGATCAGTCATTCTTAAACATTCCACTTTACAATTGCTTGAAAACAAGCAACTTGAAGAAGGGAGGTCTGTAATATCCCCAAACTCAGCATCAACTAAATCACTGGAAATATCCTTAATTAAATCACTGAAGAGTATTCAGCCCTTGATGATCAAATCGCCAATCAATAAGCAAGCAAACACCAACATCAAATCACTAATGTGCAGCCAAATCACTAATATACAATCAGCAAATGAAATCACAGCAAGGGAAGTGATACACAGACAGCAAATGAAATTGCAGCATGGGAAGTGGAGCGCCACAAGTCACTCATAAGAGCGCTAAAATAACAAGTCTTTACTTATTAACGAAGGGCACTTATATCAACAACATTAGTTAATAAAGCATTAATTTATTTGTTGGGAACTTGCATTCATTAGACAAATGGTCGCCACCTTTGGAGGAGACGCATCTTTTGGTGGAAGGCTATGAAGGTATTTATATTCAGCAATTGGTGGGAGAGGAAAATCATTCAATAATGTATTCAAATAAATAACCATGTACAAGCAACAGCTTGACATCGCTCTTAAGGACGAAACCCCTTGAGGGTTTACATTCCATTATTTTAAATTTGAAACTCTAAAGTAAACCATTAATCAATTACATTTTATTATTTAAATTATTATGTTTAAGTGCAAAACTATATTTATAAAATATTATCTCAAAAGGAATCCCTGTTGGAGAATTGTCATGTGATGTCTGTTAGGTGGCATTAAAGTCTTCATGGTGGCCAAGATGATGGTGATGTGGCATGAGTGCCTAGTTGGACAATGACAAAGTGTGCTTTGGATAGTGCTTCAAGGTACTTGCCTGTTCAAAGTGTTTTTACTTGATTGGGATGTTTCTGATGGTGTATGCATGAGTGATGGGTCCCATAAGAGGCCTAGGAATCTTGGAAAGCTTGTAGAAGAGCATGGCATTCAGTTTGTTCATCTTGGTGTGCTAGCAAGGGCAAAGACCTAGTGAGATTTGGCATTCATGCTTGGTCAAAAGGGTGATTGATTTCGTTTGACAGGTTGATGAAGGTTGTGGATAATGTGTTGATGCGTCAGAGTGCCTATGAGGTGTCTTGGGTGCTTAGAGTACCTTTGGAGGTGAAAGGAGATCATTTGGTAACTTCTTGAGTTGATTTGTTCATTGTTGCCTAGGCGTCTCAGATGGCTGAGTAGGCAGATTTGTGACGTCATCATTTGCATGTACGGAGGATTCAGACAAATTTGGTCATATGGGTTTGTAGAGTTTTATAACTAGTTGCTATGTTCCAAATTTCAGATCTTTAGGTGCTAAGGTGAAGAAGTTGTGTTGGGTCTAAGTTAACCTCCCAAGCATATTTGCACATTCCAACACTTTGTCAAATTTTGATGTTTTTCTCATGACGATTGGAATTCAAAATTTGAATTTGCTAAGGATGACCAGAGTTCGATTTTCTTGCTATAACTTTTGATGGAGATGGAATTTCAGGATGAAGTAAAAACCAAAGTGGTAGAGGACTCTGAGGGGGATCCAGAAAAGTAAATTTCAGGTCTTGATTGCCCGTACATCTTCAGATATGGTTGACCAAAGTTGACTGTGTGTTTGACTTCCTTGTGCAAAGGTGTCTAGTGAAGGTTTTCAGTTGGTATTGATATCAGATGGATGTTTCATGATGTTCTAACTATTGGAAAGTGTTCTAGACATCATGTGAATGCTCTATAGTGATTTTGGAGGTTTGCCTAATTGTTTTTTTCGTCAAACCCTGATTGCAATTTGGAGATACCTTCACCTATGGGGTTTTTGGTGCATATTGGCAAAGTGTGATAGGTTTTGGCATTACAGAGGTGATCAATAATGCATGTGATGATTTGGGAGTGTTCCAGGGGTCTTTTGGAGTAGACCTATACATTTGGAAGTGGTCATATGGTTCGTTTGTGCATGGTCGAGTGGCAAAATTGAAAAAGTCTTCTTGAGACCTATTTGGGACCATTTGGGACCTAGTGGAGTGTTCATATGATTCTTGTGGACGACTTGTTTTAATGAATTGATCTTTTCCAAATGTGTGAAGGGTTTTCTTAAAGGTGAATCAAGGTATGGTATGGGTCTTGGCCAACCTATATGAGTACATGAATGATTCATGTATATATACAAGGCATTTGGAGACTTGAATGTGAGACTTGTAGAGTGAGTGCAAGAGGGGTGAAGCGAATAGAAGGAAGTGCAGAGAGGTGTGAGACCATGGAAGACATCAGAATGTCTTGTTGAATGTTTGAAAGTATGTGTGCAATTCTGGAAGAGTTTGTCTCCATGATGATTTGATGATATTGCTAGGTATGAGAAGTGTTTGAGTAAGCGAAGAAGAAGAGTTATATGCCTATGCGAGAGGCAGATTTGAGGGTATTGCAGTAAGAGAAGTTCATGATCGAGCGTAGAAGACATCAAAGCTGAAGTATTCATCAGTTCACAGATTGACAGTTCATATTGGTGGTGTGTTGGTACTCATCATCAAGACAAGTTGTTGCTTGTCACCTTAGGGGCTGATGCTCCTTGTGGAGTTGGTGCTTCACAAAAGGATCTCTTGTTCGCTCCATCTTTATAGAACAGTAGTCCATTGTGTTGTAGGCTTGAGAGTGGATTTTCTACCCCATGAGGGTTTCCCACTGTATATCTTGTGTCTTGATTGCTTGATCTCTCATGATTGGTTACTCATTGCTATATCTATCTTGTGCTTCTTATATGTGTTGATAAGATTGTTTAAGAGGTTTGAAAGATAACAAAGGATTGGAGTAAAGGTTTGGTAACCACTGATTCACCCCCCCCCCCTCTCAGTGGACTGTACCTCTATCAATTCTGAGGAATCCAAATTACCATATGATATTCCAATTTGGAATATTACATAAATCTCGAGTTTTTGGTGCTCTATGGGAGGATCCACTACAAGACTCTTCCCTGAGCTCCTTCCTTAGTGTTGAGATGCAAGGCAAGGTGCAAAGTGTCATCATAATGGCCCAATTATGCCATAAATTCCCAGCATTTTGCATTCATATAAAAGATGCCAATTTGTCTAAATCGAACACTTACAAAATAAACAAGAGAATTTATGCCACAAATTAGAGTTCCACACATGGCCATACCATTCATATCAAGGAACATTCCTATTCAAAACATCTCGAAGAGTTTGAGTATATTCTTCTTTAGCAACAAAATTCTCATTATCAGCTACTCACTAATTTGATATTTCCAAATGATGAGAACAATTGATCTGGTGTCGTTGAATTTTTTCCAAAGCTCATCTCTATTGTTGGATCTGATAGTCAAGGTATCTCTTCAAACATGAAATAGGTTAGCCACTTGCTTCCCCATTATTATTGTCATCCTCCCAAAAATCTCATATTGCCCTACCTAAATAGGGTAGTGTTGTTTGATCTCTCTCGGATTCAAATGACTAAGTGGTGGAAAACCATTCCAAGAATCTTCCCAAAATAAAAATTGTCTACCATTTCCAACTTTCGATGTTAGATAATTTTGAATCAGCGCTTCAACCTTCATCATACCATTACAAATATGTGAACACTTAGAAGACAACCCTAATCATGGTTGTTTTACAACTGTTAAAGTAGGTGTATATTTTGCATGAAAAGCCTTCCCATAGAGATTTGGAATATATGCACCACCTCCAAAAGAGTTTAGTGACGAGCCCGACTGGTGGTAAGAGATTCGTGACAAAAGTCCATTGCAAAAATAGTTCCTCATTATTCTTTTTATTTTATTGTGAATTGGATTAGGAGCTATCATTGACGTAAATGAATAAATAGAGATGATAACTTGAATTACCAAACCTTCCTTTTGATAACCGCTTATTCATCCAGCTTTCAAACTCCCCTTGAAACCTATCAAAAATTGCTTGCTATTCATTAAGTTTGGAAGCCATGTATGTTCTTTTTAAAATTTTAAAGGAAGAGACCTCGGAGAATACCCAAGTATATGTTGTACTATACAACATGTCGTCTCAATGTAACTAAACACAAATGGGTTTGGCATCGCATTATATATCGATAACCCTATTGCTTATGAGAAAGTAGTCACTAATGCTTGATAGTCGAGCCTCATTAATCAATGTTCTTCTTAGCAAAAAGGAATTGTCAACAAACAAGAGGTGCAATCAATTAACACCGTTCAATCTAGTGAAACCATGTATTTTGCCCAAATGTTTATGAGTCTGAATCAGCGTCCCCAAACCCTCAAATGCTAATATGAAAAGATAGGGGGACAGGAAGTCACCTTGACAAATTCCCCAAGAAGATAACAAAAGAAGTTGGAGATCGATTGATAAAAAGTGAGTTTTCGTGGAGATGCAACTAGTACCATGATTGATCCATCCATCATCGAAGCCAAACTTGTGAAGAATACATACTCGTAATTCCATAGGTGTCATGTGACAAAACCATTTGTTCCTAGGATATTAAAAGGATTCCATCTAATTGATTCGCTAAAAATTTGTGAAGATTTTATTAACCATAATAAACAAAGATATTGGTTTATGGACATCAAAATATAGCCCCTACTTGTTCATGGGATTAGTGTGAGGAAAATATTATTAAAACCCCTAGTTTTCTTCTTTTACAGGACTCTTCTAAAACAATCAAGATATCATTCTTCACAATCTCCCAAAAGTGTTGATGAAAATGAATTGGGAAACCATATGGCCCAAGGGATTTCCCTTTCTTCATATGAAATAATTATTGCCCCACATTCGTATATTCTCTCTCGCCAAATTAGTGCTTGTGTGATCCACTTGCATAAGATGAGAAATAATTGATAGCTTTTTGTTGAATGTCTTGTAGATAAACTACTCTCCTTCCATTAAGGATGGAAAGTTTCTATATACAATAATGAGATCCTCTACCCTTAGCGGTATTGTGAAATAACTTTGTATTCCCACCTCCCTCTTTCAACCACCACATGAGATTTTTGTTTCCACTATTTCTTATTTTCTATCAAAATCTTCTGTTTGGGATTTTAAATTATCTACCTCATTCCAATCATACTTTGAGGAAGGATAAAACAATAAAGATTCTACGCTGAGTTGACAAGCTTCCTCTAGCCTTTCGCTTTCCTCGAATATATTGCTAAAAACTTGTTTGTTCCATTTTTTCAGTTGGGCCTTGACATATTTTAATTGACAACCAAGGGAGTACAACCATGAGTAATTTGGAGGCCTACTCTTGTCGAACCATTTAGTGAAGGAGCCACGTTGATTTGAATTTAAAAGGTTTGTTCCGAGATTCTTGATGGAAAAGAATAATAAGATCCGCGCAAAAATTATCTGACCCAAGAATATGTACAATATTTGAAGCAAAAAATATGACCAGAATTAACCAAATCTATTGACACTCAGAATCCATCAAATTGTTCAGCTATAAAGGAAGCGCCTCTCTTATTTTTCTACGTGTAACTTCAATTAGCTATGGGTATATACCCTAGATTGGCATCTGCAATAAAGGAATTTAGCAAACTACTAGACCTATCTAATCTACAAGTGCCTTCTACTTTTTCCGATTTGGACCTTATTTCATTAATATCTCCCAAAAATATCCATTTGATACATGGTGGAAAGGTTTTGAAATTCTTGAAGGTTCTGCCACAATCTCATTTATTCAAAGATAGTATTTGGATTGCTCTGTTAAAGATCCCAATAGGATCTTTTCCTTGAACTCCTTGTCGGTTTCTATAAATCCAATCTCTTGCTACCCCACGTGGATTGGGACAAAGGCAAACTCCAAAGGATGCATAATCCCCCCAAAGGCTCCAAAACGCCATTTATGAGAGTCGTTGCTAACAGCCAGCCATTCTCAGTTTATTCTATCTATAAGACCTTCCAACTCATCAAGGGCAAGGGTCATTTCCTGGATAAGAATAAGCTACGGATTTTCCTCAACGATTCAATTTATGACTTTTTTACCCTGAAATGCTTCCCAGCCCACAAACATTCCATGTTAGAATTCACATATTGAAGGTGTGGGTGTGTCAAGGTGAATAACCTCCCCTAATTCCACCAACCTTTGTTCCCCTCTCCTACTGATTTCTGCCGATTAGATTTCCTTCTTGATGTCCTAGCAATGAGACTTTCTATGGCCATAACTTGCATGTAAAATCTTCTATCCAAAATTTAGGGGTAACAAATGCATACGAACCCAAACTGGCACACAAGATATATTTTCAGTATCTAGGTTGAAGCCCAAGATCCAAATGTGCATATAGACCAACACCAGTATTCGTATAAAAATGTGGGCCTCTCTCCATGACACCCTGTCGATCAATGATTGCTAGAAGCTGAAAATGAATAACTTTTTGCAAACATCATTAAGTTGAATTCTACCTGGGGATGCCATGCATTGTTGAATCAAATTTCAAAGAACTTTTCAGTTTACATTGTAACCACTTATATTGCATACATATCACGGCTTCGGAGCTTATATATCTATATCCTCCAGCAATCTTCCATCACCTAGTAAATCATAGATTGGATTCATACCAGCTTTAGAAAGACAACTATTCTTCACTCTTTGTTGTCTTTGAACAATTTCTACCAAAAAATTTGACACTTTCTCCTTAAAATTGGCATCTCGTGTATCAGAAAGTCCACTTGTATAATAATTTGGTTTACTAGGAGGTTGGTTTGATTTAGAAGGCATCTAGCTAATCTACGTATTCAGATCTCTCTCTAGCCATGACAATAAAAATTAGTCATATACAAGAGGATTGACGATGATCAAAAGACCCTCCCTTGTGTCCCAGGTTGGTGGTGGAAATCACACAATGTAACTTGATCATTTCATACCCACTAGTACTTGAGTGAAAATGCACTCAAGCCAACCAATCAATATACCAATTATGTATGTATATGTCCCTTTCAGGTGAAGGGAAAGGAAATCTTATAGTGGTAGCAAAGCAGACTCTTGAAACCCCTAAAAAAGAGCACAATCATGAAAATAAAAGCAATCAAAAAATCCACCCATAAGAAAAATACTGAATTAGAAGCAGCTTCAAAAGGGATATCTGCTGAATTCGACAAAACAATTATGGTGTTTCCAACAGAGGATAATAGGAACATATAGGATATGCATGAAAAAACTGACAATCAATACCAAAAAAATGCACAAAACTACATGAAGAGTTAACAAAGAAAGTATCTGAAGCTCTATTGGCATATCAGCAGTGGAGATGGGAAGAATCTCTGAAGGATCTATCATTAAGTAGAAAAGAGCACGTATTTTTTCACTAGTACATCCCAAGTATGCAGTGATGGTCACTACTTCCAATGTGTTTGTTGATATGTGGTAACACAGGCAGCAGAAAACCTGAAGGAATTAGCCACCAAAACTGATGATACACACGAGTAAGCTTAATTACATTTACAAGGATATAGTTGAGAGCTAGATGGAAAAAGCCAAGCATGTGCTAAAAACCGAAGAACTGGATATGCAAAGTTCAAACAAACATCAGTTCCTTTGTAAATATACATTTATCCAACTCTGCAATAACCATGGATTCTATATATACATAAATGCAATAACCAGATTGATTTCAAGACACTCGGATGTAAAACAGAAGGATGAACAAAAGCAATAATGCAATAGAAACTCTATAAAGTTATTTAACCAATCTTGCCAAAATTGATCACAGAAGAGCTAGCCTTGGTTATGCAAAATGACTTTCACCAACATGTCAGCAAGGAGCTAAAATAAGTAATTCATGAGGAACTATGGGCAACTATGAAAACTGAAGTTCCTTAGACCACTGCAACAGAATTACAACTAGTTGTCAAAAAAATTAACTCCTTGTGATAATGTTATTGCAGGAATAAACAAAAGGCATGATCATTAATCTTGGAATAATAACTAACGAGGGAAAGCACCCTCTTGATTTGTATAAGTGGTGGTTTTCCGCATTGCATCAATTTATGTGATATGATTTTGGAATTCAGCTGCGTAGTTTCGAATCTACCTACATTGACCTATATTTAGTTCACAAGAACCCATCTCTCAAAAGTATGAATGGTGCACTCAGCACTCATCGCATCTACGTGATGCTCAGAGGGGTGAAACACCGGGACTTCCCAGAAGGTCACCCATCCCAATATTACTCCAGCTCAAACATACTTAATCATGGAGTTTCCCCCACAAGCCCACTTAGCTTACAACCCCATTTGCAAAGCCTTCAAAGCAAGTATCGTGACTTATGAGCCATTCATTATGAAGCCCCCTAGCTCTTTAAATATATACAAGTGGTGGCTTTCCACAATGCATCAAATTATGTGATATAATTTTGAGATTCAACAGTGTAGTTTCAAGTCAAATTACATTGACACATATTTCACGAGTAGTGGTTCACAAGAACCCATCTTTCATGAGTATAAATAGTCCACTCAGCACTCATTGCATCTATTTGATGCTCATAGGGTGAAGCACGAAGACTTCCTAGGAGGTCACTCATCCCAATACTACTACGACTCAAGTGCACCTAATCATGGAGTTTTCCCCATTTGTAAAACCTTTGGCAAGTGTTGTGCCTTATGAATCATTCAACAAATGGTGGTTTTCCGTAGCACATCAAATTATGTGATATGATTTTGGGTTCAGCTGTGTAGTTTCAAGTCAACCTACATTGACCCATATTTCAGAAGTAGCAGTTCACATGAACCCATCTCCCACAAGTATGTATGGTCCATTCAACACTCATTGCATCTAAGTGATGCTCACAAGGTAGAAGCACCAAGACTTCTCGGAAGGTCACCATGTTGATGATGTCCTATGAAATTCATATACTTTTACCTTGTTAAGAACCGCGTCCAAAGATGTCTAACAGAAAATCAACTTCGTATAACCTACCAATTTTGGGCCCTTGGTGGTGAAGCTTTGGGTTGTTGTTTGGGTTGTTGTAGCTTGTAATAACCTTAACATTAATGAGTTGTCTTGAAATGGAAAGAAACTGAAGTGAAATTTTTAATTAGATGGGAAAGGATATCAAAGTATGAGAATCTTTCTAAACAGAAGGAATATGATAACAAGATTCATGAAGAAGAAGAAGATAAAACCCTACCCTCAGACCAAGAAAAGCTTGAAAGAGGTCTAGGTATTTTATTCCCAACCGAACCAAAGAAGCATATATATTGCAGGTTCAAGGAAAGATTCAAAAGGAGAGCATTCATGGGTCTATAGTTTCTAGAAACAATTATAATTTCATCAACATTGACTTTAGTAAGTGGTTGCATGCATAGTTACCAGGTTCGGAAAACCGAATGCGTTTGGGAGGCCAAAAAAATACGGAATGCGGAATTTTCGAAAAAGTTTGAAAAAAAATGCAGTAAAATCTGGTTTGATAAAAAAAAAACATATATAATATTTCAATTATTAAGGATATTAATATTAATATCTACTATTAAAATAAAATAAATAAAATATTAATACTAATATCTACTATTAAAATAAAATAAATAAAATATTAATATCTACTATTTAATAAAATATTAATTTTTAAGCAAAATAAGATTTAATATCTAATATTAAAGATATTATTAAAAAAATATCATAAAAAAATAGAAAAATATAACCAAAACGTATAAAATAAATAACATTGATACATACAACAAATATCAAAACTAATCAAAAATATTTGATATAAAATAAATAACAAATAACATATAAAACAAAATGTAAATAACAAATAACTTAAAACATAAAAGATAAAACCCTACCTATGTCCTATGACCTTATGTCCAATATAATAAAATAAAATTAATAAAATTAGTATCACAATTTAATTAATATTAATTTATTTGTAATATATAATAAAATTTATTTTTTATTTTTTAATAGAAACTTTTTTTTTTTTTGTTAAACTAAATAAATTCATATAATAAATTTATAAGTTAAAAATTTATATAAAATAAAAGCATCAAAATAAGATTAATAGACTATAAAAAATAATATTAATATTACAATTTTATTATTTTTTATTAATTTGTAATATATAATAAAATTTAAATTTAATTTTTTTATAAAAATTAAAAAATATATATCAACTAAATAAAATTCATCTAAACTAAATTAGATTAATAAAATATTAAAAACTAAATAATATAAAATAAATTTTATAGTTCATAATTTTATAAATTATAACCTAAACACCAAACTAAATAAGATTAATAAAATATTTAAAACTAAATAATATAAAATAAATTTTACAGTTTATAAATTTATAAATTGTAACCTAAAATCTAAGCCTAACTAAACCTAAATGCTACCTACAAACATCGACCTTTCAAGTTGAAACGAAAATGAAATGCTTTTGTTGCGTTGCCACCATCAAGTCCCAAGTTTGCCCACTGCGAGTGACAATCAATGAATCGCTAGTTTCTCAATCACTGGTTTGAAGGTTTCTCACTCACCATGTGCATGGCCGCGAAGATATTGTGCCTTGCCCCATGTGTTTCAGCAAACCATGCCCTCCCGCATGTGTTTCAGCGAACCGTGCCCTCCCGCATGTCTCTGCTCTCACCGCATCTCTGCTTTTCAGTGCTTCACTGCGCTTCATATGGCCATCTATGTTGTTTACATAGACTTTTTTAGGGTTCTTTGGTTCGAAACACTTTATTTTAAAGTTTTTTTCCTTGAACCGAATGCATTTATCCGGAAGGTCAAAAAAATGCAGAAATTTCAGGATTTCGCCCGGATGCGGCCGAACCTAGTAACTATGGTTGCATGTTCAATCCAAGAATATCAAGGGAACATAGGTAGATGGTGAGAATGTGCGGATTTGGAACTAACTGTGCACAAATATTTTTTGAGTTCTGATTTTTAAGCTTTACCTATGGACAGACTAAATATTGTTCTCATATTTCATTGGGTTTAAAACTTTGGGAACTGTCAATCTTTGTGCAAAAAAACATTATGACGCTTTGGAACAAAAAACAGAAAGTAAACTTACAAGGTATTACACAGCATAAAGAACCAATTAAGGACAAGAAAGACATTGTCCCCTGTGAGGAGGACACAACCCTTACATGATCAAGAATCTAAAGAGCGTGTATAATTGGTTGCTTGTGAAGGAAGCTCAAACTCTTGACCTACTCAAGCCAAAGAAGAGAATGAAAGATAATGTCGAATAGTCAAAAAGAAACAAAAAAGGAGGATAACTTTATAAAGGTTGGGACATATTGGCATCCACACCACCATGAAAGGTAATAATCATAGAAACATGGCATGGAGCATCAAAGAAGCAATAGCTATTTAGATACTCTACATCAAAGGAACTACGGGTATGCATGGAACCAAATAAGCAACTATTGTGGGTATAAACACCATCAAAGAAGCAACTATTATGGATATACATGGAATCCAAAGAGCATTAGCTACAGAGCATGGAACCATCATATACCATCATCCATGAAAATCTCATATGAATGGATATATGATCAAGTATGGTCTCAATTCTCAGAAAATCGTATGATGTGGTTTTTCGCATACTTCAAGGATGAAACATGCCAAGGAAGGATGGCATGCTGTGTCCCTATGTCCATGATATTTATTATTATGGTGTAAAGTGGGGTTATAGAGTAAGCCGACATATGGCACACCATAGTCACAAGGTTCGCCGAAATTTTACCTAAAAATTCGAAATTCGGCAAACTTAATGCCCTTCACTAAAAATTCGCTCGAGTTCGCCCTTTTCGGCGAATTTCATGTTCGGACCCAACAATATATAAATAAAATAAACATTTAAGTATAAGTTTAAACCTATACTTTAAGTTATATTTTATTTATATACTTTCAGGGTGTTTGAGAGGGGTTTCGGACCGCTAGGAGCTATAATGCAAATTCTAGGTTTTGAAGGATCCTATCATATTTCAGAGTTAGTCAGATTCCAAGGTTTCAGGGTTTCAAACTTAGCCATATTTCAGGGTTTCAAGATTTCAAGGAGACATCATAGGAGGTATGAAGGCTGCATGAAGGGATGTATGCGTGATAGAATAGTATGAGAATATCTCTCGCAAAGTGCCACAAGCCGATCCCACCCCATTCCCAGTGCACCCCTTAAGGCATGCACTCTGTGAGATTCAATGCACCGATAAGCCCTTGTGAGAGAAAGTGTCAGTAAATGAGATTGTGCCCGCGAGTGGTCTCAACACTGGGGGAGAGTAGCCAAGTGGTTTAAAGCGACACAAGAAGACATTGTTAGCATGGATCCCCATTTATGGCGGCAGACGTATGGTTCTTCTACTCCAGCGTTACAAAAGCTTGCCGTGCGTGTCCACAGTCAATGTGCCAGTGCTTCTGCATGCGAAAGAAATTGAAGCACGCATGATTTGATCCATACTAATAAGAGAAACCGACTAGGGGCCAAAAAGTTGTCAGATCTTGTGTTTGTTCATAGCAATTTAAGATTGCTTGAGCACAATCTTGCAAAAGAAGATGACAATCTTCATCTTGGAGAACCATCCTTTGAAGGAGTTGAGAAAAATATAGATAGTGTTGATGAGCTGGATGGAGGATTCGTTGATCGTGCTAGTGCTAGTGCTAGTTTTGATTTTGAAGTTGGGTTTGATGTTGCAAATGTTTGAAACTTAAGTTCTATATCAATTTTGAGCTTAGGCTCTAAACTATGAATATTTTGATATTCTTTTAATGTAATTCAAATTTGAAATTCTCATGTTTATTTTTATTTTATTTATTAAATTATTTTTATTTATTTTTTATTTATTTATTTACAATTATTTTTAATTTTTATTGGATTTCTTTTTGACTTTTTTTTTTAAATATTTTTTATGTTTTTATATAAGTCGAACTTAATGGCGAATTTTTTTGACTATTTTTTTTTAATATTTTTTATGTTTTTATATAAGTCGAACTTAATGGCGAATTTTTTTTTGAACTTTATCTATTGGCGAACTTGAATCGAATTTTATCCTTGTCGAACTCGAACTCGAATCCGAACCTTGTGACTATGTGGCACACATAACCTTAGATAACTTATATTGGATCAAATGGGCATCTTGTGGGTTAAGTCATATTGGGTCAAATGGGTAACATGTTCATAAATGGTTTAGCCTACCCTGATGTTATTAGACTCAGACTATATATAGGGCCAGGGGACATGTATCATTTCACAACCATGTAAGATAATGAGATATTGTATTAAATCTCGCTCTCAGATTTGAGTACACTGGTACCCTTGTGTTTTTTGTACTCTCGAAATCGAAATATATTTGTTATTAGTTGTTTCATGCATTACAATCAAACTTATAAATACGAGTCATTTCTGCAAAGTCCTTTAAAAGAAGTTGCTCTGACCATTCTGCATTCTATGATCTTGCCTGCTAATCTCAGCGTCAAACTATGAAAAAATACCTACACATAAACCATCATTTATATATAGTAGATTACATTTAAAAAACAGGGGTGGTGTTGTCATTCTATAAGGAGAAATCAAGCTTGTTTGAGTGTGTACACCCAACAGTATTTGGGCTGCACCGTAGACTCACCTACACTCAATTCCACACCAAAGGAAAACTAGCACACCCTAGCGCACTAGGGGCATTTCCCTTAATTTCATACACACCGAGTGCTGCATGTGCACACCTTGTGAACCCCCACACCTGTGCATCCACTTAACCTTGGCTGAAATATAAGTACATATCTCTTTGTGGGTGTGACTTTAAATCATCCCACCATCTAAGCCACTTTGTGGGTTTATATATTGAGCCTATATTTTCAATCCATCTAAAATCATTCACTTTCGCAAGATGTTCACTTATATAAATAGTGCTCATACACCAAAGTAACATTCAAGAATGTCACAAATACATGGGATTGATCAAATAGAAAGGGCAAACCAACCGAATTCAAACAAGACTCGAATACCCCTACCTTTAAACCAATATTTTTTTCTAGGTATAATTTGACAGAGGGTGTAAAGAGAAGTTAAGGGGTGAGGTGATGTTTGAAACAAAGCAACACCTACTTCGCAGCCAACAATTCCTAACAGCACAATCTCCAATTCCTACTTGCAGACTATAGCTGCTCTTGGTGTTCCTCAGCGCACATCATTCAAATTTTGCTTCAACCATAATATGGACAGCCACAGTTACCTCCACTATTGCCTGAATTACCCATATTTGCTACAAGGGGACAATACTTTCGCTCCACATTATCATAGACATGTCGGAAACTTCAACACTGTAAACGCAATAAATCCACCTCCCAATCATCAGCATTGACAACTAATAATCCAGCGTTTAAATCCTCCAAATCCACCAGCACAGCACTAACAGTAGCCTGTAGCATGGTTGCCAATCCCTGGTCAATGCCCCAAAGTACCTCCCGTGCCTCAGAGTCAGCAATCAGTGCATGGTCATCTACAGTGTTACAAATGTTGCCAACTGGGGAATACTGCCATATTTTACCCTTATCAAACCAACGTCTCACTTTGCATCTACTGTGGGCCTAATACCCATGATTTGTAACATTTCTCTGAGTTTGACCTTCCGCACAATATCCTACGGTGGCAAGTAGGTGGTGGCAATGCACAAAATAATGCAAGGAATATTCACCTAATCAAGATGCTTCCTGTCGATCTCCAACAAATTCCAGAAAATATGAACCACCTACCTGTGCAAACCGTAACCGCCAACCTATACAAACATAGAACTGCACATGGGGCACACCATGCCATAGCAAGCAAAACCAAGGCCTACTCTGATTTCCAGCTGACATTTGTCATTCCTGAGCTAGTACAACTCATTGTGAAGGAAAACAGCAAGATGTCCTATTTATTACAATATCGAAGGGAGATACCATTGTCTTTACAAAGACTCAGGAAACTCTCTATCCACTTTCTTTCAATACTCGGATCAACAGTGTCTGACCCTTTTTCTTCGGGAGGTTGTCGCCCTTCAACACAAGTCCTTGCAAGGAGCCCCTAGAGCCCCTAGGCTGATCAGTTCAGCGTCTCACAGAGGTTGGTAGCATTAAGCCCTTTGGATATTGTTGCCTTACACTATGAAGGGGGTGGATCATTGAGGTAGCATTCATCTCTACACAACACTACCACTAAAGTACCCCAGCACACTGGGTCTCAGTGACAAGGATCCAACCCTACTCGGCATCATGGATATACTCCTCGACATCATGCATCTACTCCTTCACCCGCTTCTCGAGCCGTAGGATCAAGTATCCATTACAAATTTCTTCCCTTCCATAGGGTTTTATTCAGCCTTGCATGTTAGGAGGAATTCTAGGGGGAGTGTTTTGCTTCCTCCTAGGATTACCCAACCTGGTCCCCTCAACCCCAGACACTCCCCAATGAGCATTATCAAATCTTGCACTGGCCCTTTCACAATGACAGATGATGACACAAATAATTCCTGTCTCAAGCAAGGTTAGAGACATTTGATGGGACTACCATTTAATCTTTTCAATTTTCATCAGCACATGTTGTTCAAGGGTTCTTGCTCCCCCCCATAGGGATATTTGTATTGGTATCATAACCACATGGATTACGAGCTTTATTACATTGGGTTTACCCCTCATTTATTTTAGGTGTTTTTTTTTTGATTCTTTTATTTAGTTATTCGTTGTTCCTAGGTCCTTTTACCCTAGCACTTTCTATTGTTATTGGATGTATTCTCAAGTCCCATTGACCTCCTTTTGATCAAGTGGACATGAATATAATCTTTTTCTTTCAATGAAAGATCATTTTTTGCTAACATCTCAGAAAGGGATCATCATATCAGCACACCCTCTTCTATAACATCCTTATTCCAGATGCGGCAATCTACCAAGGAAACCAAGCTGATATCATCACCAATGTTTTCTAGGAGCATCTGAGCAATCCCTCATCCAGCATCTTCCAAATGGGGAATAACATCGACGCACGTCCAAAAGATACTTTCTGGAATGTCCTTGTGCAGGTTAAAGAACTTGGCCTAAGGGCAGACTTTGAGGTCATGGAAGCTAGGCAGCCTTTTGGCAAACAATCGTATCACTTTCTCCTATGTCAGCCTCGGTTTAAAAGAGATGCAATCCAGTATCAGTTTTAAGAAGATGTTGTTGAAATTCGGGCAACAGAGAACAAGTTCTATTTCACACTCAATGGCAACCATCCACCTTGGACAGGACCTTGCGAATCAACAGATTTGGAGTCTTCTGTTGAGATGGGAAAGAAAGAAACAATTCTGGAATTATTACAGTAGGAAGTTATTCTTGTCATCTGTTGAGAAGGAAAAGGAAGAAACGATTCTGGAATTATTACAGTGGGAAGTTATTCTTGAGACAAGGGCGCAATCACCTCAGTCTACATTTGACAAGGCCAATGCAAAGAACGACCCTGTAATATGCCACATCAATGTGATAGCATCACAAAATTATTCTCAATTAGGATCCAAACGGCATCTTCAACATCAAAGAATATGAAGATTTAGTTAATACTTAATAGTGATGACCACATCAAAGGCTGTCAGAATGACTTGCATGAACTCCACACCAGACCATTTTGCCGCCTGGTTCTTCACATGCACCAGATCAAGCTCCTGGTGTACCCAGGATTTGCATATACAATAGTTCATATTAGTCAATTCTTGTGGTTTGGTCGCAAATCTCCAAGCCCAAATGCATGCAACTATTTTCAAATTCACTGCCTGGGCACGTGGCAATCTGGTTTGAAGCTCATTTTCCCCAACATTGACTCATGGCAACTCCTGTTCTATCAAATCAAACAAGAATGTTCTATAATGCCTCTCTTTCGTCGTGCACTGCTTCTTTATAACAATATGTTGCTAATGGAGTGGATCATTATGATGACATGCATAAAAAAGTCTTTTTCTCCACATTTTTCCTTCCTTTCTAGTTAATGTCCCTTTGGCATGGTATTCTTCACAATAAAATTTGGTGAACGTTACCAAGTAGCCTCTGTTGTGGCAATCTTTATTAAAATTTTGTAACGTCTCTAGTCTACCTTCTCTACAAATTCCCTAGAAAATGCACAGCAATTCCATTGAAAGCTTTTGCAAATTCACATAGTGCATATTATGCACGCTACATAAGCAGCAGATCCGATACTTCTGGCACACTATAAAATGCAATAGGTGGAAGATTTACAGAAACAGTATCCAAACCGTGATCTCAAGATGCCTGTAAAAATTAGTCCCTGAAGACTCTGCATCAGTTGGATAATGGGCATGAACTAGAAATTACAGACTATTTGGAACGCAAGACAATTGAAAAATCAGATTAACTCTTTCATGAATTTCAGGATTTTTTTGCTTGGTCTTATGTATATCTGCGAGGAATCCCAGATAAATTGGGGGAAAGGTGAACTCTTCTCAAAGAAGGCCTAAGCCTGTATGACAAGGGCCTCGACAAATTTCACATCACCTAAAGGATGAAGTCAAGGAAGAGATGGATAAGCTTCTAGAATATGAAATCATTGTACTGTAAAAATACAGTGAGTGGGCCATCCCACTCATGTTGGTCAGAGGGAATTTATATTAAATTTACCAAGTTGAACAACAGACAGATCTTCAGTCGCATTTCCTATAACATAGGCTTGATGGCATGTACATCCTACCTACATTTCTAGATCATGATTTATCCAAGTTTTTCAAGAATGAAATTTCCTCAACCATTGCCAACTCTCAAAAAAAATCAAAATTAAAATTCGTCTAGCCCAGACCATATCCAAAAGTAAAAGAATGAAACACAAACCATGCCACTTCTTAATGATAATATATGCATTCCATCTCAGCAAACATCACTCAGACCCTTCTTTCAGACATCAAGCATTGATTCAACATTTCAAGTACAAATTTGCCAACAATGAAAAGGGAAAAATAGTTGAAATCCCCCAAAACATGCAAATCAGTGTAGCGCTTTGCAAGCACGCAATTAAACTGTCCAATCAAGTATGGATTATAACTGGATTCTAAATGGCATTCACCAAAGATTGTAGATTCTAATTTTTATCTATCAATTGAATCGACAATTCTGTTCATAGAGAATAGGCTCATTGCATAAGTATTTGTGAAAGCGACAAGAAATACAGAATATAGAACTTGGAAATCATATCAATTGCAGTCATGAAACTGAAATCCGTACCTCAGGACCTGTAACCATCTTGGAGCTAGCTGCCACAGATGAATCTGTCACACGTTGTCGCTGTTGCTGCAAATATTTCTCCTGCTGTTGTTGCTGTTCAAATTCTTGCTGCTGAAGTGCAATTGCAAGTTGCAAATCGGAACTGTAGCAGTCATAAATTAATCATTCAAAACATGATACCTAGTTTATTCTCAAACTTATGTTTAGGATACAAAGAATGTAACATAATAAGTAAAAACAACAGTTTATGAAAGATCATATATGCTAGTTAGTTTACGTGCAACTGATTGATGAACTCACGGTCACAATTATAAAAATTAGAAAGTACCAACCAATAACATAGTTCTAAACAATACAGTATTAACAATACAATCAGCAAGCACCTGTTTGCCTTGGGAGGAGAAAGAAGACACATATAGCAACATGCATCATCAAGAATCAGCTTCATCAATTTTAATCCTTATATCTGAGACATTCTGTGGAAGAAAAGCTTATGTGTCTCAAAAGGCCAGACACATGACCAGAAATTTTGATGACCCACAACACGGGGCCCAGGATGTTGGTGCAGTAGCCAACCTTGTACCTGTAGTGGTGGACAACCTTGTACTTTGCAGCAGGCTACAGGTTGTAGAATGCAAAAAAGTAAACTAAAGAACAGTAAACCACCCACACACTCAAGCGGAAGATTTTGCAGAATGGCGCAACTTCTATTCAATGGAAAGAATAGGGAAAAGTACAGATATGTACAACGTGCAGCAAGGCTAGGAATGCAAGTTACTGTGATCAGAAGGGGAAACAATTCCTCTAATCCTAGATTTGGCATAAGTTACATATGTCGCTTAGTATTTGCCTAGACTGGAAATACTTACTTGGAGCTGGTCTAGGAGGTCATCAATGCATAGGAGTGAGTAATGATTCTTCACTATTAACTTGTTGAACACACGATAGTCAATGCAAAAGCGTCAAGTACCATCTTTCTTTGGCGCGAGGACTATCGGGCTTCCACAAGGAGAGGAGTAACCATGATCTTGCCTTGATCAAGAAACTCTTGGATATGACATTATACCTCATCATTCTCCCAAATGGGCCTGTGGTACAATGGACTGTTTGGAAGAGAGGATCCAAGAACCAAATCAATTTGATGCTTTACCACGCAATGTGTTGGCAGACCCTTTGGCTCCTCAAAGACATCTCCATATTGTTGCAGTATCTTGCCAAGGAGTTGTTGCGGCTGTGTTTGTGCAGCATGGGACATTGCCAATGCATAGCTGCTCTCTTGTCCAAGTGCTTCTGGGTGGACCATGAGTAACATGATGCCTATGCAAGATGAGCTTGTGGCATTGTTTGGCAAAGACCAAAGTGATTTGGATCATTGAAGGTGACTCCAAGAGACTAAAGAATCAATCTTTAACATGCATAGTCCATCATTGTGGCTTGGCATGAGATGTAGCATTGTGGTCATACAAATATGGCTTTCCAAGCAAAATGTCACAAGCCTCAAGTGGCACAACATCACAGATGATTGTGTCCTCCATGGCCTTAAATGTATACTGGAAAGCACACAGTTGTTGGCCCTGTATATCCTTCCCTTGTTGAATCCAACCCAAAGAGTATGGTTTAGGATGTGCTTCAATGGTGAGGCCTAGGCATTTGGTTGTAGCTTGCACAATGATGTTCTTTTGACTCCCGCTATCAATGACGACATGAAGAGATTGATCCTTCACCCGAAATTTGGTGTGAAATATTCATTCTCACTCCTCAAAGGTGTTTATGGCAGTGGTGATGGCGCTCAAACAAATGGCATCTGGATCATTGTCATTCGTTTGCACAAGACCTAATGTAGACTTCACAATCGAATATAGTTGCACCACTTGTCACCTTGGTTCTTCCTGTCTTAATCTGGCACATAAGACATTGGAGTCTTCTATTGTTGTGCAGCCCTCTTGGTCTACTCTCCCTTGCATGGCATGTAATGCTTATACGCAACAAGGTTAAATGGTGTGGTGTGTTGTGTGCGTGTTTGCTCTTGCTCATCGTATTGGATGAAAAAGGGAACTTTTGCTTCTTCTTTGCCATGTGTCGCTAGTCTAAAACTCCATTTTGGCGCAAATATAAGGTGAGAATCTATTAATGTACTTCGGCACTTTATGTTGCTATGTCAAGTCCTCACATAGGCGTGCAGTGTACTTATGGAACTTGTTGGTACAATCTTCAACTAACTACTTCTTACACTAGGGCAAATATTGGAACTTGATGTATTCATCCTCAGTGTATAAGGGGGGAAATGGTCATCCTTCAAGGCGTCGACAAAAGACTTCAAAGTCTCAATGTGGTCACAGTCTTTTTCACATTGTGCGTTGAAGATCTCACACCAATGGGACACTTTCAACACTATGAAGGTGATCTTCTCCGTGTCAGTGAAATAGTTGACCGAGAAGTAGGCCTCAAGTTGTCGAATCCAACCATACAATGTTGTGGCGTTGATTTTACCTTCTAACACTAGAAAGTCAAAATTGACTTGCACTCTGAAAGGACTTTGCCGCTGAAATGACATATGCACAAGCCATGCAAAAGGAGTGGCTTGTGGACTAGGTTGTACCATGAGTTCCCACAATTGGCCAAAGGGTTCATTGTGCTATTCCTCGAGGGTGTCTCGAATAAGCTTTTAGACATCTAAGGATGACTCGGTAAATGTTTTATTGGCATTAACCATATTGCTCTTGCTACGACATTCTTCTAGATACTTTAAAATAGAACCAACTAGTAATCCTTCTTTCTCACGTTGCGCTCAAGTGTTTATAGGCATATGAGAGTTCTTGCTCTAATACCAATGATCTGCACCACGGAGCCCACGATGCTAGTGCAATGGACAACCTTGGACTCAGCAACAAGCTACAAGTTGTAGAGTACACAAAGGTAAGCTAAACAACTGTAAACCAATCACACACTCTAACGCAGAAGTATTTGTAGAATGGAGCAAATTATATTCAATTGAAAGAATAGGGAAAAGTACGTGTACAATGTGCAACAAAGCTAGGAATGCAAATACCTGTGATCATAAGGGGAAACACTTCTCTAATTTGCCTAAACTAGACGTGAGTTACATGTGTGTGTGATATGCTAGATACTCTAAACATGCTAATAATCTCCTAACTTCTTGTGTGATCTCTCGCATCTCTAATCCCTTATGGGTCGGACGGTTGCAATACATCCTTCATTGCAAGAAGGTAATTACAACAAACAATGGTTACAAAAGAGACATCAATTCATCTTTTGGCCGAGTGACGGTTGGTCTTCTTACAAGTGTGGCGGTTGCACTTCCAACTATGTGGTATTGCTCATAGGTTCTCTAACACATGGATGTTGAGTCTTGAGACCGTTGCATAGTGCAAGGGACTTGGGCAGAGACCGTTGCATAGTGCAAGGGACTTGGGCAGTGCGTTGCGCAGCACTGCAATAGAGCACAGTGGTACGACGAGGCTTGCCCAAGTGATGCACAGGACTTGGAGTTCAGAAGACACATCTGTAGTATCTGAGTTCTACACAACATGCAGCAACTTGCATGGATTCTGCAAGAATGCACACGTGCCACAAGATGCAGCAAGTGCTGGGAACTCAAGTCTATGTGAGAAGTACGCAAACCTGCACAGAAGCTGAACATGAATCACTTAAGCTGAAAATGGAAGCATGGAAGTGTTGAGCTGAAAGATTTGTAAGACAATTGGATTCACTTTTACCTGTTCCTAGACCATATCTTTGGTTTTACGTGAAAATGCATTTGAACAAGCCTCAGTTGCTTTATACCGAGATGAAAACAATTCCAAAAGCAATTACAGTAGGAAAAGCAACCTCACAAGAGGGATACTATCATCATAATCCCAATGGTCCTTGCAACCTGAAATGAGAGATCGGAAACATAACAAGGGCTTTAAGGAAATGCAAAGCACTTTCACAAAAAAGCTGGATTTTATACACAATAATTCAAGGGTAAATATATCATTGTCTAAATGGCCATAGGAGCCTAGACTACACTGGAACCAAAAATAATTCAAATAATGGATCTATTTATATTTTATGTATGCGTCTGCTATCTCACCTTCTAGAAATACTTTTAAAAGACCTAGAAAGTGATCCATTGGCCCAAAATGACTTTGAAGGGAAGATGACTCTGGAGTCTACTCACTTTTCCAGTAGAGGATAAGGAAAGACCACCAAAGAAATGAAGGCAGTGCTCCAAGCAAGTAAGAACAATGGCTATTCTTTTGCTTAAACTAGCACATAAATTCGCATAATTTTTTTATTTCAAAGCTAAGCAAAAGTATAAGATCCAAAGATGAAACAAACATTAAAATGACTTTATTTGGAGCTTAGAAAGGCAAGCATGTGTAATATATATGGCTACCAACGTTACAGCAAGTTTACTTCAAGAAAATGTTAAAATCTATAAGCATTAGATTTTGATCAGCACAGTTCTTAAAACATGCTAAGATGCAAATTCGAGAAAACTCAATCTCTGCGACAACTAGAAGATGAAATTCTAAGAATGCTAAACAAAGAATGTGACCAAACATAGATGAGATTCAGAAGAAAGAAGAAAATAGGAATGAAAACGCTACTTATAATCGGCTAAACAAAATCAATCATGACAATCCCACATTAAGGATCTGGAAAACTAAACTGCTATAGTAAGGTAGATAAAATTCTGGCAATGATCAACACAGAATGTGAACAAAAGTGAATGAAATATAAAACTAAGAACTAGATAGAGTTTTAAGGAGTAAGTTTCAAGCAACAACACAAATCAAAAATTGCATAATGTAGTGCCTAATTGTCATGAAACCTCTATGTAAAAGCATATGGGAATAGGGTTCAATGAGTATTAACATACATGAAATGAAGCAGCCACTCAGCTAACTTGTGAGATAAGATTAATCACCTTCATTCCTATCAAGATTACATTCCTTCAAATTTGATTGTTTAGAGGTTTTTATACCCATACATTTCATGTACATTGCGTCGAGGACTTGTATTTTGTATAGTGTTAAACATTGAAAAGTCAGTCATGTAAAGATTAAAGTGTTGGGGAAGAAGAACAGACAAATATGTAAGGAAAACAGAGTAGTGAGGAGAAATGAATCGCCTTGTAATGGCTGAAAATGAATTGATAGTATGCTCGAACCATTTCTGAAGAAGAAACAAATCAAACAAAGCTATTTGATGTAATGGGCAAGAAATGATGGGATAGTTAGATCAGAGAGTCATTTGGCCTGTTGCATATGAGATATCATTATAATTTATATTGCCTGAGATCAAGCTGTGAATACAAACTACAGAGTTCTGTTCCATTGGTCTGCACATTAAATCGAATGAGTGATGTCAATTTTTTTTATTGTGAATTTCTAGCTCCTTGTCTTTCAGTTATGCATGATAGAAGCTTCTATATTTATGTAAAAAACTGTTATTTCATGCATCTCCATAGATGTTCTGCCCGTTCATATATATCTTTGTATTGTAAAAAACTCCCAATAATGTAGACTACAACCTTAGGATGTCTTTGGTAAGCCCAGCCAAGGAATCGTTACAATAATTGAACTTTAGTGCTAGTTTACTCTAGTTTTGCTTTTTAAAAAAACATTATTTTACCACGTTAATGTAATTCATAATAACTATTGAGTTTTGTAACTCTGAAAAAATTTTCAGCCTAAAAGACAACTGAACAGACCATAATCCCGATCCCAGGTCCAGTTCTTTAGGAAGCACACTAGATTTCAGGATTTAGCGTGCCATAAGCGAAAGCAGTTTATACTGCTATTTATAAACAGCAATTAGAGTGCAGGAGAAAAATAATGAAACAGAAGGATGCCACCAAACCACGATGATACAGTAGATTTAGAACTGTAAATTAGAAATGCTTTAACTGAAAGTTCTGTCTAGCAATCTATGAAAATAGATGCAGAGTCTATGAAAGAACCTAGCATACAACTCTAGGAACCAGAGATTGAATCCCTTATTATGAAAACCAAACACACAAAGAAACCAAGAAAGAACACGAGAGAACTTGAAAGAGAGAAATTGTTCTTAGATGTATTACTAAAAGAGCAACTGTCACTTTATAAGAGAGCAACAAAAGCAACCCTGATACTTTGGTGACACAAACCATAATCATAAAATGCATAGTTTCCAGGAGACATGTATGGGTACAGGTACAAGGAAACAAGTACCAGTACTGGTACACCATTTTTTAGAAAAAAAAGAGACAGGTGCAGAGTGACTTTTATATATATATATATATGAAAAATTTAGAAAAAAATATATACTATGTAATGGCCACGGCACTTTAAAAACGTAAATACATTAAAAATTTAAAATTTAAAAATTAAATAGAAATAAAGTTTAAAATTTAAAACAAAAAAATGAAAATTTAATAAAATCGAAATTTAAACTAAAATTAAATATTATCTAAAAAAATAAAAATTAAAAACAAAATGAAAAAATTAGACTTTAAATAATAAATTATAATTTATAAATATTAAAAATTAAAACTAAAACTAAACTTTTAAAAAAAATTAAAAACTCAAAACTATTTAATAGTTAATAACTTAAAAACACCAATGCCGGGCATTGCCGTTTTCCACAATGCAGGATGACACTTCACAAGGCGCAGAGCATCGCCCCAGCCCCTTTAAAAGAGTAATATGTTTAAATTCAAAGCTTTACATTTTTTTACTAGAAGAAAAATGGCAGAAAAAATTTAATCACTACACTGCTTCAAAGATTTGATGATGACTGCGACTGGATTTCCCAATTACTATGGTAATTATATGTATGTTGTGTAATTATAGAAAAAATCACATGTTTAGGGTTTAAAAACGTGGCTAGGGCTTGCGAAGGAAAAGTGGATTTTTTCCAGGGAAATGCCAAGGAGAAGTTGAAAGTCTCTAACAAACATCTTTGTACCCATCTCCCATACTGGTGATGTGTCCCAAGGGGTAGGGAATGCATCTCCTTGCAACACTAATCAAATGACTTAAGTGAACATTAAGTCATGTTTAAATTGTTTGACAAAGCAAACTAAAGTCATAAAGTGACTTTATTAGTAAGCCTGTCACTAAGACTAGTGTGACCATTATAACTTTATATTACAAACTCTAAAATCCCCCATTAACGATCACTCTAGATACTATGCCAAGTCTATCTATAGATTTTACAAATATATTTGGGCCAAGAGACTTGGTGAGAATGTCAGAAGTCTAGTCCCAAGTGTGACCATATTGCAGCTCAAACTTCTCCATTTTCTACAAGTTTTCAAATGAAGTGACAATGTACATCAAAATGTTTTGTTTGCTTGTGAAAGACGTGATTCTTTACCAGCTTGAAAACTCCTTGGTCATCACAAAAAGTATTCTGGGCTTAGTTTGAAGAATTGAAGATTTGCCAATTATTCTAAGCCAAACCGTTTCACATGCCCCTTTTACTGTTTCTTTGTATTTTGCTTCTGTAAATTGAAACCACATGTTGATCAACCATTATACAAAGTCTAGCATTCCCCATTAATGATCATTCTAGATACTACGTCAAGTCTATCTATAGATTTTACAAATATATCTTGGCCAAGAGACTTGGTGACAATGTCAAAATTCCAGTCTTGAGTGTGACGATATTGCAGCTCAAATGAAGTGACAATGTACGTCAAAATGTTTTGTTTGCTTATGAAAGATGTGATTCTTTACCAACTTGAAAACTATTTGGTCATCAAAAAAAAGTATTATGGGCTTAGTTTGAAGAACTTGTAGATCTACCAACATTCTTCTAAGCCAAACCGTTTCACATGCCCCTTTTACTGCTGATTTGTATTCTGCTTTTATAAATTGAAACCACATATTGATTCTTGCTGATCCAACAAACTACAAATGTTCCAAGACTGAACATATAACCTGATGTAGATATTATATGATCCACATATCCTTCCCAATCTGAGTTTGAATATCCACACAGCCAAATCTCCTTACTATTACCATATAGAATTCCAAATTCTAATGTTCCCTTCACATACCTTAGCACCCTCTTTGCTTCTATCCAATGTTCTACTTCTAAAGCTGTCATAAATTGGGAGATGTAGTTGACTACATAGCTCAAGTCAGGCCTGGTGGTTGTAAGATAGATCAAGTTGCCCACTAGTTGCCTACAGATGGATCAAGTTTCCCACTGGTTGCCCATAGACTGATTCATTTACTGCTTTTGAATCAATCTTGGCTGAAAGTTTCAGCCTGTCTCCATAGGTGTAGATGCAGTTTTACAATCTACCATCCTAAACATTAAAAAACTTTTTGCATAATTTTTTTGAGAAGCAAAAATATGATTGTTCATTTATTAAACTTCTACACCTAAGCATTAATGTAGGAGGCCTTGATCTGTAACGTCAAAAACAGCACATTGATCTGATTTTACCTTTTCAATTGCTCTAACCTCATTATTTGTGATGATGATGCCATCAAAATATATCACTATAATCACCACATCGCCATTCTCATTTAAGACGTAGAGATTGGGGTCAAAAAGACTTCTTTTGAATCCATGTTCTCTCAAATACCAATCAATTTTGATAAAACATGCCCTAGGAGCTTATTTCAAGCCATAAAGAGCTTTCTTCAATCTACATACCATATGTTTCTTCCCTAACCTAAAATCCTTGTGGTTGGTACATGCATACTTCTTCCTCTAGATATCTATTGATGAAGGCACTCTTCACATCCATTTGATATAGTTTCTAGCCAAACTGTGCTACCATGGCTAGAACCAATTAGATTGTTCCCATTTTTGCAATAGAAGCAAATGTGTCGACATAGTCAAACCCTTCCTTTTGTGCAAAGTCTTTAGCAGCAACCCTTGCTTTATATTTGTCAGGTGTTCCATATTCTATAAACTTGACCTTGTATACCGATTTGCAGCCAATGTTTCTTCCCAATAGGTAGCTCTTCTAAGACCCATGTTTAGTTCATCATCAAAGTTTCATATTCGAGTTGCATAGCCTTTCCCCATTCCGGTCTACATGTGGCTTTTCATATACCTCAAATGAGTGTTGAAGGTTAGCCATCAAAGCATAATTCACCATATCAGATGTCTTAACTCTTTTTGGTCTTCCTTCCACCCTTATATCAAGAATCTCATCTAGCCAAACATCACCAATAATGTTGTACCATTATTCTAGTCTTTTATTTGCCTCCTCCGATAGCTTCTTGGATGGGAATTTCTTGAGAATCAACCTCAAAACTATCCCCCACCTTTCATATTGATGTTTCACATGCGTCATACCTGATTTTCCAGCCAATTTATTTTTATTTCCAGCAACTTTCAGATCTGGTTTTTTTTTGTTTTGTCATTACTTGGAGCATCCCTGCACTTTAATCAACTACCACATCACAACTAAGGCATGCTTTGTAAGTTTCAACATCAACCAACATGCTTTATGATTGTCATTGTAGCCTTTGAGAATTTAATTCTTACATTTTGCATCAAGTTTGGTTCAATTTTCTTCTTGAACCCATGCATATACAACTAAACCAAAAACTTTGAGATGACTTGCATTGGGGTTTCATCCAGACCATGCTTCTTCTAAGGTTTTCTTGTGCATCATTTTTGTTGGAGACCATTTGAGCAAATACACTTATGTGTGTATTGCTTCTACCCAATATTTATGAGGAACAACCTTGTTCTCTACCTCACCATCTCCACAATGGTATTAGTCCACCTCTCTACCACTTCGTTTTATTGTGGAATGTAGGGTGCGGTGTATTGTCTCTCGATACCCTCTTGAGTACAAAATTCCAAGAATTTGCTAGATCAAAATTCACCTCCATTACCCATCCTAAGGATTTTGATACTTTTTCGTGATTAATTTTAAAACAATATTCTCACATTTTTCTCAAAAATACATCTACAAATGGCAAAAAACCTCTGACACCAAAGGTTGATGCCGGCCTCATACACCCAAAAATGTCAACATGTATCAACTGAAGGCCTCCTTAGCTCCCCAAACTTGTCGCCTATCAAACAAAATCCTATGTTGTTTCCCAACCTAGCATGCGCCACAAACTCTTTATTGATTCTGAATCTCTAGAAGGCCATCCACCAAACTTCATTCATCCAAATAAGAAAGATATCTCAAATTCAAATACCCACACCTTTGATGCCAAAGTAAACTGCAATATTGACTACTCTTGGCCATCAAAGTATGTATGTTCTTTCGCCTCCCCTATATCAACCAACTTGAAAAGCCCAAGGTCTTTAATACCAAGAGCAACTATCTTCTAAGTGACCTTATCAACATTATAGCATTTGTGATTACTGAAAATCGGATGTAAGTGGGAGTTGTCTTCATAATCTCACTTACAAAAAGTAGATTATTCTCCATTTCTGGAACATAGTAGACATTAATGAAGACCAACTTTTTACCTAAAAAGGTTAGCTTCACATTTCCGATTTCCTTCTACTCTAAAAAGGTTAACTTCACATTTCATATTTCCTTCTACTCTGAATTCCTCCCCGCCCCAGAAACCACAATGTAAATAGAAGATATGTTAGCAACATAATTAATATACCAATCTTTGCTACTTGTAAAATGACAAGATGCACCAGAATCTATATACCAAACAAATGTTTCACATTGTTTATTTTAACCCTACCCATTAAGATAGAGATCCTCGTCTTCCTTATCTTTTGCAATATTGACCTACTACACCTCAGGAACTTGGTTATTTTTCTAATTCCATAACCATTTCCTATAAAACTTCTCTTACGGCCTAGTACTCCACAATAATGGCATTTAAAAGTCTTTTTCTTGCCTAAGTCATATGTTCTATTACTGCCCTCTTTGTTTCCTCCATTCTTCTTTGCAAATTGGTCCTTGCCATTGCAATTTGCCACCAAAGCTATCTTTAAACCCTCATTCCCGCTACTCTTGCCAAACTATTTTTCCCACCTATCTTGTTGCAAAAATTTAATGCTCAACTCTTCAAACTTGAAGTCAACATCAGTAGCAATAATATTTAAGGTTTCAATAAATGCTCAAATAAGGTGGTAAGCTCTTGAGAGTGATTACCACCATGTCTTCTTCTACTGTCCGCCCAATAGCATTTAAAGTGTTCTCTATTATCCTTGATCTTTACCAAATGGTCTTGTAAAGATTCATTTTCATTCATTTTGATTGAAAACAATCAAAAGTTAAAAATATTTGGTAAGTAAATTGACATGTTTTAGCTTCAGATTTAGATCTAAAAATGATTTAGGTGTAGCATATAATATTTTATAGCTCTTGATAATGCAAATTTTTTGTCCCAATTTTATCTTACAGTGACTTTGTATATATTGAATCCTATAATTTTGAATTAAAGACCTAGTGGTGCACAAAGCTGAACGAAATAAATTCAAATGTGCTTACAAATTTTATCCAGTGAAACTTGCTCAAAATAATTTGAAAATATCTTTGGGTCACTTCCATCATATTTGGTCAGTGTTGACAGTTGATAATGATAAAAAAATTGCAAAATTATCCTTAGACCTAAAAAGTCTCAAGAATGAAAGAAAGGGACAAAGATCATTATAATAGGACAAATCAAGGTGAAGATAATAGGAAATGTGTCACACAACCAAATAAAATTAGTAAGGAAATTGAAATAACAAAAAATATGCACTACTGAGTACTTAATTTGTAGTTGGATATCCATACATGTAAAGTTGCCTAATACATTGTGAAACAAGGCTTATACCAAATATGGGTATCTTCATCTAGAGACATCTAAGGAATATATTTAGTTGGTTTAACGTAGATTCAGTGGCCCTTGTAAGTGACTGACATCAAATCGGGAGGGTGAAACTCATAGTGAATCATGTAGATGTTAGAGAATGTGAATAAGAGCTAATTTCAGATGCACAAGTCACGTAGAATAAATGTAAGTCAATATTGACATTGACAGGTGTTTAATACCATATTTTAGTGTCTAAAAATGATCCCCTTTTAATATTGAAATGCAAATCAAATATTAGATTAAAAGGCTAAAAATACACTTGAGTGTGTACAACACACTTTATCTTTGGGAAATGGTTACAAATGTGCAGTTTGCCTTAAGCAAAACCTATAATGAAAATGTAGCACTCAATGTACCTTTGTCTGAATTTCATGCAGCGCCTTCAATTGCTTCCAATTGTTGAAGTTTCATCACTAGTTTGTACTTTTGATAGCATTTCATCGGTCACAGTGTTTCATCAGTCACAAAAAAATGTTTTGATCATTTCCCTGTTGTTTCCAGTTTTGTTTCATTCCCTAACACAATTTGATCCAAGCATCTTTACTCAAATAGCTAACATTCATTGTTTTCAAGTACTATAATTCTTCCCAGAAAACTTTTGGTTACCTTCCAACATTATATTAGATAGACGAGCCATTTTTTTAGCAGAGAGTTTCAACCTATCTGCTACTGAAAAAATTTATATTTGCTACTGAAATAGAGACTTTTAGTCCAAAAACTGTGTTACAAAGAGAACAGAATAAAAGCTTTCCTAAAAGTGATTAATCTACTGAAAATCGCTTTAAAAATGCAAAATAACACTGAAAATCTGCAATCTGTAATTTCCAGAAAAACTGAAAATCACTATTCCATACGATTCATATGGCGGAATGAATTCTATATAGATTTCCTCTGACGTTTCACACAGGTGTCCTCTATTGTTCTATATACCCCCCTCTTGGGCTTCATTTTCCCTGATCTAGCTTTAAATCAGAAAGACCTGATCTCTCTTTAAAAAACCCAGCTTTAAATCAAAAACAAATGGATCTTGGTCTAACTCAGAAAGAAAAAAAACAAAAGTCCTTTCGATTTCTTGGTGCGTATCATAAGCAATCCCTCAATCCGTCAAAGATCTGAGCACTCCCTAGGCCTTCACCTACTACATCCCAACTTTTCATCACCATGTCTTTGATAATTTATTACAAAAACTGAAAACAAAAGAAACCAAGCAAGAACACAAGGAAGAACTACACTTCTTAGATGTATAATTGAAAGAGCAACTGTCACTTTATAGGAAAGCAACAACATAAACCCTAATACTTGGGTGATACAAACCCTAAGCTTAGAATAACTTAAGTGAACAATAAACTATGTTTGCATTATTTGATAAAGCAAACTAAAGTCATAAAGTGACTTTATTACTAAGCTTGTCACTAAGACTAGTACGACTGGTATAACTTTATGTTAAAAACTCTAAGACCCCTCTAGGACAATATCTTAAATGTTAATAAAATTTTCAATAAAGAAGCCACATAGCTATTGGGGAAGCAAAATAATTTTGTTTTACAGTCACTGAATTAACCTTGGCATTACACTCGAGCTTGGTGCAGGCGTTGAGGGTTGGTTCTTGCATTAAACCATTGTGGAACATAGAACCCGTGGTCAAATTGCCACCTGGATCAGCTCAACAAACAATGGCAGCCCCTCCAAAAAGACCAAAAATATTGCAACCCCTTTGTGCTTGAACTCTCGGCCTAGTAGTCATCAAAACTCTACTCTCTTTGTTTAATCAGATTTATAAAATGACAAATATAAACTTTAGCCTTTAGGAAAAGGTAAACCAAGGTCAAAGACAATAGAGTTTTTAAACGTTTTCACCATTTTTCATTTTCATGCTCAAAATCAATTTTTTTGTTCCATTTATGTTTTCAGCTGAATGGGTCAGGATGTGATGCACCTGCCAAAAGCACAAGGACACCTCCAATTGTGTTTCATACACCCACTAGCACACTGCAGTATGCTCTTGGTTCATCCAAATCTGGGCCAGGTATAGCACAATAGCAATCCTGTCTTTAGGTTATTTGTCCGTTCCAATCTAGTAATGTGACCCACACCATACTGCCACTCTTGGCAATCCTGTTGAATACTTATGAGATGTCTGAACAACAATTGCTTCAACCATTTCAAGGAAAAACCACATCAATTATCCTCAAATCATCTAGATCTTTGACTCTTCATTAGAACAAATTAACATTTAACATCAAAGACCGTATTATTCCTATCAGCAACTAATACCCAAATATTATGATGGAACCTCTAGCAATCAGCAGCCTTGGGCATGCCCATGTTGATCGTTGACTTATGTAAGTTGACCCTACTCATGCTAATGTCCATAGCCGTATGATTATTCAGATCCTCCCCAAAAGTATCGCTACAAATTATATCTCGTTGCACTTGTGCAGCTCACATTTTATCATCCCACAATTTGTCTCAAACTTAGTTCGTTTGAGGCAACCCAGAGTTCTTGATTTCAATGACATGTCAGGAAGTATTTAAATCTCCTATCTTCAAAACATTCCAATTTTGACTACTTGTTACAAGGACTTGACCTCCAACAACACTCAATCTAACGACCTCATCATTGGCAGCATCGTGTTCTTGACATCTAAATCAGCACCACTTTTATTGCTGAAATCCATCAGGTAAACAATTCTCAGGTTCCAACAAGTGTCAGAACCACTAAGCATTTTCTTCATTTGGGTGTTAATCTTGTAATTCTACTTCTACTCTTGAAGTACTACACCCAAGACAACCAAGAATTGCACATGTAGGGCATTCTCCATATTGGAACACACCACACTTTTTCTCCATGCACAGTGTTCGAAATTATGATCCCTAATCAGCTTAGTTTCTGTTCCCCCGTATTAACTCTGCTAGCCTTAATTTCAGTTTTTCTTGATTCCAATATTTTCAATTCCTACAACATTGTCCATCTTTTGTGCAACTGACACCTTGATGGCTGTGCAGCTCATGCCCATTTGGGCCTTACCAGGATTTCGCTACTATGTTTTCATATCCTGTGAATCTGTCAAACTTGAGCAACTCTCATAAGATCTCAACTGGAACCTTACAGGCCCAAGACCAATAGCATAGTCCACATCTTCATATTAATTTTCATTTGTGTGGCTTCTGCAAATTCTCATGTCCGTAACACACTCAACCTTGCATTCCATCTACAAGTCTGTCTTCTGCAATATCACGGTATCTATAACTGATACACCCTGCATCTCCATAATCTTTTCTAAATAGTCCTCTTTGAAGAACTATTTTATTGCCGGCCGACAATATAATTCCATATATTACAAGGCAAATCTATATTGCCAAGTAATTGTAGATTTGAAGATATAGTATTTACCATTGGATTCCATGATTACATCATAGAATCCTGAATTCAAAAGGCTAGGCCCTTCTTTCTAACATCTAAATGCAAGTAATGAGCACTCTACTTGGATAAATTATCTAAGGGATCAAGGAAAACAGTTTCTGAAGCACGGCAACTATCAAAATACAATGAACAGCACAGCATTCGTTGCCTAATGTTTTATTAATGCATGCATTATTCATGTATGGTACTCATAATCTATATTGACTCATGCTTGAAAGTAAAAGCCATATAATGATCATTGGACTGCAGGGATATGTTATTGAAATAAAAGCTAATGCCCCTTTGCCTAACACTTAGGCTGTCCGCATGCATGTAATCATCAATCTATTAGATCATCTTACATGTTTGGATGAAGGAAAATAGGTTATGAATCGTGATCACAAGTCAGCTTGAACTCATTATGTATTTAATTGAGATGATAATAAAACCAAAACAATTCAAAATCGTAAAACAGGCTCCTGTTCTTTAGAATTTTTCAAACAGTCCTGACCGGTGAGATTTTGAAAGAGAGCAATTATAAATAAATATTCTTAATGTGCATGCCTTATGTAGATTATTGCCTTCAAAAGTAACACTATCTTCTAAATGAAGGCATTTCTGCAAAATAAAGTGGAGTTTGAATCATTAATAGCAATCACACGTTTATTGCAAGATAAAACAAAAAACCTTCAACTCTGCTATAAGCTTCACATAGGGCTTTAAAAAGGGAGTTTCCTGTGTTTCAAACTAGAGATACATTTAATGTACATGTGATGGTGACAACTAAACAGACAAAAGACATTTATAAATCCAGGTTGAATCTCAATTTGAGAGTTTTAGAGCTTTAAAAGGGAAGCTTCCTGTGTTTCAAACTAGAGTTACAGTTAATGTACATGTGATGGTGACTTGGAAGCAACTCAACAGAGACAAGACGTTTACAAATCCAGGTTGAATCTGAATTTGAGAGTTTTCTTTTTTAAATTAAAATTTAATTGTGTTTGTCCATTAAATAAGAATCTCTCGTGTTTCAAGTTCCCATTTTTCATTGCTACAGTTTTATACTCATGGTTCTTGGGTATTTTCATTTCCACTATTTCCATTGTAGTTCATTTAAGAGATTTTTCTCAGGTCCATCTAAGAACTCAAGTTTATCCCACAATTTTCCTAAAATTAAGACATTTATCTTGCCTCCAAACTCAATTCAGAAGCTGATTTTGAAGAATCAAGTAAATAGGAGTTGGACTAATTAAAAAAATCATAGACAGATTTCTTGCTGCTTAAAGCATTCCTTCGTGAATGTTAAATGAATATATTGAAATAATTTAAAATTAAATGTTTTGACGCACTAATTCGCTCAATGTAACATATCTCACATCAGTACATAATTGCCCACAACGTTAATGTCAAGTAGATAAGGAGTCCTAACAGATTGCTAAGGAAACCATTGCTAACCTTCAGGCTCCTTAGAATAATGACATCACAAAAGAAAGCTTTCATTGTATATCAAAGCAAGACTGATAATATTAAAGACAATACTGAAAACTTACTTAAGTGCTGCATCACACTGCTGTGTACTTGTCACAGAGGCAATATAATCCTGAAATCCAAGAAAAAGACCAGATCATAAACACTGAGTTACATTTCCAATTTAAATTATGTTCATCCCAGATAAGATAAACTAACTTTCTAATACTTACTGCAGTGCTAGCTGCAGCATGATTTTGATTCCAGGAGCTGCTAACTTGCTCTTCTGCTTTAAATTCCTTGAACTTTCCAGTCATGAACATGGAATCTCCATGGACCTGACATATTAAATTGTATGTGTATAATCAAGAAAACTGTTGTGCAAGCAATGTTTATCATAACCAGTCCGTGAGGCCAACTCTCCTAATCTTCAGAAAGATCAATAAAGACAAGATTATGCCAACAGCTTTACTAGCAATATCCACTTACTTTTCTCAGGTTCGTCCTTTTAACAAACCGTTTGCTTACGACAGAATTTCTAATTATCTCTATCTCAAATTGAAAAGCTAAGATCAAACTAGAAAGAACAATTATGGGAGAGGAGCCAATAGTTGGGCGGGTACCAATAAATGAGATAGTACTTGTAAGAAGAAGGGCCAATAGATGTTTACATTTCATTGAAAAGTAGGTGTACAATTTGCATGTGATTGTATAACTTTGACCAGATAGTAGTACAAAGCAGCCAATCATATGATGACAAGTCACCCTCACAAGCATAAGATACACAATGCACAAGTTTTGGTCACACTTATTTTCTACTGTATTTCAAATTCCCTATTTAAATCAATTCAAACTGTGACTTTCTCTCCACTTAAACATGCCAAACGAAAACTGCGACTTTCCCTCCACTTGAACTTTCAAATGGGCATTGTCCGTACATCAATTGGTGCCTGTACAACATACTCATTAGGTGGCCAAGTTAGCATGCACGAGTATTGGTGTCTCTTTCCTACCAAAGAAGAATCAAAACTGATTGTGGACAGATATATTTTCAGCAATGACTACTAGTTATGATATACTTCTTGCCATGACTGAATTATCAGAAAAACTTACAGACCAAATAAATGAATTCCTTTGCATATTAAACTGAAACTAAATCAAATAAGACAACCAGCAACCACATATCTGACTAAGGATGACAGTAAAACTAATCTAAACAAAAAAAAACCAGTAGCTAAAAAAACTAAATGATACCTCATTGAGCTTTTCCCAGACCAGATCTGGCTGGTTTATATAACCTTGATCTGTTGCTAAGAGATAGATATCTCCGTTCAACTACAAATTAAGAAAAACCATAACACACTCAACAGACGTGTTTATAATGAACCAAACTATAAGACATCCTTAACAACAAATAAATGGGAAAAGAAAAAACCTTTTTAGAAGCCACCGACCTTAAACATTGTACTAAAGTGGTTGTTACGAAAGAAAACACAAAGTTCACGTTCCTTCAATCCTTCTTGCAGGCAGAAAAGCCTAAAGGAAAATACAAAAGATTCAATTGTGAAGTTTCAGCTACACCAAGATCTGGTGGGCTGCACAAAATTACTCAAAATTCAAAATCAACAAGCACCTTACCCGTAAACAGTCAATTGACTTGCATTACTCCTCAGAAAATGGTCAATCAGTGCTCCTGCAGTTGAGGCTGCAATTATTTTTCAAGAACGAGAAGCAAATAGCCTTAATATCAAAATTCTATATTAGTTTACCCTAAGAAGCATGCAAGAACAAGCTTACCTTCTCTATCTGCTGTACTCAGAGGCTCTTCCCATTCTTGAATTAAAGTTACACCTTTCAGGCCCATTCCATTAACTTGCGAAAAAGCTTGTTTGTCAGCCTGTTCCGCTAAAGCCACTTCACCCTCGTAGAGAGGCTCTCTACTTTCATATATTGGCACAGAATCAGCTAAAATGCACTCCTCCCCTTCATATATAGGCTCACTTCCCTCTAAACTTGAACTAACATCCTCTGTGTTGTCAATTGGTTCTCTCTTATTGTCAGAGAGAGGAAGCGTCCATTGAGAAAATGCATTAGTGCAAAAATTATGTTCTTGTTCCCCAAGACCCTCAGTTGGTTTGCCATCATCAGAATTTATGCTTCTCTCCTGACAAGAACTCTTCGCCATTGCTTGCTCATTAGAACTCTTGTCCATGCTAATTAACTTACTCTGCAGCTCAGGAGAGTAATATGAGCTTTTTGGAAACAAAAAATGTGGTTCCAAATCGGCATTTTGAGCTATTTCCCCACCTTTTAAGTTCTGGGATTTAGCACATTCTCCTTCAGTTCTGCTCATCGATGACTGTTCTGTATGATTCTTTTCAACCACCTTACCAACTGAGTCATTTAATTCTTTGGAACAACTGACAGAAGCAACCCCGGTTTCACTGCCAACAGCTATTTTACCATCCCCTTTCCATTCTTCACTTGCATAACCTACTCGATCTGCATTTTGAGTGTTATGTTCTGACGGATTTGGCGAATTTTCAGATGCAAGGTGTTCAGATCTCCCACATGGATATAGAGTACCAGAATCACTGGTATCTTTAAAATCAAGTGGGGTAACATCTACTGAATCGGCTTTGGATAAATTCAATACCTTTATAAGTTCTTCAACTTCCTCGACGTCACCCTTTCTTCCCATGTGTTCATGAGGAGTTGAAACAGCAGAGTCTTCAAATGACTTTCCCCTTGAAAGGCATGGAGAAGGAACCCCTAAAGTTGCAGTGGTAGCAGCAGCGAAATCAACAGAATCTTCTTCTGAGACTCTAGTGTTCAACTCACGTGTTTTTCTCTCATTCAATGCTACAAGCTTTTCCTGAAGAGTATTGTATGAATTTGATCCTATTACTCTAGCAGTATCTTCATCCTGATAAAAACAGCAATATGCATTAGATTGAAGATTTTAGATTCACACATGGATGCATAGACCAAAAAAATTATATCCACATAGTGCACCCATCATCTCAGTTAATCTAAAATGCATCTTCCCAGTCACAGTCAGAGCCATTTATAATTGAATGTGTTACAGGACAGAAAAAACAGCTTTAAAATTTCAATAGGCATAGCTTTTTAGTTGAATTCTAGCAAGCACCCTTCAAGAATAAGCCACGGTTGCAAATATTTTTCCAGGTGAATGAGTACTCGTGAGTTTTAACTCTATGAAAACGAGCAGAATCAAATCTTTGTTGATTTGTTACTAAGAACCAAATCAACTATTACTTTTCAGCTTTTCAAGTTATTATTGAATCTATGTTACCTGATTATGCTTCATATACATCGAAATAAACAAAAATAACAGGCATAAAATAACACACGGTCTGACTGTTATGGTCTTGGATTCCAGCAAGGACGATGCTGCCTAATGATTGTTTTAGTTTCTGTTTTCATCTGCAGGCCAGCTTTAGTAATAATTTTAATTCTTTTAAAAACTTGTGATGCCTTCAGCTGAAAAGCTTAACCATTATTGTACCTGATCTCATCAGGATTTTAATAATTATTTTTAAGAAAAAAGGCAAATGCCTTCATTTTGATCTCTATCACAATTGTGTTGCCTATTTATTACATCTTTTTATGTTTATCTGGATGTTCTATTTAAGTGAATTGGTTGTTGATTAAACAAAAAATATTGTGAAAATTTGGATACTTTTCATTTTCTTATTTACCAAGTTTTTTTCTGGTCTTTGCCAAATACAAATTGTACTTTTACCCTTTTAACCTTCACCGTTGCTGAGTCATTACCAAATATGAATCATGTGACTTAAGCCAGAACCCTTTTAAGACTCTCCCATTGAAATCTATCCTTCTAAATGTTTTACGTTAAATAAGGATCTGCAAAAGTAAGCTCAAAAGGAGATTTATCACAGTATGATGGATCACAAAATCTCTGAGTCAGGTGATTGCCTAGGTGCACTCTTCTGGGCACGTTGCACTGGTTGTTGCTGCATATTAATAGAAAAGAAGTATCTTACCATACAAAATTTTAAATTGGGTTATCAAAGTAGCTAACGAGCTACTTCAGTTATACAATTCAAGCAACACCTCAGCTACAGAGGAGGATTCACAATGTCAGGTGTGGCATTAGAGTAGGTCCAAGTCATAAAAACCTTCTAGGATCCAAAGTCCAACAACAGTGCTAATAGGAGAGACATTAATCTCCATAAGCATAGCCACGTACATTACAACTTTACATTCCCTGGTAGAAGTACTGGCACTCTAAATTCTAGTGAATACAAATCGCAAATTTCAACACTCAAACAATATTTATAAAAATTTCAAACTGAAATTCGGAAAGCTTTACATGTATACATATGGCGTCTACCAACATGTTATTGATTGATGTTATCATTTACTTATTTAATACACATTGTTTTCGTAATGTCTATGAATTATATTTGCCATGAAATGGAAAAAATAATATTTAATCGCTGATTCTATCAATATTTTATTTGTTTATTTAATTTCAGAGCTTATTCCAGAGATGATTCTCTTATTCTCTGGCCAGGCATGAATCTGGCTACCATGGAGTGAGCATGGTTAAAATCTTCAATGAATTTCACTCTTAGATGTATCAGTTGCTTAAGAATTACCAAATTGATCACCATGTGTGCTAAAGATTGAATCATTATTAGAGTCTAACCCAGCCATGTGTACTCCGAGTTATCTTTGCTAGGTCTGAAAAAAGAATTTAGATGCCAAGTCAGGGCAAGACTTCAGTCTGCCATGTCAGACTAACCAATTGGATGACAATATTCTGAAGTCTGTGTAATGACAAAAAGGGCACACAAAAGCCCTCAATCTTGACTTCTAGGGTTCAATTGCTCTAGCAGTGAATTTTGCCACATAAGGGCAATTTTCATCTTCAAACTCAGATTTTTCCATCGGTTCAGATTTGCGGCTATGGTAGAATGCTGGTGCTGTAGCAGGCTGTCTCCCTTCATGATTTTAGCAATAGAGAGCATTTTTCAAGTGTTTTCTGAAGCGATTTTGTCCTTGTCAGCAGTACCAAGCTTGACACCTCTTCTTTCAAGCATATTGGAGGGCATTAGATTCATTTGTAAGGGGATCTATTTTGATTAAAAATTTAATTTCAGAAGGTATAAAAGTCCCCAGTTTTATTTGTGTCATTTCCAATATTTTATGCATTTTTTAAAATTACCCAGTCATGTACCTAATCTTTGCAACTCTAGATGAGATATGTAAATGCACATGGCCTCAGAGCTCTGCTTTTGTGGTGTAGATAATTTCAAAATTCTTAAAGATGGAACTGATGTCTAAAATCAAAACCTATAACAATTATTTGCCATTACGTCAATAAGAGTTTAAACTTTATGCAAGGGTTAATTTGACAACTACAAATATCTCCATCATTTACAACCTAGAAATAAAGTAGAAACCTGTCAAGGATTATAAAAGAGTTCTATTGTTTATCATCTGCGCACTATTTAGATTCATTATCGTAAAATAACTGTTGTGCTTTTAGCAGGGTCAAATGAACAAATTGTAATTAGCTACCACCCTTTAACTCTCATGTAAAGGCAAAACAGCTAGCAGAATGTTAAAAATTTGAATCAAAAAATTATTATCTACTATTATATCTTTATAATTAAGAGGAAAACACCTTAGAGAAATAACAGCTTGTAAAGAATCCATACAAATCTATGTAGATTCTGTATCAATTAATTTTTTAGAAAAAAAATTATAAAAATGGATTAAAGGGATTTAGAAAGTTTATATTGCATACACCTGTTTCTATTGATAATTCTTGCCCACAGAGCAAGGCAACTAAAAAAACCCATACATTTACAATTTTCATTGATCATTTTTTTTTGGAGCTGTTTTCTTCATACGTGCACACACACATGGCAATAAAATATAATTCTCAAAAATGTTGGTGTAATGATATCCTACACAGGTACTATAAGGGATAGTAGTAATGGTTGAATAGATATTAGATCCCAGAAAAAAAAGGAAGAAGAGTTATGATGATCATCGAACCTCACACAAGGTAACAACCAAAAAGGTCAGAGGCAATAACCATGTTACCAAAGATACATATTTTCAGGGCTACAACTGTTGTGAAACAAGTCGTTTTACAGCAGCTTACACTCATGAGCAACCAAATTTGGAGCAAGTGCCCCGGGGCAACAGAGCCCAAAAAATGGGGAAATACATTCAAAACAATAATAATTATTTGCCATTACTTCAATAAGAGTTTAAACTTTATGAAAAGGTTAATTTGACAGCTACAAGAATTTCATCAATTACAACATAGAAGTAAAGTAGAAACCTGCCAAAGATTATAAAAAAATGCTATTGTTTATCATCTACTCACTGTTTAGATTCATAATTGTAAACAAACTATTGTGCTTTTACGAGGCTCAAATGAAAATGCTGTGTAAATAGCTACCACCTTTTGACTCTCTGATGTAAAGGCAAAACAGCCAGCAGAACGTTAAAATTTTAAACAAAAAATTATTATCTAGTGTTATATCTTTATAGTTAAGAGGTAAATGCCTTAGAGCAATAACGGCTTGTAAAGAATCCATACAACTCTATGTAGATTCTATACCAATCATTTTTTTTTTTTTAAATTAAAACAAAAAGGATTAAAAGAATTTAGAAATTTTATATTGCATACACATGTTTCTTTGGATAATCCTAGCCCACAAAGAGCAAGCCAACTAAAACTACCCATACATTTAAAATTTTCATTAATCTTTTTTGTTACGGACTGCTTTCTTCATACCTGTATACACACATGGCAACAAAATATAATAATTCTCCAAACTGTTAGAATGCAATGATATCCTACTCAAGCACTGTAAGGGATTTTGATGGTTGAATAGTTATTGTAGATACTAAAATCCCGTATTAGACAGTCACTGCACTCGCCGAATTCCAAGGGAAAAGTAATGAATTTGCCAAACTTCAAAGACTTAAATTCGTTGAAATTCGCCATGAATTTCTAAGACGAATTTAATCGAAAAAAAACCCAAGAATCGTTTACATTTGTCAAAAAACCACCCAAATTCGTGTTTTTAGGGCTCGCTGCTAATTTCTCCTTGTTTTTTCTGGGGTTGCTGCAATTTGCCTCATTTTTACCATTTGCTCAAAAAAAAATCGTTGCAGCTTCCAGCCTTCGACAGTCTTCAGCAATCTATGGCGATTTAGTGCGATTCATGACGATTTAGGTCTTCAGTGATTGTGCAACGAAACTCCCAACTCCACAGCGGTGCATCAAACTCCATGGCCAATGCCAACGGGCATGTCACCACATTCGCCGAATCCCAAGGGAAAAGTTCGATATTCACCAAACTTCAAAGAAAACCATTAAATTTGTTGAAATTCGTCCAGAAATTCACCACAAATTTCTAAGACAAATATAATCAGAAAAAAACTTCAAAATCGTTTAAATTCGTCAAAAAATCGCCCAAATTCGTGTTTTTAGGGCTCACTACTAATTTCTCCTTGTTTTCTCTAGGGTCACCATGATTTGCATCATTTTTACCATTCGCTCAAAAAAAAAATCACCGCAACCTCCAGCCTTCAACAGTCTTCAGCAATCCACAGCAATTTAGAGCGATTTTGGTCTTTGGCAATTCTGCAATGAAACTCCCAACTCCACAACAACGCATCCAACTCCATGGCCAATGCCAGCAGGTAAGTTTTATGTGACTGTTTTTGTGCAGGAAACGATTACACAAAGGGTTTAGACTCTTTGGAGTCTAGACTCTACAAATAATTTAGTATACATGTATTTTTTTAGTCTACACTATATCGACTACGACTCAGACTGCACATTGTTTTTTTAATACAAACACATAACACTATACAATTACCAGTATACACTTACAATATATAGACTGAGAGTCTGAGACTATACAATTACACAGACACTATACAGTATTTGAAATACTGTATAGTGAATTCTTTGGTTAAGCCAGAGCTTTTGAGACACTCAGATGAGGAGGTACGGCTTGCAGTTACTTTTTATGTTAATGAAATTATGAGAATAACATCTCCACAGAAACCTTATAACAACAGTATCATGGAGATATTTCAACTGATTGTGGAAAGTTTTCAAGGTTTGGATGATAACAAAAATCCTTCTTTTGCTATGAGAGTAAGAATTCTAGAAACTATTGCAAAAATCAGATCTTATGTTATTATGTTGGATCTTGATTGTCAAGATCTTGTTCTTGAAATGTTTCAACACTTCTTGGCTGTTGTTAGTGATAAGCATACGATAAATGTTATATCTTCCATGCAGACAATCATGTCTTTGATTATAAATGAGAGTGATGATATCTCCCAAACACTCTTATCTTTTCTATTGGCTTTTATAAGGCAAGACCAAGTTACTTCTTCAGCTGCACATGAGTTGGTTAACAATGTTGTTAAACAATGTGAGCAGAAATTGATGCCATACATATCAACGCGAGTTGCATCCACAAGAGAGGAGTACATGAGTCTTCATGACAATGCTGAGATTGAAGGGTATGCTGATTTGAATTTTGCTAAATCAGCAACTTTTGATAAGTCATATGAAGGTATGAAATTTCTCGATGATTCATTGCTTGAGCAAAGTGTCATCATGCCATCTATTCATGGAATTTGCATGACACCAATGAGAGAGGTAGCTGATTTTAAAGGTGACATTGTTCCTACAAATGAAGACAATTCAAAAAACTTGTGTGATGAGCAAAGTCACCTTGCAGATTTAGATCAAAGGCCTTCAAAATTGCAAGAATTGAAGATTCAATTTCTAGTCACAAAAGAGAAAGTGGTGCAACTGTTAACAAGGGGTGGTGATAGCACACACAAATTCATTGAAGACCTCACTTGGAAAACCGAAATTGAGGAGAGGCAAAAAGGCATTGGAGGAGCCACTCTTGCAAATTTGCAAATGGTCAAAGATGCATTAGAAATAATTAAATCAGATTACTTGCAATTGCTCATAGATAGGGATCATGCTATCAAATTTTCAAAAGAAAAGGAGAAAGAGGTTGATGAGCTCAACTTAGAACTAAGTTTGGCTCACTTTTCACTCACAATGGCAAAAATCAAATCAGCATACTTGCACATGATCAAATATAGAGATGTGGCTACCAAAACTGCAGATGAAACAAAGACAAAGGTTGATGAGCTCACCTTTGAGCTTAAGTCAACTAAGAATTCTTTGTAAAGCACTCAAATGGAATTATTAGAAGCAGAAGATCAGCTTGCTAATGTTACAAAACTCAAGGAACAAGAGAATGAAGATAGGGCTAAAAAAATCAAGCAGGGGATTGATGAGCTTGATAATCTTCAAGAAGACTTTGATTTGAAACAGTGTCCTAAAATTGCTTGTTCAAATATGGGACAGCAAGAGGTTTGGGCTAAACAAGAAAATGAAAATAACTTCCAATTCTTTGATAATCCAATTTTTGTGATGAGTTCTAAAACATTTACTGAATTTAGTAGCACAAATGGTGTCAAAAACAGGGTATGAGATCCAAGTGAGGTTTTCAGACATGAGGTGATGCCTTATGAGATGATTAATGGACCACCAAAGATTGTTAATGATTGGTTCTTTGGTCCACATGAGATAATTAATGAAGCCCTGAGATCAATTCATGACGATATGCAAAGTCATGTGAACAAGCATGATATAATTCTTATTGGCAATCTTCTTGGAAGACTCCCTGATAAAGAAGATATAATTGAGGTTGTAGATGAAGTTTTCCCTTGGGGTGTGATGACACGAGGACTTCATCATTTCAAGTATCTCGAAGACACCCCCTCTGGATAACTTCTGGTATGAGAGCAAGGTATGCATGTTATGGACTTTGTTATAGAAAATCTACATGATAGAACTTGCTCCCGATAAAAAAGATATAATTGACATTGTAGATGAAGTTTTCCCTTGGGGTGTGATGACACAAGAGGACTTCATCATTTCAGATATCTCGAAGACACCCCCTCTGGATAACTTCTGGTATGAGAGCAAGGTATGCATGTTATGGATTTTGTTATAGAATATCTACATGATAGGACTTGCTCTGTGTTGCATCAGCCTTGCTTAGCATCTAAACTTAAATGTTTGAGTTTACCAAGTAATTGGAATAATCAATACCATGGTAAGTTTAAGCATTGTGTTGAGTATCTTTTTCTCTGTAAGAAAGTCATTATGAATATCAGAATGGCAAAGTATAAGCATGTGGGTACCATTTCAATATTCAATTTTCATGCAAGAGAGCATAAGTTGATGGTGTTATAAGTTGGAAATGACAAGAAGGTTGCACAAAGGTTTACAAGTCTGAATTTCATCATTAATACTGCTGTTTTGATACAGTCCAGCCACCAAGTTACATTTGAGTACTTACAGGGGTTATGGCAGACATTTGCGGATATGGGAAAGAGCACATTTCAAATGTTGAAAGAATTGGGATCCGTAATGAGTTGTTCTTAGTACCATGCTTACTTTTTAAACAAATTAATTTTTCTGATACCCAGGTTCATGATTGACAACGGGTCTGAAGGTAGTATCTGCATTGGGACACTTTGGAATGAGGTGCTCTATTTTTCAGAAGATGAATCCAGATCATGTGGGAATCTCAACTTGGTTCATCAGGATGGTTACTATTTTCGGCTACAGGTAGTGAAAACAGAAAAAATGTGCATTGATATTCTTGTTCTTATCAAAGTGTTGCAACGGAAACATGGTGTAGTCTTCCTGAGATTGAATTGGGATCCTTGTATTTGCAGGATAGTTCAAATATTGCTTGAGGTCAAGCAATCTTTGGGAAAGGTGGTGTCATGTCTTTTTTCGAAATATAAAAAAACAAAAATGGTAATAATTCTTTAAGTGTTCCCAAGAGTACTTTTATGTCACAACTTAAAAGGGGGACATCTAAAGGGTGTTATTAATTGAATGGGGCCAAAAAGGGTGCATTAATTAAAAACTAAGTGGAAATTAAAAAAATAAAGTAATTATTAATTACTTTTTCGAGCAAAGTGGAAACTAGAATTAAAAAATAATTTTAAATTGTTTTTAGGGTTGTAAGTGAAAAGTAATTTTAAGGATGAAAAAGAAGAAAAGTACATCCATTATTACATTTCAATTTCAAAATTCATAGGAGAGCTTGTGCTACTTCCATATTTTCTATAGAAGACGAAAACCTCACATGGAAAAGGGTTAAGATAAAAACCCTCACCCCCAAGTGGTGATTCCACCCTGGGATCACATAGGTGTTTTTAGATTAAAAGAAAAATCAATTTAAGGTTTGGACCCATGGCTCACAATTTAGCTTTGGCGTCACTTTTAGAATTAATTAATACAAATCGTACCAATCTGAGAGAAGATTACACTATTTTGGGGCAGTCTAGAGCCCTCTAGTGGGATCGCAATACAGTTGGGTACTCATTTAGGGGTTGGACGTGGTTTCCTTACAGCTGGGTATTATTTCAAGGGTGGATTGTGGCAATAACCAGCAGCGTAAACTTCTTCTTTGGGCCTGGCATCACATGTTTTGTCTTTAGTGTGGGATTTTAAACAATTGCGTTGAAGGGTTGTATGTATTTTGGAGACAGTTGCGCTATATTTTGTCTCCCACTACCCCTCATACTACTGTCGTGGGCCCATCTTACCTGCTGTTATACATTGAAGACCATACACTGCCTTGCTATACAATTTTGGACTCTCACATGGGTCTACTTTTCATTGGGGTTGTTGTTGGTATTATATGACCGGTTTGGTTTCTTGTGCAAGTTGTAGTCTACTCACAAGCTGTCGTAACCTTATTTAGTGCGGTGTAATTTGACATCATTATCATTGAAAGTAATTAGGATGTTTTGACCATTCTAAGTTGTCCTTCCACTTCATTATTAATTACTATTGCTCCAAGGAATTACATCAGCATTTATCTTCATTGTTGGAGGTTAGAATTAAATTTCTTTCATCTATGTTCTTCCGATTTTCTGAGACAATAATATATATTATTCATTGAATGTATTTCCAGCTATATAGAAAGCTTGCAAACTGTTTGACAAAATGACTTTGTGAGACCTTTGGACATTGGCATGGTTTTATGATAGATATATGCCTCGGAATTTTAGTTGCAGCGATTATGCTTGTTAGTATTCAGAAATTCCTCATATTTGGTTGTATACAAAGAGTTTGACGAATAAGCTAAAGATCAGAAATAGTGCAAGTTTTTGGCAAAAAATTCTTAGTGGGGCATTTCACATGCAGCAACATGTTATTTGGAGGGCAGACACTTATACGCTATAGCATTTTGCAATTCGAATCTTGAGTCAAGGAGTAAATGCATCAGCATGTGAGAGGAACTAGCACAGCTTTGACCATGTTCAATCAAAGAAAAGGAATAAGTTGTTATCAAGAACACTAGAGTATCTTGTTTATGTTTGCAACAATTTGCGATTGACTATAAAAAAAGTGACAAGAAATGCATCCTCTAAGAAGAATAAGCTTCAACAATTTCTACAAGACTCTTCAGATAAGAATGAGGCTGATTTTCTTGGTGTTAAAATAGAAAATGAAGCTAATGAAGTTGATAATGATAAAGTGTCTGAAGATGACATTGAGCCAAGCACTCTAGATGATCTAGAGATTTTTGATGTAATAAGTGGACCTTAGCCAATAGAAAAGTATAATACCCTAATGATAATCTATAACTTTTTATAAAAACATTTTAAATATTGGTATCACTATTATGTATTCAGCATGTTTTTCAAAGTTTTTTATTTCAATCAATTTATGATAAATTTGGAGTCTGAAATTTTGGACAGATTTTGTTCTAATTGACAGCAGGAAGAGAACACAAATTGATATGAATATAAATTAGCTTTTATGTTATAATTTTATATGGTAATCTTTCTCCATTGAATTATATTCTGATTTTAAATGAAGTTATTATTTTATGTTCTAATTTTATGTTATTTTAACAGCATAAAGAGAACACAAATTGATATGAATCTAAATGAGTTATCATTAAATCAAGTTATTTTGACATGTTTTTTAATATAAAATGTGATGTTTTTTTAATGGTGGGTTCATATATTTTTAAAAATAAGTATATTTCTATTAGCTGAATTTAATCACAAATTTAATTTCAATTTTTTTAGTTCCGATTTTTTTCCTCAACGAATTCGAAGGCGGTGACTATGGTATTAGGTACTTGACAATGTTAGTTTTGCCATACCTTCATCCTACATGACTTTTGTGTATATGACTCTTATTTGTCATTCTCTCACACCCACATGCTTTATATGAATCCAATTCTCCCAAATTGCTATCAGTCGCCTATAAAAATTTCCTAGTCAATGCAAAACCAGTCAATTATCATACTCAAATGCCTCCTAACCTGATCTGATGATTTCATCCCGCGCCAAGCAATTGTCACATTTCCAATTCAAATCATTCCTATGGGTTGGACCTTACATTTCATATGTTGATGGCATGACAAAGTACCCAAAGAATCCCATATAAATAGACAATAGTTCTAAGCCTATTTCCATATCTAGCACTCATCAAAGAAACACATACACTTCTAAACATTCAAAAGGACTCCCCTATTCTCTCCAATTTACCAATCAGTCAAAGGAACATGTCTTAGCCAAGTCTAAAGAACCTCAAAACCAAGCCAAAATTGTTATTTGTCAAGTGTCAAAAGCTAGATCATAGATTGCATAAATTGAATGAGCATTATTGCTCACATACACCTAACGAGGAAAACTATATGTCGTTTAACTTCCCTCTTCGGAGTATTGGATATGTAGACAACGCTCAGCCATTCAACAAGGAGTGGTTAAGGGCAACTCAACCCACCACCTTTACCCTTTTGTAGGCCTAAACCTAGTGTCGAAAGTGGACCTTGTGTTTTATATGGAGACAAGTTTCTAGGTATTGCGTGCACAAAAAACCTTGGGATCGCACACACAGATGCAAGAGAAGCAGGTTCAACGGCTTATACCAAAACAGAGGAGCAACATTCACATAGATGGAACCGTCAAGCTCAAGCACTAGCATTGGACGATATCGACTAGAGGTTGACGTTACTATCCAAACGTGCCCAAAACTCCAGTACCTGCCCTGAGCAACTCACAGTCCAATTCCTTGCCTTTCATGCCACTTGCATTTAGTCTCAACTTGCACAATTTTTTAAAAAAATGAATATCTTAACCCTCTTAGTACTTTCCAAAATTAGCGAGTGTAACTGTCAACCCAATTTTTACCTTTTACATTCAAATTTATGCTTAATTGTAATATTACATAAACAACCTGAATGATACACATCGTTCTATCTTATTAACATTTACTACTCCGAAATAAAGTAGAACATATTGGTGAACTCATATATTGTCTTGAACAAAGCCAAACCCTAGGTTTCCCTTAGGTTTCTTCCTTCTTTTTAAGGTTTCAAATTTCTTTTTAGAAATCTGGATTTCAGTTTTCATTTCTGATTTTCTTTTATAAACAAATTACACACGGCTATAATGGGTGAACATAGTTTCTATTTTTTTACTCAAGCTATGTTGTTATAATTACATGTTGTTCGTCTAAAATATGCAATATCTTTCATAATCATGTAATGAAATGGATCTAATTCATGAACAATAGAACTAGGGATGAAATTAATGATGTTAAATTTTTAAATCTCCATGATAATACATCATTCTATGCATATGGAATCAAACGTGTCTTCAAATGTGACTTCTCTTATCCCTCCTCAAGTTTGTGATAGCTACCATCCCTCTGTTATGGAGGTCAACGCTATCACTATCCCAAGAGGTAGGGTGACCCATCCTTTAGTACAAAGTGGCTATCGCCATAATGTTCCTCCCCATCCCCCTCCACCTCCCACATACACTCTTGATGGTATTTGTATACATATTCAATCACAAGTGCCTACGGTTTGCGCTTGTGAAGCCATTCTAGATCAAATAGTTACCATGAGAAAGTCCATAAAGGAGTTACAAACACAAAACCAAGACTCAAGTCTCAAATTTACATCACTTGAAAATAAGCTATCACGTGTAAAGAACACTGACTATACTAGTGTCAATTGTATTTATGCCTCTCCATTCAAGAATTTCGTGCCTCAAAAGATTGCATCTCAAGAATGGGTTGCAAGACATGATACATCCTACCAATTGGTTCAATAAGTTTGCATAAAGTTAACAAGAAACCAAGTGAAACTCTTAAGGGACATGCTTTGAAATAAGTTGATCACCTTGCCTCCTATGCACCCTATTAAGCGATCCAAATACTATTGTTCTTATCATAGAATGCATGAAAACCATACAAATAATTGTTGGGCTTTAAAGAAAAAAATACAAAATATCATTGACAGTGGTCATCCTAGAATAGATCCATCCATTAAAGCACCACTTGATTCAAGTACACCTATGATTGAGCAACCTACTCAAATTGTGGCTATATCTTCTAAGGAACAACTGGACAAGGAAAATTTACATAGAGAACAATTGTAAAAGGAACAGTTATTGAAAAAAAAATTACATAAAGAGAAATCAGAAAAGGAAAAGTTTACAAAAGAACAATTAAGAAAAGAAAGATTACACCAAGAAAGATTACAAGAAAAATTACAAGAAGAAAAGTTGCAGCAAGAAAGGTTACAAGAAGAGAAATTACTACAAGACAAGTTGAAAAAAGAAGTACAACTCAAACATCAAGTACTTATGAAAAAGGCAAGTAAGAAATTAGATTTGACTAAGGAAGTTCAAAAGCAAGAGGTACCTAAAAAGGCTAATGTCACAAGCATGGTTTCCAAGGAGGAAATTACGAAGCATTCCTTGTATCTAGAGCCTTTGATTTTCAGCCCTTACATAGATGGCATGAAATGCACCAATGTTGAGATTACAATCTATTATGAAATCAATGTATGTAACATGACATTTCTCCAATCTCTTAGGTATGAAATTCAACATTTGGATAAGATTACTGAACCTAAGCAATGCATTGGATCCATTAAGTTGACGGTAACTCTTGGTCTCAAAACATGTTCTATTATATTTCACATTGATCCTACTTTGATTCAGTACAAAGCAATGTTAGGGAGATCATGGCTAAAGACAATGGGTGCCACACTTGGTAAGGATCATGATTGTTACATTCAGTGTCAATTGTGTGATTGTTACTATTTCAAAAGATGGAATATCTAGAGAGCGACAACAGGAGGAAAACATTTCTTCAACTAATACTCAAGCAAAGACATCTAATGTAATCACATTAGAGCCGCATGGTACTAATAATACAAAACATATTAAAAAGCAACAAATATCAAAGAAATCAATTCCACATTTTGGCATGTTTGGTTATGCATATCCTATTATAGATACAGAAGATGATTGGAATGACATGTCTAAAATGCAAGATGAACATGGCAATATACTAGATAATTACAACACGAATGATACCAAACATGTATGAGTATCCCATTGAGGAAATCATTGGTTAGCAAGAACATAATCCATTGTAAAAAGCTTCTTGATGTTTGTTTGATTGCCTATTTCATATATTCTTCTATCTTAAAACACATGTACACATGCTCTTGCATTGCTCATTCTTCTAGCCCTTGGTTTTGTTCTCACCAGGGCCTTGCCTTTTGTTCCAGACATCAGCGACATTTATCCTATGATGATACATCTTTTGCAGCAATTTCATCCTAGTGCATATTCTTTGCAGCATACTACTTGCTCAATCCTACATACTGACTACCTATACATGTTATGGCCCACATTGAGTTTCAACAATCACATGCATTTACATCTACATAATACATAAACATACACTAATTCTTGCCCACTAGGGGCATGCCTACTTTTATCTCCACATGCACTTTTGAGCTACATTGTTGCAATTCACATATACATTGGGGGCACATTGTTTGCTTTCACTTGTTTCACATTGTCATGATATCATCTTTTGTGCACATTATGCCTTAACATATGTTGCGGATCGTTTGAATCCCTCCCATTCTTCTATTTTCGAAGCCTTGCTACTTGGTCTTGCTTGCTCGTATCAATGTATGCTAAATTTCAAATATGTCAAAAATACAAAAAAAATAAAATAAAATAGACAAATTAAAAAAAATCAGAACCTAAGCATAACATGATTGTTGTTTGCCTAATGTGTGACATTGAGTGCTATTGTGTGTGCTTCTATTATGTGCATCAAGGCCATGACATTGTATGCTTATTAGTGGATTAATCTAGGATTGTTTTCTAAGTTTGTTGAGTTTTTTGGTGTTGTGATCCATATCACACACCTCCCCATTTGTGTGTAGTGTCATGATACATATCGTGCACCTTTTACTGCGTAGTCTTATTTAGTGCTTATATTAGTGATACTACTACGTGCCTAACTGCCATATACATCTTGTCATAACACTTGTATGTCTTGCATTACATATATTTCATACATGTTTTGATGACATATTCATTACTATAATGACATATTCTCCACATGTTGACATGATTATACATAATTATATCTTTAAACATAACATGATACAATTAACTCTTTTCTTTTGAGATGAGTAACTCGCAAGTTAAATCCCTCACCTCAAACAGGGGGCATATTAATGGCTTGTCATAAAAACTTAAGCCTCCATGAGCAGAAAATTCAAATTTTGACACAATTTATAGGATTCAAATTATCAAATTGGTTCAAAAATGAGACAATTATTTACACACTGGGACATATTTTTGGACATATGCACACATTTTACAAGGACATGAATTACAAGCTCTCAAATCCAGATATGCTTGGGTGCATATGCACACATATACAAGATCATGAGATACAAGTTCTCAAATTTAGAACAAATAGCATATAGATACATACCATTCTATATCATATTGGCACAAATTCATGGGGCTCGAAACTTGTTCATGCACACATAGACTACTGCAATTTTCTATTTTACAAACACATTCGATGGTACTGGAAGTGAGCACCCTTGAATCCATAAGTCCGACTGTAGCAATTGATTCATGTTTATTGAGATAATGCGGTTGAGGTTCAACGACGCTCAACAACTTTAGCATTAATCAAAGCAAGCCCAATATGTGGCTCCCACCTTTCATCTTGAAGTTACAGGATTAGTTGCAAGCCTAATTACACAAGTGGTGCAGTTGAGGTTCAACGATGCTCTATGGCCTTGACACTGCTCCCTATTCATGAGGGTTGGGGCATTTATCTTCCCAACCCATGGCCTTGCCTTAGTTACACAAATTGGGATTTGACCAACCCCAATTCTCCAAAGGGTTCAACAAGAGGAACCATTCTCCAAGAGCTTTAACGGAAAAACACATTTCTCCAATGCTTTAACAAATAAGTATCATCTCCAACAAGTTACAAGGCAACACGGTTCACCCACTTACAGGTGCGTTCCTTCCTTGCTCTTAAGTTTCAAGTTTCAATTAATTCATTTCAAATTTTCATTTCATGGACATTAATAGACTACATATTCATTGCAGGTTTGCTTGGAGCATCTCCAAAAGAGAAAGTGTGTTGTCCATACTCAAGTACATCTCTCTATCATTTTTCTCTAGTATTTGTATTGCATTTCAATAATAGAATAAAAAAAGGCATTTGTAGATACTCAAATATGGTTTTAGACACTTAGCAATATCACTTTTGACCTACCTTCATCTTACATGACTTGTGCATATATATGACTCTTATTTGTCAATCTCTCACACCAACATGCTTTCCATGAGTCTAATCCTCCCAAGTTGCAATCATTCACCTACAAGAATTCCCTAGCTTGTGTCAAATCAGTCAATTATCATACTCAAACATCTCCAGATCATTAAATCAGTACTCTTAACTGCTAGATAGAATCGTCAAATTCAAACGGTACCGGAATTCTAGTACCATCCAAACCTAATAGTTTTGTCTCGCACCAAGCAATGGTCACATTTCAAATTCAAAACATTCCTATGGGTCAACCTATACGTTTCACATGTTAGTGGTGTGAGCAAGTACCCAAAGAGTCCATATTGTTAATAAAATAAACAGTACAGAAATAAATATAATCAAAGTGAAAAGCAATAAAAAGGACAGATCAGAAGTACACACAGATTTACATGGAAAACTTGAAGTGATCCAGGAAAAACAAGGCAAGGGTCTCTCAATATTTTGTTTAATATCAAGAATCAATCTGTTGTTACATCAATGGCATAACCACTCTCTAGCTCCAATAACTAATAATTGTACTACTATATATTCCCCTGACTCACGAGTTCCTTTTATAGAAGGAATTTGAATTAGAAACCACAATACAAAACGTGTAGTACAACCACATGCCTTACAAATGCATGTAGTACAACCACATGTCTTGTACTGTACGAATGCCCCAAAAACATGTACGGTTGCCATTTTTCTCTATGCTTGGTAAATGCAAATCGCACATGGAACTAGTCGTCAACTGCTCTATTAATGCTGAAAAAATAACACTGACATCACATACCAACACATATAAATAGACAACACGTCTAAAAGCCCATTTCCCTATCTAGCACTCATCAAAGAAACACATACACTTTCGAACATTCAATCATTCTCTCCAATTTACCATTCAATCACAAGGAACAGGTCTTAGCCAAACCTCAGGGACCTCAAATTTATGCCAAAGTTGTCATTTTCCAAGTGTCAAAAACTAGATCATGGGTTGCATACATACATCAAATGGGGGGAACTACACGCAGTTTGACTTCCCTCTTCAAAGTATTGGATATGTAAACGACGCTCAACTATTCAACGGGGAGTAGTTGAGGTCAACTCAACACAACTTCCCCTTTTTGCAAACCTAAACCTAGTGTTGAAAGTGGACCTAGGGTTTCAAGAAAAGGAAACTGATTTTTGGGTATCGCGTGCACAATCAAACATCAAGATCACACACACAGACAAAAGAGAAGCAAGTGCAAGGGTTAATGTAGAAACAGAAAAGCAACATTCACACAAACGGAACCGTCATGATCAATCGCTAGAAACGAATAGTACTATCCAAAGGCTGACGTTATTGTCTAGGCATGCCTAGAACTCTAATTCTTGTTTTGAACGACTCACAATCCAATATCATGTCTTTCCTACTACCTACATTCAGTATCAGACCTGCACTATCCAATAAAATTCTAAGTATCTTAAACCTCTTAGTACTTTCCATAATTAACAAGTGTAAGTGTCAAATCAATTTTTGCCTTTTACATTTAAATTTATGCTTAATTGTAATATTACATTAACAATCTGAATAATACATAGTTCTATTTTATTACGGTTAACTAATCCAAAATAAGGTATTATTATGGCCCAATAAAAAAAGGAAGAAGATCTATGATCATCATCAAACCTAACACAAGGTAAAAAAACAAGAATCTCGGAAGCAATAAACATGTCCCCATAGATACATATTTTCAAGGCTACAAGTGTGTGAAACAAGTCTTTTTTATAGCATCTAACACTCACACGCAACCAAATTTGGAGAAATTGCCCTCGGGGAACAATTCCCAAAAAAATGGGGAAATATAGTAGCGTAGTCAAACGTCGCCCTAAGGCCACTCCTAAGGCTTGATGACAGTGATGAAGCACGCATAATATAACTTTTCATTTAGTAGAATAAAACATAAATGAGAAATTTTCATAATCAATTACAATCAACTATAAGATCAAATGTACCCCAACAATACCTTTTAAAGATGAGTGCATGGTTATTCATCAATCAACCAAAAATGGAAATACAAGTCAATTCAGCATCAAAAGAGAGTAGATGAACAAAAGAATAGTGATTTTTGTAGTAAAGGGAAATTTGGTATGATTATGAGAAGGTTGCAATTTTCTAAAAAGAAACTTATCCCTGGTGATCCTAGAATAATGTGCTCAACAGAGTCTTTATAAGTCAAATCCTCAATGAGGATCCCCATTACACTCAATCCAAATGGTCCCATTCTAGCTTTGGTATCATGGGTTTAAGTCAATCTACAGGAATAAGTTTTGGCACCAACTCAAGGGTTACAAACAATAGCTTATTATAATCGTGTAGTAGAATTTCAAAGCTTATACATATAATTTGAAAGCTTTTAAGACAAATTTTTCAATGGTGTAACCTTCATTTCATAAAGGTTATCAAAAGGTGTTATACTAGACTCACACAATTATTCAATGGAATTAGGCCTAAGTTAGTACATTGGCCTAGATTTTGATTTTCAGTTAGATTACTTTTGTTCCCATCTCTTGTCTATCACATGTGGATGTATTCTAAAGCACCATTGACCTCTTTTGGTCACTCGTAGACATTAGTATAATTTGTTGCTTTACTTCTATATAGGTAGAAATTTCTTGGTAGATGCTTCACAATAGTGTCTAGTACATGTTAGTATATGTTTCCATGACACGATCCTATTTACATATTCAAACTTAAAGACTATCAGGGTCCAAAGCCCACTAAAAGGAAAGCCTACTTTGAAACCCATTTAAGGTAAAAACATTTAAAGTGATAATTCTCTTGTCTAAAGAAATGTTACCAAGTGTGTTATATATTCTTCTTGATTATTACGAATGAGCCAAAAGCGAAAAAAATACTGCTCATTGTCCATTTTGTCTTTTTTATGAATTTATCTTTTCAATATGGTGTTCCTTTCCACGTGAAACTTTCATTTAGAATGGGATGATGCACATGTGACTCCACACCTCTAACTAATCACAATTTAAGTTTTGATCTTCCAAAGTACAAACATTTGAGTCAACTCCAGGAGCATTAAGAAATGAAATGCACTCTAATCCCTTAATTGTCAATTGCCTCCTAGATATCTCTAGATGCTAAAACAATAGTCTGATGTACAAAGGTCTCTAAGTTTATACACGCAAGCGGCAAAACCATAAGGGTCTTTAACTAGTTCAATAAATAAGATTGCATTATAGCAGTATAAAATCAAATTTTCAGACATCACTAGAAGTTATTTCTTCCTATACATCACAGAAACATGGAAAACATGAGAGAATGGTTGACCTTTAAAGATTTCCTCAATAAATACATACCTGGGGATCAAAAATCCAGCCATGCACAAGCCCGATGTCCAGCAAGTCAAATATTGCACACTCTCTTGTAAACTCGAAATCATGTATACTGAAAACATATAACAAAATCTAACCATAATAATATAAACCCAAATATAGCAAGATGACCGATAAGAATAATACGTTTAAATAAAATACACGGGTCACAGTGTTGTTCAATCACATCCACAAAGTTAAATGAATTCAATAATAATAACTATAAATGTTCTGGTAAATCTTGGTAGGCTAAAAAGGTTAGCGATGCAGTGCAAACAAGTTAATCAAATTAAATATAGTAGGCAAAGGACATACTGCCTGAAGCAGACATTAACGTCTATCCCTGTTGCTAGATGAGGAAGTAAATCAATTGCATCTGCAATATTCTGCTGCTGGTTTTGCACATACCCAGCATCTTTGTTCTGTGAAACCACAATGTCCCGTCCTCGTCATTTCAAAAACTCTAGATTCTTTTGTATATATTGTAGAATTCAAGTTAAAAACTTGCTTTGGCCTCTCTTAGAACTAAATCCATTTTATGAAACTTTACCTCAATACTGTTATTTGCATCCAGTAATCTTTCTGCCACAAGCGAAAGCAGTCTTTGCAATGAAATTTCTGTGGTGTCCAGGCTCAAACTTATAATATTCCGTAAAAGAAGTACATTGCCTGCCATCAACATGCAAAATAAGAAATCAGGCTATGCATGATAATAATTTGATGACAAAATGTTACATCAAAGAAAACCCCTTCTAAAAGCACATATCCTCCACATAACAAAGCGAGGCCTCTTCTTGTAGCGTTATGTGCCAGGAACACTTGGATTTATCAATCAACAACTGGCAAGTGCCATGTGCCAACTACATGACCAAGTTTGCTCTATTCTACATAGAAACTACAATGTACACCTCAGAAAAATATCAAGGGCAGCTTCTATTAATTGGTAAAGGCCAAGGCAATAAACCGCAAGAAGAAAAATGAAAGCCAAAACCTTAAAGAATATCATGAATAATATGATTGCAGATGACATAAGCTGGCTAAAAGATATAATAAACCCTAAAGAATATCAAGAATAAGATGATTTCCATTGACATGAGCTGGCTAAAACGATATAATAAACCCTAACAAATATCATGACTAAGCTTATTTCAGACGAAATAAGCTGGCTTAAAAGACGTGGTTGTGAACATACTTGCTAGGAAAAAATATCAAGGACAAATGACATTTGAATACAAAAACTGGATCAAAAAAAATTAGTTTAAGCTGGCGACCTTGAGAATGATATACTTTATATGGTAAGGGATAAATGACCAAAATAATGCATCTAGAAACAGAAATTTTGAAAGACAAAATAAAGAACCAATGATCGAAGAAAAGTTGAACATATTTTAATAAGCATAGAAATAAAAGAAATTTTTTCAACTTAAAGTGAAATTGAAGAGGTATTCGTACATGTAAATAAAATGGAAGCTAAAAATAATTAGGGGATATGGAATGAAACTCACATATTGCTAAGAGAGGGCAAGGACCGTTGTCATTTTGAAGAATAATGGGAATGGATCGCCCCAGAAACTGCACTAGCTTCGTTTTGTATACTACCGCAACCTCTTCCTCCTGCTGCCTTTCTTCCTCGTTGCCTCCTCCCCCCATTGTATCTACATCAACTTCAATTTAAAAATTGAAAAAACGAACACGTCTCAAAAAAATATCAAGGGCAGTTTCTATTTATTGGTAAGGGCCAAGGCAATAAATCACAAGAAGAAAAATGAAAGCCAAAACCCTGAAGAATATCTTGAAAAATGTGATTTCAGACGACATTAGCTGGCTAAAATATATATAATAAACCCTGGAGACTATCAAGAATAAAACGATTTCCCATTACATGAACTGGCTAAAACGATATAATAAACCCTAACACTAAGATTATTTTGGACGGCATAAGCTGGCTTAAAAGACATAAATTGTGAACATGCTAGGAAAATAATCAACGGACGAATGACATTTACATACAAAAACTGAATCAAAAAAAAGAGTTTAAGCTGGCGAACCTCAGAATGAGAATGATATACTTTATATAGGTACAAGGGATAAATGCCCACAATAATGCAACGAGGAACAGAAATTTTGAATGATAAAATAAAGAACCGAAGATTGAAGAAAAGTTTGAACATTTTTTTAATCGGCATACAAATAAAGGAAATTTTTTAGAGGCATTTGTACATGTTGAAAAATGGAAGCGAAAAATAATTAGGGGTTAAGGAATGAAACTCACGTATTGTTAAGAGGGTAAGGCCCATTGTCATTTTGAAGAATAATGCGAATGGATCACTCTAGTAATTGTATTATATTTGTTTTGTTTTTGTTTTTTTCTAAAATATAATGGGAATTGGTTATAATTTGTTATTATTTTTATTTAGGTTTGGATTTTTATTGTAGTAATTAAGTAGTTATTTTCATGCTTCGTTTTGTTAGGTTCTTGTTACATTTAAATTTTTTATTCGGGTTTGTATTTACTACAATTCATTTTTATTTCGATAAAGTTTAGTGGAAGTGAGTAAGATTTTAGGGGCTTAGGTTTCAAACTGCTGACTTCAAACTGGCAAGCACTCAACCGCATGCCAAGCATACTACTGGCCACTTCTTTCTCTTCTTATTTTTTCTTCTATGTTTCTTCTTTTTTATATTATATCTACATCAATTCCAATTAACTAAAGTGGTGGTCTTTTTTTTGGTTTGTGTCTATGAAGAAAAGATATCTTGGATATTATAATGGTCAGTCTTATATGTTTTCAAGCTTACGTTTTAGTGAAATTGTATTTGTATGCTCAGGGGAAATTAAAGTCAAAACAATAAAAAAGTACAATTTATAAAAATGGAAAACATACCAAAAATGGATGGCATAGTAGATGTTGAGACAACGCAATCAAAAAATCACACCTACAAACTAAAAGGTGATGTATTTGCTTAGCATTGTAACAAAGGAGAAGGACTGATGGAAGTAACTAGTGAATCATCGACTCTCTGCTACAGGCCAAGAGTGTCACAATGTTGGAGGCTTAGATTAAATATTTGTTGTTCCTTATTTATGATAGATTTTAATAATGTCCCCAACACCAAATTGGTTTTGTGGGCATTCTTAACGCCCTTACTAAAATTTTTGTGTTCCACTCTTAAATCACTTTGAATTCCTTGAGCTTTTGCATCTTTGTGTTTATGAATAGGTTTATCTCTAAAGTTTAAGTGAAAAAGGGTTTTTTTTAATTCCTTAAGCTTTTTGCATGTGTTTGTTTGTGAATGGGTTTATTTTTAAAGTTTAAATGAAAATTGATAAAATTTGATCTTTGTGTGTTCAAATCATCTCTTAGGGTTAATACTTATGTTATCATCAAAATTTGCACCTTTGAGGAGGTTGTTCAACCCTGCTCTCTAAAGTGATATCATGGAAACACCTCTAAGTTGTGGGTAGCATAATTAGTGAGGTGAATCTTTAGATAGGGCTAGTTCATTTGATATTATCACCCCTAAAATTACTACTACACCTATTGTTTACAAGGGAAAAGGGTAAGAAAAACTAAAAGTAAACTAATTTAGGGAGGTGATGCACCAAATTGACATCCTCCACTTGACCACCATGCACTAAGAACATGAATTAGGACTGAATTTGATCACACTACTCAACAAGGACCTTCAAGCATGAGTGTTTTAACATAGAGGTCATAGGCAATGCATTAATTATGAGGGCTAGTCAAGAGGTTTAAGAAAGGCATTAATGAGTGAAATCCACTTTCAAACCATGAAAATATACCTCAAACTCACCATATGACCTGAAAGAAGACAATCCATTTGTAAAGAGGTATGAGAGGACAAATGAGAGAGAGTGAAGGGACTACTAGTAGCATTCATCAACAACCACATAAGTACATTAGTTCCAAACATATGAGAGGGTAAGAATTTAGCTTTATTCAACATTCAGAGGCATAGTACAAGTGTTTAGTAGAGTAGGGATTCACCATACTCAACCAAAGGATCCATAACAAGCCATTCAAGGTAGCATATATAGGAGAAAGTGAGTGAGTGAGAGAGAGAGAGAGAGAGAGAGGGAGGCGTAGGAGTGACTCCAATGATAAGTGTCACTTCATCCAAGTCAATTATGGTTCAAGAGGAGGGTCTAAGATTAGCTGTATCCAACTCCTTGGCATGCGTTGGCTACTTGATGATGAAATTGTAGAGGAAAGGCGTAGAAGAGACTCTTCAACTCCTCGGATGACTCATCAACCTTGTTTGTAATTACCCATTCTTGGCGTGTAAAGAGTTACAAGCCCATATTTGGCATTTGGCATTCTTGATCAAGTTTTTTGGATCTCTCTAATGCCATTATAAGCCAATTCCATGTCCTTTCCATCTTGGGAGAGAATGATAATTGAGTTTCAACCTTGTTCATGTTGTCAAAAACCTACAATTCAATCCTCTTGGTGCAAGACTAATCATCTTCCTTCTCTCAGGCCTAGTTAGCCACTTGCAAACTATTCTATCATCATGGAGACCTCTCAAATGAAATTTTAAGTGCCACAATACATTTATCTTGGCTCAACAACACTCTACAAATGGTTAAGAAGGCCTACAGGCCTCAAAATCCTGTAAACTAGCTCCAAGAGGTAATCTTTTAGGCTAAAAATCCATGCATTTCTCCCACACATGCCAAGTGGTGGTTCCATTAGGCACTCTTAGGTGTGCAGAGGTCATACCAATGTTTATATGTTCATTCAAGGGCATTTGAGTCATTAGAAGGACCTATACCTCTATCGATCTCACAAAAGGATTTAGAAAGGGTTTAAAGTAGCCTATCATCTTAACAGTGATTCATAAAGATGAGGGGCCTAATCCCTGAACCAATGCCATGAGTTTTTATAAAAAAGGGGTCCCCTTCTATGTCTAATATATTTAGGTCACATGTAAATCCTCCTGGAATATCTAAGCAAAATAATGAGGTCTTTTGAGCTCTTCACAAGGTGGCACGAGGGTTTTAGGGTGATCTCAGTTCTTGAGCATTATTCATAAAGCATGGTGTCTTGATTAATGAACCAATGCCCTAAACTATAAGTGGTATAACCCCCCACCCCCGAAATTCCTCCAATATCCATTTTCCACCATACATCTTCTCCATAAAGTTCTAAGCCCAAAACAGTAGCCTCTCGGGCTTACAAGACTGTGTGTGAGAACAAGAGAGAGTTTTGGCTTGAAAATGCTATCTCGATGTTTAATCTGAGCTACAGATGTTCTATTTAGGTTTTTTAAATCCTTATCAAGGTTTTTAGGTGGTATTTCAATAGTAATTTACCTCCCAAAGGTTCTGTAAGTTGATTTTCATACCTCGAGGGTTTGTAGGTCATTAGATCAGTCTGACCCTAATGACCTTATTTGAGGTTTATCTTCATTCAATATAGGTATACCACTCACTGTAACTACCTTAATCATTATCCCTCACCTTATCACAATCTTATAAACCCTAGTTTCAATGCAATATTGCATATTGTCCTCACACATTTGAAGACAGGCCTGAAAATTCCCCATTAGGCCTGTAGGTGCACAATCTCGGTTTCTTAAATGTTAGGCTTTGAAACTATTTCTTCAATTGGTTTTGAGTATCCCCAAGGGAATATACCCTATCTTTATTTCACCCTAACCTATCCAAACCTCTAAACACTTTAAACATGTAGGTTTATTGACCTTCATATAATTAGACATGTAGGTGATGATTTAGGCTTTCAGGCCTAATTAAGTTTTATGACCTTTACACTACTTTAAATCATCTTAAAACTTGGTGATGACCCATTTAATGATTATACCTGAGGTGTATACTTCTCACATGGCCTGATCATGGATTCCATAACTCCTTTGATCTTCAAACTTCATCTTCCAATACAAGGTCCATTTGCATTTTCTTGAAAATAGAGACCTACAAGTCTATAGACCTGTAGGTTTGCATTTTCATCATTATAAACTCTTTATGAATAATTCCTAAGTAATTATACCCATGAAAAAATCTCACCATTATCTCAAAACAACCCTCATGTTCTCATGACCTTCACACTTCACTGACAATGCAAGTTTTGTCTCTTCAGTTCATTCTTGTGCAGGCAGACTTTTACACATTCTCAAGCTTAAGAACATTGTAGGCTTGTTTTGGAATAGTTGGTGTTGAGGTCACCAATCTTGTTGGAGTTATTAGAGGCATAATATATCATTTTAATTTATACGGAACAAATTCTCCCATTGGTTTCTTTGAGGTTCAAACTCAAAGCCATGTTGACATCCTACTAATGCAGGCTACACATAGTCCCTTGGTTAACATGAGAACATGAATTATCTTTGACATTTTGGATCTAATAAATGATATGAGGAGTTTTTAATGATTTTAAGAAACCAACCATGCAACAAAATTCACTTAGTATTCCTTTTATGTAATGCAAGACTCTTATGTTGTTAAGACTCTGCCTACACATTGATCAATGGTGAACATTTGCGGAAAACTATTAGTCACCAACATGTTGTGAATGTTTTAGGTCCATATGGGAATTGAGTGTCTCTTTAATGAGTTTCAGATCATTAATCAAGTTTTAAATAGTTGTGAGAGCTTCATAAACATACCCTCAATTATTGAAAACCCCAAAACATCAAGAAAACCATTGTCTTCAACCTACAACTTGTTAAAAAATGAAGACTTCTTCTCCTTTTGAGCTCACACATGTCAAGTGAGGTTTATAAAGTCATAAATAGGGATTGTAAAAAATTCTTATATCTTCTCCCATTACTCTCATACTTTCAATGAGCTTCAAATAGCCATTTCAATGGGAAAATTGAGCTAGTAGGGGTTTTGTAGGGTTTTAGACCACCCTACCTTCTTAGCATTTGTTCATAAAGGAGGAGCCATTAATCTGAGAACTATGGTCATGGATTTGAATGGCATGAGGACCCTTATATTTGGTCAAGATCCTGGGTCTTGAATCTCTCTCTCCTGTATGGACTGAGCATTTGAAAATAGCCATTGTGAGCTTGACAAGAGCTCGATAGGAGAATGAGAGTGTTTTTTTCTTTATTTGGACCTTTGAAAGCTTCTTGAACCTGGATTTGAATTGAGGGAGATGAATAGACACATTTTAAAGCATTTTCACCTGAATATGAGCCCTCTAAATCCATACAAGTGAATGACTACCCTCCCTTTGGCATTGAAAACCTCTTGTAATTGCTTTTTCCCATTTAAAATTGACATATCATGAAATGTGCCTACCAAATTCACATTATAAACCTTCTCACAAGTCATTTTCAAGTACCTTTCTACATGATTTCCACCTTTTGGGGTTTAAAATGGTCTTTGACAAGTTTACACATGTTGGTGGTATATATATAAGTTTCAAAATGACTTGTTGACCTTGGATATAGCATGAAAACTATATGACATCAAATGACCCCCTAAACATGCTAAAAATTCGCAATAGCCCCCTTTATATTGACAATAATGACTTGTGCAAGGAAAATAGATTAGGAGGCTTAAATACTCAACAAACATCTCTACCTTAACTTTTCCAAAAGAACCTTAAACTATGCCAAACACAAAAGGGAGACTACCCTAAAAGACTATTTGAAGACCCTAGATGGCTATCAACAAAGTTAAAATTAGCTAACTAGCAAGTTTTTTATGAACATGATCTATGGTAGCCAAAATTTGGCTAACAAGTTATTTACGCTCTAAGAGTGACAAAAATATAATTCACAAATAAATGTTCATCTTTTCAGATTTAATATTATAATGAAAAGGTAACTAAGGGTGCAAGGTTGAAGAGGAAGATAAGTAAAGCATTAAGAGTGTTGGGCCATCGCACTTGGATTGAGATTTAGAAAAGGTTTAAAACTATAAAGGAGAATGAGAAAAGACATCATCAACCTACTACATCCAGCAACATTAAAAACACTAGCATATAAACGAAGACTTAAAAGGGCAAAGCAACGAAGGATGACCTTTTTGATTCATCTGGTATGAAGGTACCAATAACCAAGGATTAAAAACATAAAGTCAAAAAAAGGAAATGTGTAAAGAAAGTCTTCATCATATTGTCAAGGCAAGGCCCTATAAATTAATAAGGTCAAACCCGCATAAGTGAAAGGCATAAAATTTACATGATGTGTTATTTGTTATGTCACTCCTTAAGGTCCCAAAAATGGAGGCTTAAGCTTGTAGTGCATATAAAATAAAAGTAAAGGGAGCTATTTTTTAGCTCTTCACCCATAGGGAAGTCAAATGATCAAAGTTTAAGCTTGCATATCGACATAATATATAAATGTGAAAGGTGACAATTTACCTTTACAGACTTAACACAATCCAAATGAGAGGATCAAGGGTGTATAAACAACACAAGGATAAAATGATAGAAACCTCATTCACTCTTGTGTACTTAGATCTACAAGATTATAATTGACAAAGGGGAAAGATGAAAGAAGTTATTCATGGTAGCTCTACTTGTTGGGTCTTCACCACTAAGGCAATATATGTACCATACCTTAAGGTGACAAACTGAAAAGGATTAAAATAAAGGAAAATGATTTTTGCAACTTCACACATATAAAGTAACCAAGTCATATGAAACAATAGAAGTCATTAATACATGAAATGTTTAGATTTGGTAATTAATTTCACCAGGTTGAAATAATGAATTTGATGCATTACATTGATCTTGGCACAATTAAAATCATTTTTTAAGAGTGTTCTTGAAACATTGGAATCCAATAATTATTTAGAGGCTACTAGAAGCAAGGGCAAATGTCAAACTAGATAATTCAATCAACAAGTGTGAATTATGTTCCATTTTCCACTTGTATTTTCTTCCAATCATGGTGTCATCCTCTAGTAGATAAATGATAGGGGCTAAGAGAAAACTAGATTAATTTGAGACACACAATGAGACTTCAACATCACTAGTGTCACGAGGGCATGCAAAAATAACTACACTATGAAGACAATATGGTAAATAAAATTTACCCCTCACTTAGGTTTAGTGGTAGAAAATTGATTTTTTATGTTTGGTATAGGGGTAGGTATGGTACACCACTTCACAATACCTAGAAGTATGTGTTAGAGGTACAATCACTAGGGGGGTGAATCAATGATGCTAGATAATCCAATTCAATTCCCAACTCTTAAACATTTAACATACAATAATCTTGATCAAGCAATATAAATATGAAAGCACATGCATATAAATCATACATCACATGAACACATCATATATGTGGGAAACCCTCTTGGGGGATAAAACCCACTAAATCTTACAAGATGGACTACAACCCTATAAAATAGGATCCAACATTTAGACCAACACCAAATGATCAAGGAACACCCATCCCTTAGTTTAGTTAGACACCAATCCCATAAGGAGATACTACCCTTGTCTAGTTGAGCACCCATGATAACTAAACCTTTATCAAGCTTTACCTTGTAAGGAATAACCAACCCCTTAGGCAACCAAACATCCACTTAGCTACCTAAACAAATCACCTTGAATACATTTTGTTACTTTTTAACTGATGATGATCACCTTAGTCTACACTCTTCACCTCTAATCTCTCTCAAGTTGCCTCTAGGGCTAACTTGTTCAAACTGCATCTTTTAGGCTCATTAGGTCTAATGACTTGTGTATCCTCTTGTATTAACTTGATTAGATAAACATGTTTAGCATTTTTCACACTTTGATGGTCCTAACTAACTTGTACCTTCTCTTTCAAAGGGTTTCTTCTTCACTTAAATCCACACAAACACCTTTGCTCCACTCTCCTCTCATAAGTCTAGAAACCATCATCTTTGCTTTCACTCTTTATAGAGTCTTCATGAATATTATCTTATTGGTCAGCCATAAGACTTGCCTTAACCATTAAGACATCTAACATTCTAATACATAGCTGAAATTCATCCTCACAAGTTGGCCATAGCATCCATAGATCACACTTAAGCAGCTACACCTTTCAATTAGGCCTTAGTAGCCCTTATAGGTCTCATGGAGACCTATTCACCCATTTGGCACTTCATTGAGCAAATTAAGAACATAATATCACTTTCAAATACCCATTGGGTCCACTCCATATTACCTATAAGACATCTTCAGATGATTGCTCCTACCAAAACACTCTTTTGCTAAAGCACAAATTGCTTCAAACGTTATTTTGTACATACAATCACCATGAATGAACATACAGTCAGATTCTAAGCCTTTATTCATACTAAATATGGATTGGTCAAACCTTTAAAATACATATAGATGGTCCTCATTGAGTATACAACACTCTCTAATAATTAGATCATTTTTAAACATCAAAATACTATCAAGAATAACTCAATTATCCTTTTCAGGTTACTTGTAGAACATGATAAAACACATAGTCAACTTTGGAGCTCCATATCTACACCTATACCAACATTCAAACCTTATAACTAGATTCAGTAGATGCACCTTGAAGTTCTCTACAACTTTACTTTCAACTGTATTAAGAAATTCATCTTGGATCAAAAGTTATAGCTCAAAAACTAAGCATTGGTCTTCCTTTACAAATTTAAATATTTAAATTCTAGTGATCACTAAGTAAATGTTAAACATCGAGCACTTTAATCTCATCTCGTGCTCCCTAGAAACTATGGACAAATACATAGCATTGATCTCCTCTGAGTAGCTTGATCTTTATCTTGTAATTATCACCATTAATCTTAGATCAAAGCTCCCATGATTGTGTTATTTGGTAGCTCTACGTGCCTTCTACACATTTGAATTTTGGCTTGACCCGCACCATCAATCTTTGTTAGTATGAATGCCCATGAACCATTGATCTTTTATCAACTCAATGAGATAGTGACACTTATCACTAGCATGTGCAATCTTAGATTATTTGACATTTTGACTAAATACGCACCATTGGATAAAGATGTGAACGATGAATGCTCACTGTTAGATTAACTGACTAGTGACCTCAGACTTCAATGAAGTTAAACTTGATGGTCTCTGGGCCATCATAGTTTGTAAGAGCAACTTTGAAGTTTTATAACTCGAGCTAGAAAACACTTCAAGAGTCCAAATTTTTAGGGTAGATTCTTGACACTATAGACAACATCTCCATGAAATCCTTTGACCTCAGTTGACTTTCCAAGACCCTGTTGTTGACCATTTTTTGCCCCCTAGCAAAATTGTGGTCAACTTCTTCTATAGCTTTTCAAAGATAGTCACTTTTGAGTTGCGAGTTCATCTTCAAGTTCATGCTCAGTTCAGGCCTGGTTCATTGGTTCAGCGTGGTTCATCTCAGTTCATCGCTTGGTTCAAGGACGGTCTGGGTTCAATGGAAAGTTCAATGCTAAGTTTAACAGTTTTGGTTCAAGGGGCTGCCCTTGACCAAAAGCACAGTCAAAGTCAAAGTACCCTTTGGAGGGCAGGCAGACACTTCAAATATTTCAAAGGCATTCGGGCTGCTTCTACAAAGACTAAGGCAGAGTGAGCGGACAAATTTTTGCAGACTTTTTGTCCGCGAGAAAATGCTCGCAGACAAAGTCCGCGAAATTTCAAAGCAAGTCCACAGTCAAGCGGACCTGGGCTTTTCACCTGGGGAAATTGTCCGCGGGAGCTCGGAAAAAAGTCTGAAGGGCCAAATAAAGACCCGTCGAAGGACCCAAAGGGCAAGTGCCCTTGCGGGGAACTTCCGACAAAGTGCAAAGGATTTTTCCAAGGGGCCGTTCGAAGGATCAAAGGGACCCGACAGTTAAAATCCAAAGGACCCGTTGAGGAAAATAACAAAGAAAGATGCCCACAAAAAACTGGCAAAGAATCCGATAGTGATGCCATGTGGATCCGATGACGTCCCGGTGGTCGTCAAATTTAGAATAATGGTTTAGCTATTAAATTTAAAACAATGACGCTCAAAAATCCATCAATTTCAAGATGGAATGTCTGTTGGTTTTCAAAGCATGACGGCCGAGGAGGCGTCAAATTTGGTGAAATAAGAATAGTCGTTCCTTTTCAAAGCACAAGAAGAACGTTGGCCAAGAAGGAGCCAGAATGTAGTGACCCGCCAGTAAGTCCACCCAAGGAGCCAAGTGGGTAGAAAAGACAAATTCCAAGTGGCAAGCAGAGTGACAAGGCAGGGAGCAGTCAGCAGTCCAAGTGGCATAAATAGGGTAATTTATTACCTGATGGCGTGGAAGACAAACAAGCAGAGCGATAGGCAGGTGATGAGTGAGCAGTTAAGTTCGACTAGCGCAAATTGGAGAAGCATCTTTGGTAGGTGAAATAGTGCCAGCAAATTGATCATTTGGGACGCGAGAAGCTGACAATGCAACAATCGATTTCTCCATTTGCATTTATTGAAAGGCAAACCGTGTAAGTTACCTAAGCAGGAAATGTAGGTCTCGAGCAGGCAAAATGAACAGCTCATTAATATTTTGAGCCACTTGTTTTCTTTCCAAGAGGGACACGTATGCCACTTGTAAAAGCAGGAGCTCCAAATGGGCCTCTTCGCTTCTCATATATATTTGGAACTTGTTCATTTGTAATCATCTTTTCACAATTTTACAAAGTGAAGCTCTACTGAAATTTCCACCTGAATCTACAAATACATTTTTTTTACCTCTTTCTTGAATAGATATCCTGTGTATGCCTTGAGTGTTGATATGTGTTTAGTCATTATCTTTGATGCTGTCATAGGTTCAACATCAACACACCAGCTATCTACAAGGCGCCATCTGTAGCTAATAGGAGAAGAGTTCTACTTTGGAGTGCAGAACAGAGGGGATCATCTACAGAGTGCTTCTCACAACACCTTTAGTGAACCTCCCTTTTTTTTTGTATCTTTCATCTTTTACCTCCCTGCCAAGTTTGCAGATTATTTCTTCTGTCAAGGGTGAAGCATACAAGTGTGTTGTCTGATTTTGAGAGTGGGTGTGAGAAGGTCATCTTGTTTTGGTGTATCGCCTCATTAGAGTAGTTTGTTTTCCTATATTTTCTTCCCTTTTCACCTCCCCAAGTTTATATATATATATATATATATATATATATATATATATATATATATATATATATATATACACTTGTCTATCTTTTGCACTGCCTGAAACAAATAATGATACACCAAAGGGAACTAGCCCTTAACTAGAGACTCTCCTCTCCTGCTTCACCATCCCACAGGTGAGAGAGGAGTTTCCATGTTGTGAGGAGCAGGCAGGGAGTTTGACCTCCTTGCCCCGAGTGCAATTTTCTTGTGTCAACAGTTCTAGCACGCCCGATGGGACTCAATTTGATCACCAATACAACACTGTGCGCGTCAACAGTTTTGGCACGCCCGGTGAGACCCAAGTTTTCAATGCAGTAAGATATCAGGATTGATGTTAGTCCTGTTACAACAAATTTCAAGTATTCCAGCATCTAGTGATTCCATTGGTAAGAGCTTCAGTTTTCATATTAAGACCAGTGTCTTAACTTTATATGCCTAAAGTCACCACAAGGTCTGCTTCAAGAGGGGTTCCTTTCGAATTCATTCAATTACCTTTCAATTCTATTAAAAGACCATGATTTGAGAGGACTCATCCTTATCCAACAAGCAATCCTCCTAGGCCTGTTATAAGAGACATATCCACATCATAACCTCAGTTACAGCCAGTCCTAGCCATGGCTTTGCCATTCACAGCTTTTTATGGTGAGAGCCCCTTGAATCTCCCACAATATGATCTAATTCTAGGAACAACTCTAAATAATGTGCCTTCTTTTGATGGAGTGGGACCTATTACAGTCATTGAGCATATTAGGAATATTGCTAACCTTTGCAATATTCACAATATAACAAAAGAAAATATTGCCATTAGACTGTTGGCGCTGTCTCTTAAAGGCAAGGCTCTTGATTGGTACGGGACCTTGCCTATGAACTCAATGCATTCTTGGAATGAATTGGGTGTTTAGTTGACAGATCATTTTGGGGAAAAAAGTGATGACCTCTCACTTGTCGAGCAGTTGACAACCATAAAGAGAGCTCTGCACGAGTATATGTAGGACTTCAACACACGCTTTCAAAAGACTTGGGACAGAATTCCCATCCTGGTAAGACTGACCCCTAGCTACGCTTTTTTGTATTATTTAAAGGTGTTAAACAGTGATATTATCATGATGATCCAATCTATGGGAGGGCATATATTGCCTGCTGCTTACGACATTGCCATAGCAGCCAAAAATTGCTTGGTTCAAGCCAAGAAAATCGCCCCTAGGCCTCATATGCCAATTTTCCCAGAAATGCCACCTCCAATTCAGGCCCCTATTTCAACAATTGCCCCTCTACCTACCATTGAAAAACCAGTTGTTGTTCTACCAAATGAGCTTCATGAGGTTAAGAGTATGTTGCAGAACATGTCCAACGAACTTGTTGCCATTAAAAGGCAACAAGCTCAAGGCAACAAACCAAACCAAGGTTATCAGCATTATGGCCAAGCCCCTAGACCCCCCTTTCAAAATTATAACCAAGGTCAAGGGCAGCTCACCTCAACCAGGCCATTTCAAAATTACAACACTGGTCCCTCTTCGTCATCTAAGGCCATGGTGCCTGTTTAAAATGATTTAGTGCAAGAGCAGCCAAGCTGTTCGACCATGAGATATGGTCAAGAACAGGCTGTCTACATGAATGAGGTGATGAACTATTTTTAGAATGCAGACAACCAAACAGCTGCTCAATCTCAGGCCTTCGAGCTTTCAATGCAACCCAACACGAGTAACAATCAGGCCTAGTCTGATTTTACCCTGATGAATCACATGGAAGGAGAATTTCATTCAGTAAATTATGTGGGCAATGTAGACGGTCAGGCTGATTGTGTTGTAGCCAATACGAGGTTCAAGAGAAGGGCAACTAGAGAGGCCTAAGCCACCACCCATGCGGCAACAGTGCCTCCTCCATCACACTCCAATACAAAATCCCCAAATTTTAAACAACCATCTATACCTTCAGCCCCTCAGCCTGTAGTTTAGCCTGGAATCACCCCCAAAGATAGCTTAGGGCGTGGTAGTTCCCAAATCAATATAGTGGATTAAATGAAGAAGCTAAATATGAATATCTCTTTATGGGATGCGTTGTCTCTTCCAGGCCAGAAGGACATGTCAAAAAGGGAATTAAATGAGCTGGATCGTCAAGCTGTCCCAGCCAACACTGATAATGTCTTGATGACAAATGGGTAGCCTTTCACTTCAGGTCAGGTAAAGAAGGAAGAGAAAACTCCCCCTTTCTACGTATCCTTGGTAATTGGGGACTTCTTGGTGCACAACTGCATAATTGACAGCGGGGCCAACAACTCAGTGATGCCCAAGTGCATTGTTGATAAGATGGGATTGAAGTATCAAGAAATGAATAAAGGAGTCCTACAGCTAGATGGGACACCTACAAAAATAGTTGGAATTGTGAAGGGTTTAGACCTGACATTGCATGCTTGCCCAACTTTCTCAATTCCCCATGATATATTGGTAGCGGATGTTCCTCCGTATTTCGCAATTTGCTTGTCCAGAGGTTTCACGTCAAAGATAGGTGGCTATCTAGTAATGAATTGGTCATATCTGGTTTTCAGAACCAAGTATGGGACCAAAGTGAAAATTGAGTCTGAGCCACTCTACAAGGACCACCTAGAACCATATTCGCCAAAGGCAGCCAATGTCAGTTACACCATCATTGACCCAAAAGAGCCTCAAATAGACCAATCTTCATCCTCTGCTCTTGAAGGAGTCGCAGACTTACTCTTGGATGAGTGGGGAAATGATAACTTTGAACATGATCCATATAAATTCATTGAGGAGGCAGACCTTGGAGTCTATTGTATGCACGAAGAGGGCGCCTTCATGCCAAATTTAATGAAGGAAAGCAAAGAAGACCTTGGCCTGTGGCAGCTGTATTTTGACGGCTCCAGAAGTAAAATAGGCATTGGTGGTGGAGCAATGCTGGTTTACCCTTCTAAGGAAAGGTACTTTTCAGCTTTTCGTTTCTAGTTCTCTTGCACTAGCAATGTTGCAAAATATGAGTCTTTAATCCACGGGCTGGAATGGGCAAGAAAGAGAGGGATTAGAGAGTTGCAAGTCCTGGGAGACAGTGAACTAATTGTAAATCAAGTGAGAGGCTTGAATCTGACCAAGAACTCCTTGCTGAAGTCGTATAAACATAGGGTTTGGGACTTAGTGGAAGATTTTCTTGCTTTTAACATTGCCTCTATTCCCAAGGAGCACAACAAACAGGCTGACAAGCTGGTAGTAATTGGCGCCCAGTTTGATGTTTTAAAAGAAATAAGTAGAGACTATGTTTCATGCCACTTGAAGGTGGTGGTTCGGCCTTCAATCCCGGACAACGTTGCAAATTGGCAAGTCTTCGAAAGTGACCAGTAGATAGCTTTCTTCTTACAAGAAGCTGAGTTCGCAACACACAACCAGGTGAGATTGCAACAACAATATGGCAATCAGATTGTTTAGTTGAAGAAAAATAAAATCCCTAAAGGTCTGGTCACGCTTGAAAGCATTTTCAACAGTAATGACCAGTTAAGAAATGACAAGGCATGCATCACTACCAAAGAAGAAAATTATGAAAGGGTTGAAATCTTCAAGGGCAAGCTGCTGGTGCTTGGTAAGGTCTGCACGTTCCAGGAGAGGTGAGCTTTCATTCTGCTGTGTCAAGAATTCGTTGATGTGTTTGCATGGGATTACATCGACTTGAAGGGCTTCAACCCAAGGCTTGCCCAGCACACCATTGAATTGGAAGAAGGTGTCAGTCTAGTAACACAAAAGCAAAGGCCTGTCAATCCTACAATTGAGCCCCTTATGCAAAGGGAATTGGCCAAATTGATTGAGTCTGAAATTATATTTCCAATCAAACATTTCTCAAGCTGGCCAACCTTGTTCTTGTTAGAAAGAAAAATGGGGAGATCAGGCTGTGTGTCGACTTCAGAGACCTTAATAAAGTCTCTTTAAAGGATCATTACCCCCTTCCAAGCATGGAGCGAATCCTCTAGAAGGTAACTGGTAGTGAGCGTTTTCCCTCCTGGATGGTTATTTAGGGTACAATCAGATTCTAGTGCAAGGCTGTGACCAGCACAAAACAACTTTCACCACAAAATGGGGAACATTTGCCTACAAGAAGATGCCTTTCGGGCTATCCAATGTTGGTGCTACCTTTCAGCGAGCCATGGACATGGCTTTTGGTGGCTTGATAAATAATAATGTGCTGGTATACCTCGATGATGTAACGGTATTCTCCAAGAAAGCGAACCAGCACATGGGACACCTCAAGCAGGTTTTTGAAAGGTGCAGAGAATTTGGCATCTCTCTTAATCCAAATAAGTGTGTGTTTGCTGTTCATGAGGGGAAAATCCTAGGCCACGTTGTGTCTAAGGAGGGTTTGTCTATTGACCCCGAGAGAGTTCATTCTATACTGGAGATGTCCCTACCAAAACACAAGAAAAGTCTGTAGAGTTTCTTTGATAGAATTAATTTCATTCAGAGATTCATTCTGAATTTTGCAAAAATAGTTAAGCCACTCACCCCTATGCTAAAGAAAGGTGAGGATTTCAAATGGATAGCTAAGAGAAAACATAGCTTTGAGGCCATCAAGCAGGCCATAACCCGGGCTCCCACTTTGATTGGCCCAGATTTCAGCAAAGACTTCAACCTCTATACCTTCAACAATGAGGAAGTGATATCCGCCATGCTTACTCAAGCTAACAGTAACGACCTCGAGCAGCCACTTGCTTTCTTCAGCCAAGGGTTAGAGGAATTCAAAGTCAGGTACACGTATGTAGAAAAGCAAGTCCTAGCAGTGGTACAGAGCCTGAAGAAATTCAGGCATATGTTATCTAACAGCAGGATCCACCTTATGGTCCCACATCCAGGTGTCAAGGAATTCGTGACCAATCGAGATTTAAACGAAAAAAGGGTAGGGTGGATTACAAAAGTGATGGAGTATGACATAGATATCAAGATCACCAAGCTGGTGAGGGGAAGAGGCCTGTGCGAATAGCTGGCTATAGACTTAAAGCAAGAAAGGAGAGACAACTTGTTAATTCATGATGCAACCACAACAGAAAAACCAGCTATCATAAAGGATTGGACGCTAGACATGAAGCATTTCCTTCTCACAGGTGAATGTCCACAAGGTCTTGATAAGACCGGGAGAAGGTATTTTAAACTCCAGTCCCTTCCTTATGTTCTGGTTGATGAAGTATTATTTAGGAGGGATTTCTCTGGGGTCCTCCTAAGATGCATTGACCCAAACCAGGCTGATAAGGTATTGGCTGAGTTCCATGATGGGCCAGCAGGCGGTCACTTCACCCCTAGAGCTACAACAACAAAGATAATGAGAGTTGGCTATTTCTGGCCTACTCTTTTTAAGGATGCCCATGCCTGGGTAAGAAAGTGCCAGAAGTGTGCACTTTTTGATGGAAAATAGTGATTGGATGCCATGCCTCTACAACCCATTCAAGTTGAGCAACCATTCATGTAGTGGGGCATGGATTTCATAGGGATGATCAACCCTCCCTCCAGTGCTGGGCACAAATGGGTCCTGACTGCTATAGACTATTTCACCAGGTGGGTGGAAGCTGTTGCTCTGAAAGAGGCAAATGAAAGTGCAGTCCTGGAGTTATATGAGGACCTGGTAACAAGATTTGGGGTCCCAGCCACCATAATCTTAGATAATGCTCTAGCTTTTTTGGGGATCAGAACAAGTGAATTGGTGCTGAAGTATGGCATATACCTCAGCACTTCATCAAATTATTATCCGTAGGGGAATGGACTGGCTGAGTCCACCAACAAAAATCTGATCAGAATCATAAAAAGAACTACGGGAGAAAATCAAAGAACCTGGCATACCAAGCTAAAGACAGCTCTATGGGCCGACCGAATTACTCCAAAAAGAGAAATAAAAAATTCTCCATATACGCTCGTGTATGGAAGGGAAGCTAGGCTTCCCATCTCGCTTGAATTGCCAGCACTAGATCTCTCCCACCAACTACAATTTGAAGAAGGAAATGGCCTGGAGGTCAGGTTGTGTGAGCTGATGGAACTCCAAGAGGTAAGGGATCAGGCTATGGCTTCCATGACCAGTTGCCAACAACAAGTAAAAAGGCACTTCAATAAGAAATCCTTGTCCAAAGATTTCTCTGAAGGAGACATTATCCTGAAGTGGGATGAAGATCGAGTTAAGCCCAGAAAACATGCAAAATTCGATGCCCTATGGAGCGGTCCTTACATAATAACTCAGTGCAAGCAACATAATGCGTTCTAGCTTTCCAGGTTGGACGGTGAAGAGCTACATATCCCAGTTAATGGGATACATTTGAAGCATTGCTACTGATTTCTTTTGGGTTCACTTGTACATATTTCCCTTATTTTCTTTTTCCTATTTTTCCCTAAGTGTTGTTGCACAGTTTGTAGTTCTCTTAGTCGCGCGTGTGTTTTCTTTTCCTCAGAGGTGGATTTGCGTGACTGTTTCTAAGTTATAGCAGAGCTGTTGCTGGTTCTCAAGGTTTACTACTGACTCCATGCCCAATGGATTTTCAAGGTAGCTAAATTCTAAGCATAGCAGGCATGCTTCCCCTGTGAGTCACCAATCTGTTGACCAATTTTTGCCCTTTGGCAAAATTGTGGTCAACTTCTTCTCTGGCTTTTTAAAGCTAGTTACTTTCAAGTTATGAGTTCATCTTCAAGTTCATGCTCAGTTCAAGCCTGGTTCATTGGTTCAGCCTGGTTCATCTCAGTTCATCGCTTGGTTCAAGGACGGTCTGGGTTCAACAAAAATTTCAATGCTAAGTTTAACGGTTTTAGTTCAAGGGGCTGCCCTTGGCTGAAAGCACAGTCAAAGTCAAAGTACCCTTTGGAGGGCAAGCGGAAACTTCAAATATTTCAAAGGCATTCGGGCTGCTTCTACAAAGACTAAGGCGGAGTGAGCGGACAAATTTTTGTGGACTTTTTGTCTGTGGGAAAATAACTGCAGACAAAGTCCGCAGAATTTCAAAGCAAGTCCACAGTCAAGCGGACCCGATATTTTAACCTAGGGAAATTGTCTGCGGACAATTTGTCTACGAGAGCCCAGAAAAAAGTCTGAAGGACCAAATAAAGACCCACCGAAGGACCCGAAGGGCAAGTTCCCTTGTGGGGAACTTTCAGCAAAGTGGCAAAGGACTTTTCCAAGGGGTCGTTCGAAGGATCAAAGGGACCCGACAGTTAAAATCCAAAGGACCCACTGGTAAAATAATAAAGGAAGATGCTCGCAAAGAAATGACAAAGAATTCGATAGTGATGCCACATGGATCCGATGACATCCCAGTGGCCATAAAATTTAGCATAACGACTTAGCCGTTAAATTTAAAACAATGACGCTAAAAAAGCCATCAATTTCAAGAAGATGGAATGTCTATTGGTTTTCAAAGCATGACGGCCGAAGAGGCGTCAAATTTGGTGAAATAAGAATAGTTGTTCCTTTTCAAAGCACAAGAAGAACGCTGGCCAAGAAGGAGCCAGAATGTAGTGACCTGCCAGTAAGTCTGCCCAAGGAGCCAAGCGGCCAAAAAAGACAAATTCCAAGTGGCAAGCAGAGTGACAAGGTAGGGAGCAATCAAGCAGTCCAAGTGGCATAAATAAGGTAATTTATTGCCTGATGGCATGGAAGACAAACAAGCAGAGTGACAGGCAGGTGATGAGTGAGTAGTTAAGTCTGACTGGCGCAAATTGGAGAAGCATCTTTGGCAGGTGAAATAGTGCCAACAAATTGATCATTTGGGATGCGAGCAGTTGACAATGCAACAATCGATTTCTCCATTTGCATTTATTGAAAGGCAAACTGTGTAAGTTACCTAAGCAGGAAATGCAGGTCTCGAGCAGGCAAAATGAATAGCTCATTAATATTTTGAGCGACTTGTTTTCTTTCCAAGAGGGACACGTATGCCACTTGTAAAAGCAGGAGCTCCAAATGGGCCTCTTCGCTTCTCATATATATTTGGAACTTGTTCATTTTTAATCATCTTTTCACAATTTTACAAAGTGAAGCTCTGCTGAAATTTCCACCTGAATCTACAAATACATTTTTTTAACCTCTTTCTTGAATAGATATCCTGTGTATGCCTTGAGTGTTGATCTGTGTTTAGTCATTATCTTTGATGCTGTCATAGGTTCAACATCAACACACCAGCTATTTACAAGGTGCCATCTGTAGCTGATAGGAGAAGAGTTCTACTTTGGAGTGCAGAACAGAGGGGATCATCTACAGAGTGCTTCTCACAACACCTTTAGTGAACCTCCCTTTTTTTCTGTATCTTTCATCTTTTACCTCCTTGTCAAGTTTGCAGATTGTTTTTTTTGTCAAGGGTGAAGCATACAAGTGTGTTTTCTGATTTTGAGAGTGGGTGTGAGAAGGTCATCTTGTTTTGGTGTATCGCCTCCTTAGAGTAGTTTGTTTTCCTATATTTTCTTCCCTTTTCACCCCCCCAGTTTATATAGTTATATATATATAGGTATATATATATATATATGTATATATATATATATATATATGTATATATATATATATATGACCTGTATATATATATATATATCAGTAAATATATATATATATATATCATTGTTTGTATATAGGCATATATATATATATATATATATATATATATATATATATATATACCTTGTCTATATTTTGCACTGCCTGAAACAAACAATGATACACCAAAGGGAGCTAGCCCTTAACTAGAGACTCTCCTCTCCTGCTTCACCATCCCACAGGTAAGAGAGGAGTTTCCATGTTGCGAGGAGAAGGCAGGGAGTTCGACCTCCTTGCCCTGGGTGCATTTTCTTCCATCAACACCTATATTAAATGTACAAACTTATTGGTTCATTCATTTTTGCATGATGTGCAGTGACGGTATGGCTTCTCTTAAGCTAGAAGATGCATGCTTCTCATTCCAAATGATCAAGTGACACACTATAGCTTCACCAAGACATCTATGGATGCCTCACAACTTCTTCTTTATCCTTACAACCCTACATATGTGCTATATATTTTGTAATATATAAAACACAACTTCTTTGTCCTTAATGCATTAGTATCTCATGCTCTCTTTGACATCAATGACAACTTAACGTCATGACCATGCTCAATAGTATGACTTAGGAAGACTCGCAAACCCCAATTGCTTTGAAAACCCCAACATTATCTTATGGATTATTGAGCATTATGATGAACACTTTTTGGTTGTGAAAAATGTACAAGGTGAGGTTTTACTATATATCAAGTGTTAAAAACATTAGAGATATTTTAAAGTTATCCATAGTTGGTGTAAAGCTATTAGACCTTAAATTGATAGGGTCTAGGTATGTTCATCATTATGGCATCTATAGGAATGTGGAGTTACAAAAGCATATATATACCAAGAAATAGATATTAAACTCAAAGGTGCACGAATGACAATTTATTGGATCCATTTGATGTGAAAAAAATATATCATATTTTCAACATGTCGTGTTTATGTTATCACAATTTTAGGGAGAAGAAGATAAGTTACTAGTAACTAAGGCCAGGGTAATTCTTATAACAGACATTTTGCACTACAAAAACTTTGTGACTTATGGTTATGTTGCCCTCTTGTCTTTACTAATTATTTATGTCATATGTCTTTGGCAACACTCCAAAAAGATATGCACAAGCAACTAAGATTAATGGAGTTACACGTGATAGTAATGTGGGCATGGATTTTCATAAACCAATACAATCTTGGACCTAACACTTAAGAAATAAAAAATTGACAAAGAAAATTATTGTATCTTTGAGGATTACTTTGTGCAAACTTTGCACAAATTGTTCCATTATAAAGAAAGGCTTGGATTAAGTAGTGCGACAATGAAATTCCTAAGGCCATTACAATTTTATACTCGATGAGAAAACCCCACCCATAATTGGGTTGTGTAGACACATAAATTAAATTTTAAACTAAAACAGTGCACTCGTGACCACTCATTTACAGACCTAGCTCTGGACCTATCCCAGGGCCCTTTTGATCACTTTCGACCACCTTGAATATGGAAGACTCACTCTTATAAGTTGATTGACGACCCTAAAATGCACCTATCCTTCGTGTTATCAACCTCAACCATCATTCAATCCATACTTGACCCTTAGCACCATTATTTGTCCCCATTGGACAATAATGCCCTATTATACATTAGTGCCACATTATGTTGTCCAATCCCCCTCTCTTGTGCTCCCTCTAAATAATGACTAATGTGTAAAATTCAAAGTTATGGAAAGGTTGACCCATGTCCCTAACAAGCTTAATTCAAAATAATTTCAAATATGTGACTATATAAACACAGTTAAAACCATTTTGCACACATGAGACATCCACATTGAAAAATACTAGAATCCTAATTGCACATTGAGAGAAAATTTCTTATTTATTCCAATTTTGATTACATATAACCCTAGTATCCTATATCTAAATTTTGAATACATCTCTAAGGTCACAAGTTATGATCAAGGCACTTAATCACATCAATATTGTGCTAACATCTAGCTCTTTGCACCAGTTATTCACACACCACCATAGCATGGGAGAACTACATGAAGTTTGATCCCTCTTCAAAGTATTGGTATGTAGGTTGAAATTAACACAATTGATTTGCACTGGTCTTCATATGTCAAGGAGTTAAGATTTTAAAGGAAAATCAATCATACAATGGTACCCATAGCTAATAAGAAGCTCCTACATGGAACACAAAATATACAAATGAAGGCTAATAGAACCCATAATCCCATATCTTTATTGTTTATTGGATAAGATCAGCCTCATAGAGGACAAGAATGGCCCCTCTCTTGTCCAACTTAGGGTGCTATTGTCCAGGGCTCATTTTAGCTACAAATTCAGTTTCACAGTCACCACAGCCAACCACTTTTCCAGTTTTAGCTTCTGATTCATCCTACAACATTGTTTTCCAACTAAGTCTTAGTTCTTTATTGAATTTTCCTTATTTAGTAAGTTTTTAGATTTAGGAAGTTTCAAATCATGAATGCTTGATATTTGCAGTATTAATATTCTTGATTTTGCATAGTAGTTTATCACTTAGGGTAATTTACATATTATTAGGTTTTCACAAGTTTGATAAAACATATTAGTGAACCTGCACCTTGTCAAACTTTGATTTAAAACCCTAACTTAGGGTTTTATTTTATTTTTCCCCTTCCATTAAGGTTCTAGATCTCAAATTTTCTTATTTTCAAATTAGTCATTCCTTAATTTACAAACCCTAGCTTGCCATTATGGTTTTCTTCTAAAAATTGCCTTCATAGGGTTTCAAGATAAATGTTGATTTCCTAATCATGTTGGATTGTGTGATAGCATTAATATGTTTTTACTCTCTTGTTTGCCTTTTAGTCTTTGAAAAATTTAAAATGGCTAACAAATAATCTTTTCCTCATCCTAGCCCTTAAGGTTGTGATAACTATTTTTCCTCTAACTAGGTCCATGTTATCACTATCCCAAGAGGTAATGTAACCCATTATACAGTGCCAAAATAAGGTAGCCAACCTATCCCTCCTCTATCCCCTCCACTTCCCACATCTCTTGATGGTGTATGTATGCATTCTAGAGTATGTTAGTGTTGATCATGTGCTTATATCTTCATCTAGCAATGTTGTGCCTAATAAGATTTCATATCAAAATAAGAAGCTACAACATAATTAATCTCCAATAAGTGATTTCAAAAGCATGTAAATGGATAAAAAGAGTTTAAGTGAGATTCTAAGGGTAATTTAGATTAGAAATAAGTTAATCCAACCACCTCATATGCATCCTCTAAGGAGATCGAGATACTATTGTGCATATCATAGAATACATGGGCATCATACAGATCATTGTTTGGATTTGAAGAACAAAATACAAAGGATAATTAATAGTGGTGATCCTAAAATTAATACCTCAATCAAACAACCAATAGTGGAAAAACAATAATTAGAAAAAGTGGAAAAATCAGAACTAGTACAAAAATGGTTATAAAAGGACAAATTAGAGAAAGAAAAGGATCTAAAGGTACAATTAGAGCAAGAAAAGTTTTGTAAGGCACAATTAAAGCATGAAAAGTTTTAAAAGGCACAATTAGAATAAGAAAAATTTCAATAAGCTACATTAGAACAAGTAAGAGTACAAAAGACACGAGATGTAAAAGAGCAATTACAAAGAGAACAATTTGAAAAACAGAGATTACAACAAGAAAAAGTGAAGCTACTACAAGAGATATTGAAAAATAAAATTCAGGACGATAAAAAATTATTCTTAAAAGAGTGTTTTTAACAAAAGAGTTTCCATATCAATAAATGTTTACAAAATAGGAGTAATTTTAGTGGCTATTTATAGTCATTTGGTTATAAGTAGGTTTTTTCCATTTTGAAAATGGCTAATTGTGTGAAAATTTACATTGGTCAAATAGCTCAAATTTTATACACTTTTCTATAGTTGTGTTTCTAATTGCCCTATAAAATATATTCTAATATATTTTAGGATATTTTCACCATAATTACTATGCATGTGTGGTTATGATTCACCCTACAATTTTAAGAGACATATTGATTATTTAGAATTGCCAATTATAGTGTGTGTGTGCGCCAATTATAGTGTGTGTGTGTGTGTGTGTGTGTGTACATACATACATACATATACATGCATACATACGTACATATGCATAAGCATTTTCATAATATGTATACATATGTATGCATGCATGTATGTATATGCATATGTATATATATGTATGCATACATGCATACATGTGTGAGTGTGCATGTGCATATGTATATAAATACATACATATGCATGTATGTATGTTTGTAGGTGTGCATGCACACACACACACACACACAATATGTATGTTTGTAGGTGTGCATGCACACACACACATAATATGTATGTATGTAGGTGTGTGCATGCACACACACACACATGTGTATGAAAGATTTTTAAATTATATGTATATATGTATGTATGTACACACGTGCGCATATGAAAGACATTTAATTTTTTTTCCCTTGATATGTTTCATGTTGGACATTTTAGGTTGCAAAATCAGAATTTCTTGTGAAGAAGCATTGTGTCAAGGTTTGATAGGGTTGGACATCAAGGTGGTTAGCATAATTAAAGAGGTTATAATCAACCTCAAGGTGGCATGTTTAACCAAAACTAAAGTGGGTTTTTACTAAATTTAATATGGAGGGAATGCCTAGAACCAAGAGGGAAGTTATAATTAGGGTAGTGGATTCAATCAAGTTAGAAGAACTAATCAAGGTGGAGGAACATCAGGGCATAGAAGAAGAGGTGGTATATGCAAGGGTTGTGGTCTCATGATTTTCTTCAAGTGTGGAAAAGGCCAATATTATAATATTTTTACTAATTATCCTAGTTTTAAATGTAGACACCTAAAACTGGCCACCAATGACCTCCAACCAGGTTTTTTACCAATTTCTATCAAAATGCACAATTTGGCCTAAAAACACTAAAACACATTAAATGGTTCAAATTTTTCATATACTAGTGCCGAATTTGGCCAATGTATCCCTAAATGGAGCAATGGATTTTATGAGATAACTAACTTTGATATGATCATTTTGAGTCAAAATGACATTTTCGTACCTAGGTGCTTTGGATTGCTCTTTTCTACCAATTTTCTTGCATGAGACACATGCCTTTGTTATTTTGTGTTGGCAACATCCTAAATGGGATAATGATTCCAAAGCATATAACATCTCCTTCCAATTCCAATCCAGTCAAATTTCTAGCTAATTATACGACATTTTGACCAATTTGATTAATTTGAGCACCAATTGCCAAGATTTGCACCAAAATTGATAAATCATGTTTAAGGCTAATTAATTCAAATCATGAGCCTAATTAAGAATTTCATGGAACTTGTTGAATATTTATTTTTGGAATTTGATTTTGAGTTTCTACATCATCAAGTGACATCATTTTTGGGGAAGGCACCCCTAGGCCATAAATGCATAAAATATTTGATTAAGCCCTCCCATACCTCTTTAATGCATCTTTATCCCAAATATTTATGGGGGAATTTATTGATTTTAGCCTCTAAAATTGAATGGATTCTTAACCACACATCTTCATCTTGAGATGGATGGTTCAGGTTCATTCTAATCATTTATAAAAATCTATAAATACAAGGCCTCACACTCATAATTTTAAGCTTGGATAGTGTAAAGTTACCATGCACAAATAATTCCAAAGCCTCATATAATTAATGTTATTATGCCAAATTATTGAACCAAGCCAAAGCCATCACAAGCCAAAGGTGCCAAGGAGAGAAGGAGCCAAACAACTCCATTGATGAAGACTCTTTGATGCACAAGATGAGTAAGCCACTCTACGAACCATTTGGAAGTTCCAAGGAAGGTGAAGGAATGTTTTTTTCATGTTTTAGTTATTACTTTCATATATATGTTTGTTACTAAGCTCTCCCTAGTGTCTAGGCCTAGATATGTCATGCTTATTAGGGTATTATTTTCATTTTTATTTCATTTTGAACTAATATTTGATCTAACCCTCTCTCTTAAGTCAAATTCTTAGTTCACATAAATGCATGCTCGGTGGGACTCATCCCCACGAATTTGATCAAATAGCTCCTAAAAGTAACCTACTAACCATTTTCATGTAGAATTTTGGAGTGTGGGAGCAAAGAGAGTGAAAAAATTGAGTAAAAACACATTTTCTGGAAGTAACAGTTTTGTCATTATGGAGTTGTGATGTTGTCCTCTAGACCACAATCTTACAACTGACATAGTCATGATTTTGTCATTCAGTCACAATATTACCTCTTAACTATGTTTTTGGATTGATGTGTTCTCTGTCTACAGGCAAGTTGCATTATTATAATACCATGAGTCGACAATCATGATATTTCAATACCATGATTTTTCAAGTTGTGATATTATCGATTCGAGTCACAATATTGTAGTTAAACCTGTAGTGGTTAGCCTAGGTTGTTAGGGTTAAGAGACAATACTAAAACTCTCTAAGTTGTGGGTCTGATTTGTCAATTATGATATTATTTGTTAGAGTAATGATATTGTCAATTTTTTTTGACTAACCTGTGAGTTAAAATATTGTGTTAATCAGTCATAGTTTTAAAGAGTTGTGGTATTAAACTGTGGAGTTATGGGATTGCACTGTGTGAACTTGAGAGCTCAATTTTCAAAGTTACTTGTTTCATTTGAAAAAGTGCTTCAAAGCTAAATAACACTCGGACCATTTCCTTATAGGGCCTACTTGAAAATTGCCAAAACATGCTTAATTAGATCTTTTTAAACCTCTTTTGGGATGCTTAAAAAGGATTAGGAATCTTTCATTTGGTGCTTAAAGAATTTTTTAGGGTGTTTACTTGAATAGTTTTGTTTTTGTTCTTTCAAATTTTTGGAACTTAAGGCCAAGGGACCAAAGAACACCACCAAATATTTCATTTTAGTGCTCTAAAATTGAACTCACTTCCAAGTTTTTATTTTATGCAAGTTAATCATGGTTTGTTTAGTTAGATTTGTTTGAGCAAAAAGGAAGTTGTGTGTGTATGCTCTCCCCCCATCCCATATAGGTAACTTGTGGGATTGAAAGTGCCATATTCATTTATGTAAAAGAGATGTTATGAAGGCTCTCCCCAAGACCCACATGGCTTGGGTGATCTAGAAACAACCTTAAATATCTTTTACTTAGTTTTTATTTCATTGCATCTTGGCTTGTGAGGGGACCTTCATTACCTCCCATAAGTTTTATAGGGAAGCCTTGACCTAATAATTTATCTCCCAACATTGTCTTTAACCCCTCTCCATAGGGGGGTATATAAATTAGGATCCCCTCACTAGGATAGTGGTTTGAGTGATTAAACCATCTCTGTTAGTAGAGGCCAATCCCAGGACGTTTGAGCAAGACCTTTTTACAACAAGCCATATGACATAGACCTAATTAACATGTTACTTCTCTTGTTTGCTAACGTGAAAGTTGGTAGACATGGGATCAATCTAGATGATCAAAAACCAATTAGTTTTAGTCAACCTCAGTTTGCCACACCCTTGATAGAATTTAGGACATTATGCTTAGTTGCATTTGGTAACTTATCTTTTTCTTGCTTGGTGTTTTGAGACTAAAAATTCTATGTTTATTTATCTTGTATCAAATACCATTGTTTAAAACCATGTCACATATGCCATTTGGACCTTGTTCATGTGTCATCTTATTGTCCAATCTTGTCTAGCTTGTTTGGTCAATCAATTCCTAGTCTTTAACGTTGAGTTTTCAATTAACCTTATCAAGTTCAGATCCAAACATTGATTGATTTATGTTCAAGCCTCGCTTCACAGGGGCTGATACACATATATTTCTCTTTTGAGTTATGTAACTTCAATTAATTGATTACGCAAATTTGAAAACTATTATTTGTTTATTCATAAAGCCTATCTTCATCATTATTTGTGATTTTGTTTTGGAGAACACAACCTTTCTCCAAGAGCCTTTTGCCTTATGGCTTATGCCAATTGATCATGTTTATGTTTGATTTCATGTGTCGAGTCTATGTCAAAGTTTTTATAAACTTGTTAGATTAAATCAAATCACATCATGCCTTTGTTTCAAGGCTAGCTTTTGATGCCATTTGGCCAAAAGTCCTAACATAGCCTATTTGAGCCTAGCTTTTGACTCCATGTTGGATAAAAAACCTAGTGACTCTTTTTAATTTCTTAGTTTAGACCTTGTTTGAAACACTTTGGCCTAGACTTTGACATGTCAATTTTTATTCATCACTTTTATGTGTATAACATTTGACATTAGACATTTGATGTTAGATTATTTTATGCCAAGTTCTACCACAAACCATTTTTGAGATACAACTCCATGTTCATATCATTATTTGGAGATACAACTCTACCTTTGACCAAGTTAGACCAAGTTTGAACCATTTTTACTTTGGACATAGTTTTTTAGAGTTTGTAGAACTCTAAGCCTTTTTGTCTTAAGAGATTTCATCATTTATACTTATGGTGGAATCATGTACAATCCAAGTTGTGATAAAATGATCACACAAAATCTAACTAAAAACCCCTACGAGGATAAATTTTGTAAATATTTTTATTATTCTCCTTATAATACTCCATATGGGGAAAAAAGTCAAGAACTGGCTTATAATCCAACTCAAAACCTCGATTGCGATGATATGGTTTATGAGGAGGACTTGGATGCTTTGACTTATGCAATCAATTGGGATCCACAATGTCATACCATTTCTATACTAGGACCTTGTCCTTTAGCTTGTGCAAGAAATGAAGCTCCACAATGCCCCTTCGTCATTCTAAGAACTAGTCTTCTAGCTTATGTAGGCAATCAAGCTCCACAATGCCCTATCATTTCTATTTTAAGACCATGTCCTTTGGCTTGTGTGAGCAATCAAGCTCTATAATACCCTACCATTTCTATTCATGGAACTCTTCCTTTGGCTTGTGCGAATAATCAAGCTCCACAACACCCACCCATTATCCAACCACCAACCATTATTCATCTAGTTTCGATCATTCCCCACTTTAGAAAATCCCAACTAATCCAATCCTGACCTAAACCAATCCAATTCCAACCTCAACCAATCTAATTCTGATCTCAACCTATCCTATCAATACCTCAATTGAGCCAATCAGTACCCCAACCAAGCCAATCAGTGCCTATCCAATCGAACCAATCATTCAAGGACCAAGATGTATTCAAAACTAGAATTTTATAATAGATTGTAAACTAAGGCCAAGAAAACCAACCAATACAAGATATTTTTTTAAACCAATCATTTGTGATAAGTCAACCTATGATAAATCACCTCCCCATTCTATTCTTATTATCGAGGAGTCTTACTTTGATGAGCCAATGTTTATTGAGTCACTTCTTAATGATTATAATTACCTTTGGGCAAATCATTACCTCGACCATATGCTTATTTTTTAAGAGCCTCCCTTTGAAAAGCTAGTCTTTAAGGAATTATCTCTTGACCTTTTTCCCACTGTCATGGAGTCTCACTTTGACAAACCAGTCTTTGTGGAGCCCATTATGCCATTACAAGCTGTTACTTATCCAATACCAAACATTCAACAATACATCATTATAAGAGTACCCATTAAATGAAGAATCAAAATTAGAGTTAGGGTTTTATTCTTGGACGGACATCAGATTTAACATTAGAATCAAAATCAACATCAGTCTTACCATTAGATTTAGAGTCCATACATTGAGTTAGAATCAGATTCAGAAAGAGAATATCTTCTAATTGTTACAATATTGGTTATGCATGCCTTATAGACCAATTTGAATACATTTATGATCCTTCCATAGTTTTTAAGGATGATTGATTTAGCAAAGACACAAGTTCTCCTAGTATGTTCTACAAGGATTGTGCCAGCTCATCCCATTCCATTACCATCAACAACCATAACCATATCGTTGACATTTCATCTCCTGCAAGTGTCGATTGGGACTGATAGAATCACACCTTGTTGAATTGCATCCATAGTGACATAGCAGTTAAAGAGTAAGGAAGCCAAGACCAAAATCATGTAGAAGAAGAATAAACTCTTAGTGAAACCTTTTCAGAGGTGCTAGGAGACAATCAAAGTTCAAACTCAGCATCTTTTAGTGAATTTTTTTTGGAAGTGCTAGAAGATAATCAAAGTCAAAAGCCAACATTCATTAATGAAACCTTTTTGGAGGTGCTATGGGACAATCAAGATAACTTCATTGGTGAAAACTTCATCGAGACACTAATAGCTGAGCACAAAAGTTTTTCACTACTTGATGAAGACAAAATCAAATATCAAATCAAAATAACTTCTTATCTACAGTGTAATCAGATGGTAGCTACTCTCAGACCCAAATAATAATAAAAATTGGTGGTCTTATTGAAATTATATTCAAAAGTCTTCGGCTCTGCCACATCTAAAGATATGTCAAATCTGGAATCAATAACATTGTGTGTGCCTAAAAATCATGATCTTCATTTGTTTCCTAACCACTACACATTCCATTATCATCCATCATTCCATTTCCCAATCAAACCTATCATCCAAAATTTATCCCTATTTACCATCCATAGCCGCACTTTCCTTTGTATATATAGGCTGCAAAGATATATTGTCTTGAAGTTTGAAGGAAATAAAATCAATGACCAACAAAGATCACAATAACATTATTGGAATCTAAATTTATAGCCAATTCTTAATAGAGTAGCTATTCAAATGAGGTGTGGGTTAGCAATTAACATGATTGAATATTCTAATTGTATCATTTGTTGATCAAGACATGTATCTCTACATCAACAAGAATAACATAATCTAAAGCAATACCAAGGCCAAGCACATCCAACCCAACAACCCATCATCAACCAAGCACAAACATGTACTATACCATTTCATTACCATTCCTTTTTCAATTATCGCATACCCAACTAGTCACCTTACCACTTGGGGGCAATCCTCTCAACATTCTTCTTTATCATCTTATCATTTTACTAGCCTATCATATCCTATAAATTATCTGTCCTACCATTTTGTTTTACCTAAACATGTCTTGATCCATCCTATCCTAACCCATTTGAGCTTAGTTCATTCATTAGTTTCACATTTTTAGTATGAAGAATCAAATCATTTTTAATAGTTCTTTCAAGCATTCTAGATAGAGGCAAATTAGTTTGGTAGTTTCATATTTCATTTCTTGTTTCATTCTCTTTCATTATCATGCTACTAATTATAATTTCCTATGGGCAAATTAGTATCATTGACCTATGTCGATGTATCCTAGTTATGGGCAAACTAGGGGCAATACTTGTTTATTGTGCCTTGACCATGCCAACTAGCCATTCCTATGCCATATTGTGCCATAGGAAGCTAGCTCAATGGTATCACATGTTAGTATGATAATATTATGCCTCACATATCAGTAACATGATATTCCTCATCACATTCACCATCCCATGCTCCCTAATGCGTAGTTAGCCTCATCCCTAGCCCTCTCAGCCACCTCCACCTACCCTATCAATGTATGGATGTGTGCCTACATCTATGAAATCTACCCCTAAAATCCCATAATCTGGGCATCTCTACTCTGGATCCAGCTTTGTAAAGTAGCAATCTATGCCTTGGCCTAAGTAAGTTACCCATCTCACTACACTACCTATGCTTGCAAAGCTATAATGTGTCTCTAAAGGCTTGAAATCTATCCCTGGGCCTAGGTCAACTACCCATCCCTCTATGCTACCTATCCTTGTAAGGTAGTAACATATCCTTGGTCCTAGACTAACTGACCATCTCTATGAGTAATGACACTCTAGAGCTGAACCCATAACTAATCCCTCTCCTACGTAAGTCCAATAATCTATGCTAGTCATGGGTCTCACCTTGTAGCTAAGTAAGATGAGACCTCTCATCCTCTATCACTGGCTATCAAGATGGTCTTGCACCATCACCCCTACCCCTACCACCTACCTATGTCCTAGCCTACACATGTGGTTGTCCCTGTACCTATGCTTGGGCCTGAGGCCCTGTCTATGCTACCATAGCCATCCAAATCCATAATGTCTTGTCCACCATCTCCATTATGCCCACCCTATGTTGGCACCTATCTCATCCATTTTTGTAGCCTGACGTATGCCTAGAGGACTTTCTTGACAATGCCTTGCTTGACCATAATTCTAGGTCATGTCAATCTGACTGGTATTTTGGGCTATGACCATGTTATATAAGTTATCACACCAAGATAAAAAATAGGTGTATAAAAATCCCACAAAACTAGGGTAATGCTATCATAATCAGTACGGGCATCCGCTCTAGCCATTGGCCTCCCCCACTAAGGCCTCTCTCACTCATTACGAATGAACAAATGCTTTGATCCTAGCATATCCTAGATAAAACTGAACTGGCACTACACATGGTTGAGGTAATATCTCTTGATAATCAACTCTCTTTGACCCATTAGATAACACTCTATAAACATATACTAGGTCACTACCTAATCATCCCATCCAAACTAGAGGCTTTCTATATGACATCCATGTGATATGCTCGATGTGCAAACTATCAAAATCCTCTTTATAAAACCTCATCTCACTTGCATGCCCCAATTGCTCCCCTAATAACATGTGTCAACTAAAGACCATTGATGGTTTTGGCTGGCAAACTACTAGTGTCCGCAATGATCACTGGATAGCAATATGCTCCCAGCTCTAGATCTATAGAAGCAATGAAGGCCAAAAATTGGTCATTCCTTTGTAAGCTCCCAGGTGAAGCTCTTTATATAGATGTGCTAAAACCATAAGACCCCAAGCAAATACTTGACGATCCTAAACCATACCACTACAACATCTCCCAAGCCTAAGTGAAACCACTAACCACTCTTGTCTAGTAGGAGAATGCGAAAAATAAGAGACATCACCACCAGTATTAGTCTATCAATTTTTACCCTCATGTAAAAACTATCAATATCAACACATTTGTCCTGTATCTCCACCTGTAATCCCCCTTAGACACTACAATATCTATATCAATGTATGAGACCTCTATTATATTTGGTCTCCGTACATAGACAAGTGAAAAATATTATAGACATCCTCCAGAGTGACCATCATCTCACCCATAATAAAGTGAAAGGTGTTGGTCTCTAAATGATAATGCTCTACTAGTGTGGGAATCAAGGCTCAATCAATGCGAATCACATGCATCATCACTACATCATGCAAACTAATCAACTATAGTACCCCAAACTCCACCATCATCAGTCGATGTATCTCATGAAGCACCTCTAACTGCCAAGATCATGATGCCATCATGCCTAGATCCTCCTGCACCAATCACCATCCACCTATCACTATCTTCATCATAAAATACCTATCATAACTCATCCATCCTATCTATCCAAGTCCTCTAAAATTGTAGCTAATCCATAATTCTTAAATCATTATTCCCACCCTACCTTAACCCCTGTCTCATTAATAAGCTACCACGCATCCTCACAACCTTAAATACTAACATCTAATTAACCTAATCAATCCACTCCTAACATCTACAAAAATATTATATCCTATTCATTTAACCCACCCAACCTACCTATCTAAATAACTAGTCTAACCTCCCTAAATCATCCAACCTAAATTTACCACCTTAACACTTACCTATTTTCATAGCACTTACAACATCACTACTTGTGAAACTACCCTTAGTGGTAGTTTTGACAAAACCACCACTTGAAACTTGTGGTTTTGTTTGACCTTGCAGTCAGACAAAACCAGAATCACTAACTTGCGATATTGCGAAATCATGAATCGATAGTCATGGTGTTGAAATATCATGATTCCTTAATTTTGATATTGCAATACTACAACTGTAGACTTACAATATTGCAATACTACAATTTGATCCCTGAAAACTACAAAATGCGATGACAAAATCATGACTGAGGGCAAAATTGATAGTCATGATTTTGTCATGGTGATTTTGACGATGTCTCTTCTTCCCAAATTTGCCTAAAAATCCCACCAAAACTAATAAAATTCACAAAAATACTAAACTAAGGTCTTATTACTCACTACAGGTCTAACATCAACATCTCTCTGGTACTCTCAAACTCTCTCACCATGATGGGAAGCTTGGGGTAACTGATCCATGGTTTCACCTCAGAGCTCTAAACACACAAATTCAAAAGGTGAAAATGACCTAATTTTGGCCCTTTTATCCTATTTGACCCCCCTATACACCTGTCATCACCTATTACTAACACTAACTAATCTTAGTATCAACTAACCACCTAATTAGTCTAACCTAATCATTTTTAATCACCTATTAACATCCTCTAGGGATCAAAATTTCCAAATCCTCGCTATCCACTTCATTCTCCATCAAGAACTACATGGGCTTGAGGTCTTTTTAGACCATCTAGGCAACACCTGGTCTCACTTTTATACCTAGAAATAACTCGACCATAATTCATCCCTCATCACCGTCTCATCTTTGGACTTCTCACTCGACAATCACACATCATTTTTAAGCCCCACATCTTACGTCAAGTATCTCTCTATCACCAATCAATAATCTTCATCCCTATTATACAATTTCAAGATTTCCCTAGCATGTATCCTTGCTATGGGACTTATCACTAGCTTGAACCCCATCATAGTAAAATCAATTACATTTTATCACTCAACACACTTTATAGACATTGGTCATTTATCTAGAACCCATCACTTGAGCTATTTTATCCCCTTCACTCTTTGTGAATTTTCATTATCACTTGGGGCATCCCAACCCCATCTTATTGTGGTATTATCCCACCCTATGATTTCATTTCTAGTGACCATTTGGGTCAATTTCTTCTCGCATACTCCTTCGATTGGGTATTACATCTTATTAACATCTGACACCATCTAACATCATGGTTTTTATTTGAAAGACCATTACTCCTTCCACTTCACTCCAATCATAATACCCTTTCAAATAGGGGTAAAATACATTAACTAAATTATGTTTGCCCTACTAATTATACTAATTACGCTAACTTTTGCAAATTTTGTAAAATTTCTATATTTCCTAGTTAAATTAACTAATAAGCCTATATCCCATAAACCTTTACCCTATCCTAAAACTAATTAATGCCCTCATTAAAATCCCTAATAGAAGCAACTATCCAATTTAAAATTCCTATATGTTCAACTACCCCCTAGCTACCCTACCACCCTAGCCTTTTTTACATCCCCATGAATCCTAAACCTCATTAACTCCCATCTAATCCCCCATTATCCCCTAAGATAATCAAGAAACCTCTAGAACTAGGGAAGCTCCTCTAAGAATCTAGAAGTCTCTAAACTAGAGACTTCTAAATAATTTTAAAATTCCCTAAAATCTCCTCCGCCATCCTATAAAAGCCATGCTTGGGCCATGGCCCAAACCAACATGAAAATTAATAAAGCCATCATCTTTCTACTATCTTACATCCATAAAATCTCTCTTGCATTCACCTAGAGCCATTATCAAGCCCATTCAATCACTTGGAAGCCATTAATAACACTTATTAAACAATCAAACATTTGAAGTTTTAGGCATCAAACAATCCATTTGCAAATCTTGGAGTGGAGTCATAAGGAGGTAAAAATGACGATAAAAATGTTATTATTATTTTTATTTGCCTCTTTTATTCATTCTTATTAGTGTGATAAAGTTTTAGGTCTTTATTACTAAGTTTAGTAATATAGCTTGAATATAAAATTTGGTGCACACAAAGTATTGTACTTAAATAGTTATATCATGGTATTAACGGATGTAGATATTGTATGAGTACTTAAAAAAAATATATACATATATACAGTTGGGGATTTATAACATAAATGGACTATTCAATATTGAAGAATTTATAAAGATTTCATTATATGTTAATACGTTGTTATGTGGCTATTACGGGAAACAAGGAATTATGTATGTATTTGAATAGTATTTTATGGATAATCTAAACATAGTTGAAAGTTGGATTTTTAAGCATAATACCATTATTTTAATGGAAAAATAATAGATTATTTATGTTGTTCATATGTTATGAATAAATTTGTTGCTTTATTTAAAGAACTATATTTAAAACCAGTTAGCCGATATATACTATTTAGATGCATGTGATGAAATATATGGTATTAAATGATTTCCTCATATTAATGTGTTGTGGCATTTTTATATGGAAATATATTATTTTAATCTTTTGATTTAAGTATTATTTATGTATAAATGAATATGATATTAATGAATCTAAGCAATTAGGTGATATGGACTTTACATACTTACTTAGTGCCACTAATAAACAAAAAGAGGATATCCAAATGAGTTGTGTGTGAATTTAATTGATCTTGAGATCTATAAAACTTTAGCCAAAGTAATGTTTATGGTTTGAATGTTGTTAATTCACATGTTTGATTTAGTTTGCATGTTTTGGACAATATCATGTTAAAACATATTTCTTTATGATATGTTGCATGTGATAGTTATCTTACAGTACATAGGTTCTAGTTGACATTATTGATTTATACACCATCACTATTTGTCCATCCATGAAGGAAGGGACATTCCCTTGTTGGGAGATTGTGAGGGGTATCAATGTTCTATGGTTGGTGTGAAAAAACACTCAGATGATACTCTCTCTCCCCTTCTAGCAGTTAATCAATAAAGGTTTTACTCGTAAATGTTTTTAGATATTAACAAGTTCATTTTAACTCATATATTCTGTGGAACATTGTATATTTGTAATATGATATTCAGATATGTAATATTGTATACTTGTATGATTTGATGTTAATTCTATAACAACAACATATGGTTGTTTATATCTATACCTATTGTGATAGTTAAACCAACAGTGACTGATTTGTTAATTTGAGTAATTTAGAACTATTATATGTTTTATGTGCAAAACCAAATTAGTATTTTTTTATAGTGATGGTTAAAATAATAGTTTATTTAAATGATGCATTTAGTTAAAGATCATTAGTACTTGGAATCAATAAAGATAGTTTATTAAAACAAATTAACCTAATTCTAGTTTAATCTTGAGGGGTTGTTACATTTTTAATTTTATTTTAATTGATTTTAAAGTCATCTAATCAGGTTTTTAATAGTCAAAGCAATCAAAAATTTCATCTAATTATTTTAGACTCATTTAAATTGACATATGGTGCATTATCTATGTTTTTTAAAAAGCTGTTGGATATCTGACACTTATTTTCATTGAGGTAACACATGTTTCAATAATGTGTTTGGTAATTGAAATAGTTCAAGGGAATCTATAAATTGCATTAACAAATGTGACATGTCATTAAACTTTGTATGTATATTTGTCGAGGGTTCTTTGAGTCCATCACCTACAATACCATGTCATATACCCTCACCATCATTATTGAACTCACCTTGAAATATTTCACCATTTTCATACTTTGTATGGCCTTGCCCTTCCCCACCACTTCATCATCACTCAATCTCACAGTGAAATGAAACATATTATCCTCACACAATACATTGTTATATGAAGGAACACACAACCTCACTTTACACCATCACCACCATTAGAAATGTCAAATTATTGTTGTTATATGTTTCATGTACATAAGATTAGTGGCCATAGGTTTCAAGTGAAGTATGATTGTCAATTTACATTCTTCCACTTTACAAAACCAAAATTTACCAAAACATAAAATTACATCTATTTTCCAACATAACTTGTGCCTTTGCGATAATTGCTAGTTAATTTATGCAGCAAGAAACAAAAAAACAATCCATTATATAGTTTTAACCTCAATTAATTTCAAATGATGACTAAAATTTATGGTTGTATGGCTGTATTTATGTTTTTAGTTGTAAAATATAATCAATTTTTTGTAAGAAACCATATTAGATGCAAGTCAAAATTTTAGATAAACCCTAAAAAAAATAAAGACTTATAATAAATATATACATTTTTTCTATGGTTTCCTCCTCCTATAAATTATATTAATGTTTAAGGGGTAATATTAAATGAATAATAATCACATAAAAATTCATAGGTAGGGTTGACTGTCAAATATAGGTCTTGGTGATACTGATACAAATTGAATGTTTAAAATCATGACCTAAATTTGACGATCGACTTATCATAAATATTTTTGATGACGGTTATTTTTCAACATTACCCTTTAAATATTAATATAATATATAGTAAGAAGAAGAAACCTTAATAAAAAATGTATATATTTATTATAATATTTTATAGTTTTCGATGGTCCATGTAAAATTTTACCATTCATCAAATACAGTCTCCTAAGAAAAAAATTCATGCATTCATTCATATATGTTATCTAACATTTATCATCCTCATTGGTAATGTAGTAGTGTGTAATGAGATTTATTATCTTCATTGGGAATTCACGTACAATCTAAGTGGTGGGAAAATACAAGTGGCATGAAAACCCATGTCATTTTAGTTAAAAATTTAGAAGATTAATTATAAATTTTTGGTGGTAAAATACAAGTGGCGTGAAAACCCAATTCATTTTTGGATAACAACTCTACAGATTAAGAACAAAATTTTCATTAAGGGAATGTTGATAAATCTCTCAAGACGACTCTTTAACTACACATTCTACTATTTTAACTCTTGTTTCAAGGCATGTTATAAGGCAAAATATCTTACTTTTTTAAGCCTTCAGTGTTGTAGGTTTTGGAGTTCCAAGAAGCTTGAAGAGACTCAGTTACATAATTTGGAACAATTTTATTTTTTGTCTTTATCTTGAAGATATTTCAAATGGAAATTTTTCATTTTATCTATTTAGAATTAACTTCATTTGTAATCTACCATTTTTGACCTTTACGATATAATATTGTTGGAATTAAGGAACCTTTTGATGTGTGTTTTTTAATTCCTTCTAGATTACCAAAACATTTTTTGTAAAGGTATTGGAAGCAATGGAGAAAGTATATCTCAACAAGAATCCAAAAATTGGTTGTGTTCGGGATCTTGTCTGCATATATGATGGAGGTCAATTTTTCCATGATCATTTTACCTTCCAAACTTTTATGCATAACAATCACTTGATGTGAATTTACATAGGCAATTGAATGGCATTTTGCTTATGTTAAAATAATAATGTTTGAATTAACAAATTGGATCCTTCATTTTGACATGTATGTATCATGCTCTACCTTTTGTCCCTAGAATGCAATACTTTGGGATTTATTTCAAAAATAGCCTTAGTATAATAATGGTATAAATAATAAAAGACTTTGGGAAGTTTCTTCCAAGAGTATACAATGTTTTATCCAATATTTTTAAAGATCTTTCCTCATCTCTCTTTTTGAAAATATCCTCTATCATAGTGTCTTCCGTCTATATCTCCAACCCATTTCTTTCTTTAGGGTTTTAGGCAAATATTCAATTTCTTATTCTAGGGAATATTTTCTATGTCATTCTTGAGGGCCTATAGTTGGCCTATCTTTTACCTCTACTTTGTTATATCCCCATCTCTCAAATTTTATATACAATGATATTTTACTCAAGGTCAATATATATCTTCTATCCAAGTCCTTGAACATTCTCTAGTCTATTATTAACTCAATTTTTCAGTTGGATTGAGGACATTTTTTTCTTTCTTTTACCACCCTAGAAATCTTGTCATGCATAGCTGATGTGTTATATTTTTTAAGGATACTTGAGATAGGATAGCATCAAATTTCTTATGTCATTGAAAAGTTTACATAATGAAGCCAAATTTTTGTAGTCAATTATGATCCTTCAAGATCTAATTGAGCACATATAATTGAATAGTTAGAGAATCAACGTTTATCATTGTTTTCAAATATTTCCAATTATGAACATAATGTGTTCTTCAACTTCTTTGAGCACTTGGAGGGAGATTAAAAAGCTTTTCTAAATCTAGAGTCATTGAAATAAATACAGTGGTTGGGTTGAAGTCAAGGAACTTCATAAAGAACCTACATTTTTTCCAACACATTGCTCCATTTTATAGTACCAAATACCTATTGTGGTTACAAAAAAAAATTGAAAATCCTCTTGAACAAGAATATTTTAACCCTATTAATTGTTTAAGTAGGGGCATAATACACCTGAATTTCTCTATAAGCTATTAAATTTGCAAAGAACATACTTATGTTGTGTTGGTATGGATTAATTGTGATGTCACTTTAACGGCTAGGACATTCTCTTCTTTTTATAAAAGAAATACTTGCCAAACTTCCCTAGGGATACAAAAAGAGTGAATCAATTATCAATAGTAAGTATTCAAAATAAATGGAAGGCATTAGTTAAATCCTACTTTACCAGATACTGTTATATAGGGTCCCAGATATTGATACAATACTGCATGTAAAGGTTTTGAATATAGATATGATACTACTTGTAAATGGACCCAAGAAGGATCCACAATCAATTTTTTTTTTTTTTTTTTCATTTTTTATTTACACTTGAAAAAAAGTCGAATATGCATTTCAAAAACAATTAAAAATAAATAGGTCTTGTTTATTTCAAAGTTAGGAGTGTTTGCTACTAGTTGTTTAAGGTTATGGTCTTGTTTGATATTTTAAGGGAAAATATAATGGGATCATAGTCTCTCTTTGGAGGAAGTGTCAGCCATCTTATTGTCAAATGGTGCCTATTCAATTGGTTTTCATCTCTTCTTTCTTATATGGTATGATGGTCATCAGAAATATGTATTTTACCATTTCTTGCAATGCTTTAGAAGGGTTGCACTTCATGCATCTTCTCTCTACTTGTGTATGAATGTACAAGTAAAGTTATTTGTAACAATAGTATCAAAGTTGATTTTTCCATTCATTAGGGACATGTTATCTATTGTAAACTATCTAAAATTATATAGATAACTTCTTTATTAGTATTTTGACATGTGTGGATGATGATTTTGGGGTTTTTACTTGGCTTATGACCAAGTTTTTGAATATTCCAACCATGTCCTCACTTAAGAGTCAAATGACATGCATTAGGTACTAGTTTTCAGAAAGCAAAATACTCTTTGGAATTTCATTGCTTAGATTCTTGAAGTTATAAATTACAAGTATTCTATGAAATACAATAGAAGTTACTAATAAGTAGAATACGGTAAAATTATGACATTAATGGTATTGGTATATGTGAGACCTTTATAATGAACCTAATTTAATATACTTATTTGTCTTGATTTTTATCCCTATGTACTCGTTCTAAGACTAATCTAAGTTCACCATTAAATATCATGACATTTGACATTCAGTTATTAGTATGTTTTGTAGTTATTTAACTTATGTTGTTTTTGTCTAGCGACGGTTCGTTCTATGTAGTGTCAGCGGAAACATCTGGTCTTTTCTGCTGTTTTCAGGTTCCTGTTTTACCTGGTTTGGCTTGTACCTGTTTTGGTGTTTTGAACTTATTTGGGCTTAATGGTTTATCTTTTTTTGATGTAAAGGGTTTCGGGGTACCTTCAAAACCTGCTTTTACCATAATCTAAAACTTATTTTGTTTACTCTACATATTATGTGGTTAATTTCACTTATTTAGCTATATTTTAATATTTTTAATTCTTTATATATATTTTTATATGTCTGTATCCAAAAATGTATCCATGCCCCTAAAAAATCATTGTATGGGCATACTAGAATCATGTATATGTGTTTGTATTATTACCAAGATTGACTACTTAGGCTAAATATGTAGGTAGAAGTAATTTCTAAGTGGCATATGATTTGTAATACATGCAACATGGACTTATACCTCCCATTTCCTTTATGGATTTTGATTCTAATGCAATTTACCTAATAAAAGACTTTTCTCTAAAGGTGTGGTGATATTTGTTGAAATAAAAAATATCTATTATATTGGTCATCATGCTTTGGGCATGCTTATGAGTTTATCTAATTCTAGTAAGGGATGTTTTAAGGTACACAATCAATAAATAATTTCTATATATAGAATAGACATGGATCAAAATTATTACAAAATATCTTGATTCCCAAGACATTTCCTTCCCAAAATTTAGTCGTATAAGTATGATGGAATTTCAATCTATTACACTTGGCACTAGGTGTTGCATCATGCTTAATGAAATAGACTGATTTCATCATCATCTTAGGAAGTTAGTAAGTTAAAATGTGTTAACTTCCTTTTAATCACTTTTAGTTGGTAGAATTTTAGAATTGGAAATCCATATTTACAAAATATAAAAGGAGGTTAAATTTCAAGGGCAATATGCAACTCTGGCTCATGATTTATAGTCTTTAGGCAATCGTACTAATATTTAATTCAACATATTTAGATTTAGAGTATTGCTATTAGTTATCATTAGTGGATGATTTCCCTACTGCAAGCACCAAGATTCTCTTCTTGATTGGGGAAAGGCATATACATTATCTTCACCTCTCCCTTTATCAAATCCTATGGGAAATTAAAGTTGACCTTGCACTATTTATGTGGTGAAATAATTATTTGGAGGTTATTGATCTTATTTCCTACATGGTTGATCCTTCACTCAAGAATTTTAGGTACAATGTCCTCTAGATTGTTTGTGAAGTGATGTGTCTCTGCATTAAATATGATCATACATGATGATTAATGAAGCAGATAGTTTGTATGCTTGAGTCTAAAATTGACTTATCTATGACTGCAGGTTTCAAAGAATCTCCCCTCAAGAAGGTAGAGCATCAACTCATAACTTGATCATAATGAAACTTACTATTTTATTTCCAATTATTTTGGTCATTTTTGAAGTTATATGTTTAACTTAGTTATTGTTAATGGATTTGGTATTTGCTCATCTACATTTTCCTATTATGACCATAAAATAATGTATTGGGTAGTAGTAATTAATATGTTGGCATGATAATAGATATGCCCATGTTATATGAATATGGACCATACTTTGAAGATTGTGCTTCCTCTTCACATTCTTTTTCAGACATGAATAATCTTTCATTGTTTGATGCATTTGATTCAACTGCTTCTACTAAACAAATGAAGATTGCTCAAGAACAAATTGACTTATTCCAAATTAATTTTTTGGGATTGTAGGATGGATCTTTAATTATCCCCTTAAGAGGAATTTAAATATTATACCCAAACTATATATGAAATCAAAATGCACTGGAAATTTTACAAAGAAAGTTTATGTATGATATTATTTTCGAATGGAGGTTTCCACATCTCATTTTTTATGATTTTTTAGATAGATAAATGTGCTAGTATCATTGCTATTTTATAAATGAGAATTTTCAAAATGTGATTTTGCAGTGTGATAGATGCTCAATACAAAAGTTAATTTAAGAATTAAAAACCTTAAGGCTGTGTATTCCAACATGAAACAACAAACTTTAGTGAGGCGTGTCTAAAGTAAATTTGAGGGAAGTATTTATAAATTTGCCACTTTTCATTGCCATTAAGGATGTGATTCTGGTTCTCTAATAGGATTATGTTTTCTTATTATTAGGACTTTTATTATAAAATATTTTTCCTAAGCACAACTTTGTAAACAATGTTATTTAAAGGTAATAAAAAATACAGTGTAACATTATAGTATTTATATCAATCTACAACATGGAAGATTTTACATAACTTATTTTAAAGAAGCTTGAAGCTTGGCTATGTCTAAAATGATAATCAATGGTAGCTTTCATCTAAATTCACTAAAAGCTTTCGATGGTAGCTTTCAACAAACTTCAAAATGATAATCAAATTGAGAGATTGATGATATTCAAAAACCATCTTTTTTAGGGTTAACTTAAAATAATAGTCGAGTTTTGGTTTACATGACTATATGACACAAAGGCATAAGATTTTTAAATTGATTATAGAAAATGTTTATAAATAAAACTAGTTCAAGAAATCCTCTATTTTCTTTTGCCAACTTTAAAGAAATAAATAAAGCTTTGAAATTCAACTTTCAACATTGCAAGTCGTAAATTTAAGTGAGCCTCAAATAAAACATACCTATCACTTTGAAATATAGTTTTTAAAGTAAATTTAAGTTATTATTGGATTATGTGAATCAAAATCTTAAGGGAATAGAATTAAAAAAATTAAAGTTGAAAATATGACTTTCAAATAAAAGTTGTGTGGATGGTGTTTTTATCTATCGTCAAACTCTAGCTCCGTGTCTTACATAAAAAAATGGAATCCTTAAAAGTGAATAGACTTTATAGGTAAAATATGTATAATATAATTTATTTCAGTTTGAATAAATATAGAAGTTGATGTGGGACTATGAAAAATACTAACAATTCTATGTTATGCCATTGCTTGACTTACAAGTTGTTTCTATATTCACTTTTGATAATTACTAGCAACATGCACATATAGGTCGTTGTGAGGGCCCAATAGGTTCATGCAAAGATATATTGAATTGAACATATTTGAAATGATAAAATAATTCTATATTTATTGTTCATCGTACTAATACTACACCAAGATTAAAAATTTAGATTATTTTTTTCCTCCTATAATTTAATTGAAATATTTATTGGCTCAAATTTGATTTAAAAAATATCTAATCCTTTAATTCTTTGTGATTCCTCTTGACATTAAACAATGTCTTATCAAAAAACACTTAAATCCATTCAATGCATATCCCATAGTGAATATTTATTTTTGCTTGTGATCTATTTACCTATATATTAAGACTACTATTCCCATTTATTTTGATATGCATTTAGACTCATCCAATGTAGGGGAAATACTCTTGATTTCATGTTATATTTAGATCCATAAATCTATTGTGTAATTATTTTGACAAAAATTCACGCATAATGACTATTGGTTAACATTTATTATAAAAGTATATGATTTTTCATAGTTGGGTCATCTATGCCATTTAAGTTATGGATTGGAAAGTTGGTAAAAAATTATTTTGTTTTAATGGGTATAAGCATGGGAGAATAATAATATAAATATTATGGTTATGTTTAAAATTTTACATACATGCCATTTCAACTCTCGTGAAAGTCATGTTCAATAAGTTTTGGGTACCTTATTTGAGTTTTGGGTATCTTGATTGAATATGAAAGTCAATATGTGATTAAAAATTACTAGCAAGTTTATATTATACAATGAATTTACTTGACTTATAAGTTATTTTTTTCACTTTTGATAAATTATTAAGAGGGACATATAAATGCTAATTATTTTATTTATAAAAGAAAAAAATACATTTGTTTTAAAGATGCATGCGATTTTGACGTCTAATTCACATTTTAAATTGTTATCTATGAGGGTCATATTTTGACATGTAAGATAACTAATTTCATCTAAATCCTTTGCAAATTTTAACATGAGGTAATCAGAAATGGCTTATCTTGTGTAGATATATCTTCTCAAATTAAAAACATTTACATCTGTACCACTTTACACACACCAAAGATGACTAGATGAATTTTGTTTATGTAGCCTTAAAACAATGTCAAGTTAGTGATTAGCCGTTTATGTTAACCCTTGTGCTTAAAAAATATCCATGTTTTTTCAAATACAAATTTTTAACAAATAGGCCAAGTAGCTGGTTTGACTTTGTGCATAAGAATACCAATCCAAAACTCATTAGAAAAATACTCTATAATTATATTCTGGCATTTGTGTAATCTGTTATGTTTTCATTTCTTTGCCACCCCTCACAAGTTCTTCTCTGTATAGTTGGATAGTTGGGCATAACTTGTGTTATCCACAAGTGGCCTTATCCCTAATGATATGATTGATTGCTAATTTAGGACTTAGCATTTTTATCTTAGATCTTTGGTGGGTTATTTAATTATATATTTAATGTCACCACTAATAAGTCCAATTGCAAAAATAAAAGTGTTTTCATTTTATAAGAAGAATACTTTATTTGGCAAGGTATTGATGTGTATAATACACTATATAATATATACTTATAGTACATAAAAAATCCTATTTACACCTTAAGAAAAATTACTTATTTAAATAATTGTTTAACCCTAATTTGGATTGTGGAATCTTACTTGGGTAGATAGGGTTAAGGATATAGAAATGATGGAACACAAGGGTATCATATCTACAATAGGATAATCAATATGCTAAACTTAGATGTACCATATGCTAAATTTATTAAACCAATATAATATATAAATGGAAAGTACAACTATGCTATATATATAAATGACATAAAACAAATTACTTAGTTAGTTCTAAAACTAATGCAGATCTAGATCTGGTACAGGATAAAAATAGTTAGGAAGATTATTCTAGAACAATATTCATATTTTAGATCTAGTGCCTCTAGCTCTCTAGACTGATATCAAAATAGGGAAGGATATGAAAGTTTTTGGTAACTTGAGTGCTTCTTGAATACTATTTTGGTTTGATTACCACGTGAGGAATGAATGAGGGTTGATATTGTATTTATACCAATCTGATCGAGAGGTAAGTCACATAAAATCACTTAGGCTGACCATTGTAATATGTTTTATTCACAAATTGGGTGACTTTAGGGAACTTGACACTTGTGTCAAGGCAAGATAATAATGTTGATGCTATTATTTGTCCTAGTTGTAATAGAGTAGGCAAATGTTGAAAACTTGTAGAGGTGTAAAATAAACACATTTTAAGAATTTTGAGAAAAATGGGATGTCTGTGTCATCAATATAAGGCAGGTCAGACAAAGAGATATGCTAAGGGGCATAAGATAAAGCATATGTGAGGCTTGAAGAAGTAAGGCATGTGTAAAACTAAGATAAACAACTAAGGTTTGAGTTTTCTAAGTGTATAAGACTAAGGTGATACATAATCGCAAAATATCATCTACATTTGCGTCCCCCCCCACCTTTAATCTAGTAAAGAAATTTCTAATTTAAAGGAAAAGAATAAGTACCTAGGTGTGTATGCACACCTTATGTTTACTTGAGTTAAATTTGAGTGTTTTGCTGGAGTTAAATTTGAGTGCTTTGCTAGTGATTGATCTACAACTAAGAGCATGTTATAGTGTAAAATCAATGCATATAATTTGGGTTAAAAGTACTTGAAATAGATTGAAATTTAAAGAGCAAGGTTTAGGAGTACACCTATGTGTTAATGTAACTACCTTGCCTATTGGTAAGTTATTTTTACAAAATATGTATCATTATAAGGCTCTAAAACTGAAATTGGGATAAATATAAATAAATATTTAAAGTGCATATATCCAAGGAGATAGAGAGATAGAGAGAGAGAGACTGAGAGAGAGGCACATGCCCCCAACTTTGGAGCAAAACTGAGTTGCCACCTGGTAGTTGATATTAGCTCAACCGTATAACCCAATAATATTTATAACCTGGTGAATTTGGATGATCAAGTCCAAACTAAAAACTTGACAAGATTGAGTGATTTAATCACCTCAACCATACCAAAAGGTTAACCAACTACTGTAGTAGATTAGGTTGCTAAAGTCTATAAAAGTCCATGGGGTATCAGTATGTGCAATGGTTATAGAATAAGAGATTGATTTGGATTTTGTAATATTAGGCACATGTTGCATAACATATGCACCTTAGATATGTCTCATGCTGAAATTGTGTATAAAAATGGTACCATGTATAAAATTATGCCATAGATGTGTATCAGAATCATATAATTGTGTGTTTTGGCCAATTCAGATAACTATATAAGTGTGGAGGACATGTTTCCAAAGCATGCCCCCACTATATATGGAGAAATATGAAACTAATATAAATGCCAATATGGAGGACATGTTTCCGAACATGACCCCAATGTAAACTAGAGATGATTAATACTGAGTAGGAGTGGAGAACATGCTTCCAAAACATGCCCCTGTTGAATCTATAAATTGATATAAGTACCATACTAAATTAATATGGAGAACATGCTTCCAAATCATGCCCCCACTAAATCTAAACTCTATGAATATGTGGAATCCATGTCCATATGACATTCTCCCACTAAATATTTAAACTGATATAAGTATCGAATACTGAATAAATGTGGAGAACATGCTTCCAAAGCATGCTTGCAATGTAATCTAGAAACTGTGAATGTGTGAAAGTCATGTCCATATGACATGCCCCTATTGAATCTTAAAATTATGTAAAGTATGGAAAACATGATTACCAAGCATGCCCCCACTAATATATCCCCACTTTTACATGAGGGAAAAATATTACCTGGAAGTTACTTCACCTTAAAAGGGTAAGACAATTGTAAAATCTGTGAATGTAACCATGTAGAAGGAAATATGTCTAGGTAAATGTATCATTGAAACACATATAACTAATGTGATCACATGTAGGCCTAATATGCATGATAAATATCATGGTAAGGTTTAGATATTAACAATACAAGATAAAAAAGAAAACAAGCACACACATGAGCATTCAAAAGCAAGTCAACAAACAATGGTCCAAGGAGACTGCAAATATGGGGCATGTTCAAGTACCACAAAATCAAAAGGACATGACTTAGTCAAGTTTCCACAAAGTAAGTAATGACATATTCAAATGTCCATACAGTAAGAAATGACATACTAAAATGTCCAATAAGGCAAACATAGGCACATGGGTTGCATACAATGGAGCATATTCAAATGCTCAAACAAGCAAGATAATAGCAAGGCAAAACTGTTGGACACTAAATTTTGTATCACTTTATTCTAAGTACTTTTTGGTAATATGGGCATGAAAGCAAACCAAGGCATGGAAGACCTTGGTGTAGAAGACCTTGGCATAGAAGAAGCATGATGTAAAGAATAAGTATGTAGGAAACATAGATGAACCAAGGGCACAAGACTTGATAAATTGGTGTATGACTTGGACAAGGGTGTGCAAGGCATAATTAGTTAAGGAAATAGTTCATGTGGGCATCATAAGAGAATATGTAAAGCATGGATATAACATCGACCTACAAGAAGATAGGCACATAACATCATATATCTAGCATAGAGTGAGTATATAGGGGTACTTAGGCCCATATCTACAAGAATTTAATGTAACAATTTACCATAATTCATTATTGATTAATGGTCATTTTCAAGTCATCATCCTTATGTTAATGCTAGAATTGAATGATCAAGTTAGAATCATGTATAAAATACCCCTATTTTTACTTTAGAAGGTTGTTGTTGCTTTTGTTAGTTGTTTCTATGTAATGGTAAATGTAAGATTGAGCTTATGTTTTTGATACATATCAAGACCTGTGTATGGTGATCATTGACATGAATAAATGGAATACTTATGCTAATTGAAATACATGTAAACATTTTATGTAACTATTGGCACTAATATTTTTTTTCTTAATTTTTGCCCTTCTTACTTGTTATAAAAAGTTTATGGAATGATTACATGGTATGAGTGAGTTTAACTATGATAGTGTTAATTAAAACTAAGTGCTTGTTTGAGCACCTTAGTATAGAAAGACTAATGTGTATATCATCATGTGACAAAACCAATAGGAATGAGTCTTAAGCCACATGATTTGGGTGAGTGCACAATACTAACTCTCATGTGATAAGCCATCATACTAGTTAGTTAGAAATCTTCTCCTATTTGCATGTGCGACTAGGGAAAGTAATGTTAAACTAAAAGAAAATAACTCAACATTTTGGTTCTATTGCTAGGACCCATTGCACTTGTTAGCATGATGGTAGGAAAATGGTTCAATGACTTTCTTTGGAGAATATTAAGTGATGGATTGGTATAATAGAAGATAATTTTGCACTCCAATACCTTAAAACATAAATTTATACATGAACATGGGTGGAGAAAAACCTACATGATTATTTATATGAAACCTTCTTTGTAGAATTACTTGTGCCCTTACATGTTTGGATTCCAATATATGCATATAGATATTCAATAAATTATGGGTAAGAGGCTTCCTGGTCAGTAGAGCGTCAAACAACCTTGGATAAGTTACAAGCCATTTGGACACACACAATAGATGTCTAGTGGAAAGGAACACTTCTTATTTATATTTTATAATACACAATTTCTACATATTCTTGCCCAAAAGAAGCACAATTTAACTTCTAAAGAGAGCCACAAAGAAATTATATCAAACATTTTTCTCTAGAGATTAAAAAGCTTATGGTTGATTCTGGACTTGAGAACTTTTTTATTGATGTCTAAACCCTCTTACACATGAGCAACATGGCTAAAATGGAAATAACAGGGTATGCATTGGTATGAGATTGGGAATTTAGCATGGAATTTGGGTCGTGGGAACCGTACAAGCAAAAGTATGATGAGGCTAGGCATAGGGATATGAGAGGTAGTGAACCAGAGGGTCAATGGGAGGATATTAGAGGTTTTGCAGGAACCCATAAGAGAATAAAGAGGCATAAAGAGTACCCCCTACCCATAGGATTCCACCATTCATTGTGTAGGAAAGAATGAAAGAACCAATCTAGGCAATGATAGTAGCACCCAATCTAGATATTCCCAGTTCCCCCACCATAATGCATGCTCATGTATTTGAGTTTGATACAATTTTTATAAGAAATTGCGATAGTGACAATGAAAAGTATGAAGATTCTAAAGCCAATCCAATAGAGGAATCTTTATGATTACAAGTTCAGCATAACAATCTACCTTTAACATTAATTTTTCCATTACAAATATGACTTATGGCACAACTTGGAGGATTATATTATTGTTATGGACTATCAGTCAGATAAGCTAACAACTAATATTGTTCATGACACTTGTAGCGACTTATGATGTGTTGACTGTGAGATAAAGTGCCATAATAGGTACAATTGCCCATGGAAGAATGTTCACATCATAATAAAATAGTATTGTGAAATTTTCCAAGAGGATCATGATGTAAGGAATTGTCCCTTGCTCTATTGTAATACCCAGGCTAAAGTATCACTATACTATAAAATATGTGATGCATACATGCATGATACCAATGACTATCGTGTTATCAATGAGATCCACAAAGGATGCGTAAGAGGGAATCACCAAACTCATGTTGCAAACAATCAAGAGTCTAGTGGAGGATGATCTTTTCGAGGTTGAGGATGTGGAAATGGGTGTGGGGTGGTCATTTTCCACCCAGTACCTATTACAAGTGTGGACCTCCATACCACTATTAGTTCAATTACTTGGTTTACCCAACTTGCACCTTTTATAAGAATGGACATTGTCTAGAAGAATGCCATGTCTTATATATGAATATCACTAAAGTGCATAATGAGAAGGGCATTGGGATGATTCATGTTGCCAAAAATCCAAATACTCAATGGAGACCGTGTCTTACTACCCCATTAATGGGACCTAAGGTAAACATTATGACAAAAAGTGGTGCTCATTCCCAACCCATTTCAGTTCTGCCTACAAAGAGGGTTTAGCATGAAGAACCACATGTTCAACATTACCTTGATGCTAAAAAATAGAAAGAGGTATTACATGACATAATGGCCATGGTACATGATTTACAAGGTGAGATTAATTTTTTGAAGGAGATGGATGCAATAATGCATGCTAAAATTCAAAAAGAAACTATCTTGATAGAATATGGGTAGGATTAATTTTGAGAACTATGCAAGCTACTCCTTAATGAAAACATCATTCCCCTCTTAAAAAATTGGCTACATCAATAGATAACCAAGACCCCTACAAATCATTATTTAAACCATGCACGTCGTCAAGAAGCCTATGTCCAACTAGATGACAAATGTAATAAGGAGATCATGGTAAATGTATCCACTAATGGTTGGATTATTTAGGATATACTGGTGGATATTGGAGCAGAGGTTAATTTTCTTATGAAGGATGCCTAGAGGAAGATGGGGAGCCCCACTTTACAACACTCCCCACATGTTCTATTTATGGCCAATAAGACTCGAGCGGTGTCTATAAGAGTTTTTAAAGATGCCACCATTAACATTATGGGTATCCTTTTCAAAGGTGATTTTGAAGTGATTGAATTAGATCAATCTAATGAATTTCTAACTCTATTGGTTTAACCTTGGTGCTATGCCAGTAATGTTGATTTACATTTTAAGAAGTGCTACATTAGCTTTGAAAATGATACCCAACGTGTAGTTATTCCTCTCATTGGTGATCAAGCACCCCCTTTTATATAACTAGTTGATGTTGATGAGGACCTCAATAATATTTATAACATCATAGTGAAAGGAAATGAACATGTAGATCTGACTCCAAATGGTTTGCTTCATTGGGGAGATACACAATCCATCTCTGACACTGCCATTATTACTTGCAAACATTGGTCACATGGAGATTATGATAATATAGGATGGGGTTATGTTAGAGTTGGTCGATAAATAAATTCTCCATGCAAGCTACCTAGACACTATAAGTTTGTTTGACTTATTAGTGGATGACTCATGAATGCACAACCCTTCCATTTTGATCAAGCCCCTAGTTTTCATGGTCAAATTGAAGTTCGAGAATATTTACAGTAATTAGAGGTCTACTATGATTTTGAAGATAAATATATGGTTTCACTCCCTATTATACTTTAATAGTTGCCTATTGGTGGGGTTTACATTAATATATGTTGTTTACATGTGTACAAGTATGTACTATGCTACATCATTACTTTTACCATTACAATTGGGTTCATACCACAATCAGTTACAATGGTATTGAGTCCCCAGGTGACCATCTAGCCACCTGTGAGAATATTTGGAATGTTGATGAGACATTTCTACTAGAATAATTATGGGTACATGAATTTTACGACACTTCATGTGCTTGGGCTAGAGCATGGTATGTTCATCAAGTGATGTGCCTAGATATAGATACCTATGAATGCATCAAACATGGTCTACGTACCAATTTTGCATTCTTTTCACTCTGATTGGATCTAAACTTATCTTTACAAGTTATCAATTAAACACTAGTTGAAGATAGGATACATACCATACATGATGAAGTTAAAGATAACTTGACTATCTTCCAAGAACTTGATACTCTTAACATGACTAAATTAGAACCTGACTCATAGTCTATAAATAACCATAGGGGACAAATCCAGAAGGGTAAATAGAAGGTGGTATATCAAGTTGATGAAGGGACTAACATTAATCCTCCATATTCTCCTTTTGATCATTTAAACCTACCTATATAATATGGAGTGTGTAAGGTAATTCATAATATGCAATCTGAGCATAAACCATATTTTGCACTATTCAAAATGATTCAATATAATATTGGTATAGAAGATAACCCCAATATGGCTATCATAGGAAACTACTAGTCTGAAGCAGAATTGGCTAAAATCTTTGAACTATTACAGGAGTATGCATATATTATCCCATGCAACTACATAGAGATGAAAGGAGTGCATCCAGTATTGGGCAAAATGCACATCAAATTAGTTTAGGGTGCTCATCTAGTCAGACCTTATTGTATGATTGCTAATCTATGCACGTGTGTTAAAAAATAAATTGATGGCATGTTGCACGCTATGGTTATCACACCCATTAATGAATTTGAATGGGTTAGCCCCATGGTGATTATCATCAAGAAGGATGGCCAAATCTGTATTTACATAGATTATAGATAGTTAAATGTTATGTGTGTTAGGAACCCATTTCCCACACCATTCACATAGGAGATTTTAGAAGGTGTCACTAGTTGTGAAATCTATACCTTCATTTATGGCTTTTTAGGTTATAATCAAGTACAAATTATTGAAGAAGTTAAGGCAAAAACCATTTTTGTCATTGAATGGGGGTCTTTTGTGTACAATGTTATGCCATTTGGTTTAAATGATGCATCGATAATATTTTCTCATATTGTGGTAGAGGCCTTTAAATATTTCATCCACAAGTTCCTTTAAGTCTACCTAGATAATTAGACCATATATGGTTTGATGCATGACCACTGTGCCAATTTACACCTCATGCTTGAGTGTTATCAACAACTTAAAATTTCTTTAAACCTAAAAAATTGTTTCTTTGCTACTCCTTTTGGTGTTGGGTCACATTATTTTCTACGATGGACTACTAGTAGATCCAGCTAAGGTTACAGTCATTATTCACCTTCTAATGTCGATCACCTAGCATGAGGTCTACACCTTCTTAGGACACATATGGTACTATCAAAAATTAATTCAAGGATATGCCAATATCGTAACACTACTGTAGGAACTCCTTAAACATAATGGTTAATTCTTATGGACAAATACTCACCAACAAGCATTTGAGGTGATCAAGGACAAAATAATCACTACACCCATTCTCCAATTTCTAGGCTAGAAAAAGCCATTTCATGTACATGTTGACACTTTAGGTATGGTATTAAGTTCTTTCCTTGCACAACTTACTGAGGGTAATCTTGATCATCCTATCTATTTTATCAATCAGAAGCTCACTATAGCTAAATGGAATTACTCAATTATATAATGAAAAGCCTTATGGTGTAGGCACTCCAAAAGTTTTGCCAATATTTGTTGGCCACCCTATTTACCTTATTTATGGGTTATGAGGTGCTCAAGTACCTTGTGAATAAACCAGTGTTTCATGGATGAATCTATCAATGGATTGTTCTCTTTTAGGAATTCTAATTCTCCTTGGTTACAAAACTTGGTAAAGTGAATTTTGGTCTTGACCACCTCTTACATGCTGAGTCTAGAGAACTAACACATGCTATAGAGGTTGATTTACCTGATGTACAACTTTTTCAATTTATTTGCATGTTTGAATAATTGGAGAAAATAGTTGTTTTTTGGAAACAATTTCCATAACAGTCCATCTTAACACCTAAGAAAAAAGCAACTCATTATATGCACTGTAACTTTCCAGCTTATTGGTAGTGACCTATACAAACTAGGAAGGGATGACATGTTATGAAAATGTGTCATGCAATATGAACATGTGAAGGTTCTTCGAGAGGTCCATGAGCGTGTTGTAGGAGGGCATTATGCTGGTGAAATAATAACATGAAAGGTACTCCTAGCAGGTTTATGGTGGCCATCAGGTTTAAAGATGCCAAAGCTTGTGTTTGCTAATGTGACATCTATTAGCAAGTAGGAAGCCAAATTGTGGGGCTTTTATGCCTCTTCATCCAATATTGCCTCATGAACCTTTTGAAAAATGGGCTAATTATTTTGTTGGGCCCATTACCCTACTATAAGATGAACCAACATGTGCTACATTATTACCACCACTAACTACCTCATTCACTAGGCTGAGGCAGTATCCACATGTGATTGTACTATTATAACTACCACTAGGTTCCTTTGGAAAAATATTATCACCAGATATGAATGCCCTTTATGTTTAACATGTGATTGTGGCACTCACCTCCTCAATAAAATGATACACATCTTCTTAGTTGAGTTCATGATTATGCACCATAAGATAACTCCATACGATCTTCAAGATAACAATATTGTTGAAGCTTTTAATAAGATCCTGGGCCACACATTGACAAAGATTTGTAATATCAGTCACAATGACTGGGATGATGGAGTTTTTGTAGTCTTATGGGCCTAGCAAACCACATATAATGATTGAACAAGAGTACTCCTTTTCATCTTGTATTTGGCACTGGTGTTGTTTTACCAGTGGAGTTCCTTAGTCCTTCTTTATGTATTACATGTGTTAGCTGGATAGATGATGAAGAATCCCTTAAAGCATGCCTTGATGATTTATTATAGTTATATTAATCATGCTTTCTGGCACATGAGAATCAAGGTATTTAATGAAAAAAATAGAAAGCCTAACATGACAAACATCTCAAAAATAAGACTCTCACTTGGTATGCATTTATTGGTCTATGATTCCAAGTTTGTGCACCACTCTAGTAAAATGTGTCCATTGGGATGTTCCATTCATCATTCATAGCATCCATCCAACTGATGCATGCAAATTAAGGTGGCTAGATGGCCAATATCTTCTAGGTCATTTCAATGGTAGTCAGGTTCAACCCTATCAGTCCATGTAATGATTCTAAAAATTTTCAGTAAGGCATATGCCATTAGATTAATTTGGCCTTTTTTTTGTTTTTTAATAAAGTACTGCATTGGTTTCACACCTTTTACTTAGGTTTATATTAGCACATGATTCTCTTTTATTTTCATTTTGGTCATGCTCATTGAGGACTAACATTTTTTTTTAGTGTGGGGTAAGTTTATTAGATGGATAAAGGAAGCTAGAACATGTGAAGTAAGAGTGGGAAGCAGTCACATATTTGAAAGGTGCATAGGAGAAGAAAAAAGTGCATGATGGGTGGGCACACAATCAAAATCAAAAGAGGAAGTGCAAGTGAAAGTTCAAGATAAAGCACGAAGGAGATGTGTGCATAATAGCCACGTAAGTGAAAGCATATAAGGAGAAAGTAGTTCATGCAGGAGGCAACATGTGATAATAAATGTGGAAAAAGAGTGGCAAGGGAAAAACCATTATGAATGGGTCAGGAGGGAAAAAGTAGTTCCCACCTTTAAAAATGAAAAAATTGAATCTTTTTACAGCTAGCATGCACTATGAATAAATCGTAAGGATGGGATAGGTGTATTAAATGGAGAAAATATTAAGTATAATGGCAAACATGCCAAATAGATCTTGTGGGATACCATTATAGCATTAATGAGTGAAATGATGTCTGGCCTATCCCTTAAATCTATAAAAGGTTAAAAAGTCTTCATTTTTATACTTTACTATTGCAAATTCTTGAATTTATAGAGTTTAGTGAAGCTTTTCAAGCCATCAAAAGGAGCATTCATCAAATTTCAGGAACAAATTCAAAATTATGAAGTGAGGCGACTATCGTGACCATAGAGATTAATGAAATTACAATTAGATGAACGTAGTTAAAAGAGTTATAAGTTGTAAGTGTTGGTATTTACCATTAGAGGATGTTGAAGTAAGAAAGCCAAAGGAGTTTGAAATAATAAAGATGTATTCTTTCAAGAGATTCAAATGACCATGCCTCAACCTTCAGGTTCCTTGGAGGGTGATGTGGCCAAAGCAAAAGGCCCAGAGAAGTGAGCCTTTACCTTTGATTTATGAAAATTAAGAGTTTGAGGGCATATAAGGATGATCGATTTTGATTAGAGAGGAAGTTCCTAGTGAATCTGATGTACAAGTGCAAAACCTGGCATAATAAGTAGAGGAAACATATATTAGGAAGAAACCAAAGATGGCATGCATAGTAAAGAAGAAAGTCACAACACCTCCTCCACCCCTTGTGTTGATCAAATAAATATAACACAATGATTCAGTGTTACATGTTGAGAACTAGGAATCTAAGGTGTCAACTTGTTAAGTGTTTGATTATAATCACTGACAACTTGGGAATGAGGTAGACTTACAACGTGATTATAGAGTTAAGTGCTAGAATACTAGGAATGATATCATTTATGATCTCATAGTTTTTAATCTTCTCAAGAATGCTAGAGTGTTCCATATTTTCTACTTAACTTAATTTGGGAAGACCATGGATGTGGTGAGATTTATGATCTTACACATCCACAAGGTATACTTTTACTTCATAAGGTGTAGGATGTGGATTAGTGCCCAAAGAATTAATAAGGTCATATGTTTACAATGCTCAGGCACTGACCTTAATGTGAACTTGGATGACCAAGATAAGATTGAGAAATGATAGTGGTGATAGAGTATAAAAGGTAGGGCCACACCATGTATATATAATCTCTAGGATCCCACCCTTTAGATAGCTACATGCTTAAAAATGACCAAGCTTGGAGGAATTGACAGATGGAAATAAGTTAACATGGTGCACCTCTACGAAGTAAATCATATGGCCCAGGGGCATAAGTATAGTTATTCATAGTACTTTTTCGAGTGAATCATTACAGATGTAGAAAAGGCACATGGCCTATCGAATCAAAATTTTGCTTAGGGCATGATTATTATTTTATTGGTATTTGATGAGATTGGTGTGCCTAAATACTTCAATGATGAATTAAAGTGGGCCTACCCACATGGGAACAAGTCCCTGATCGAGTATTTCAAACCATTCACCTATCATGACACCATTACCCCCTCCCAAAAGCTAAAAATTAAGGGATGGTTTTATGGGATGAAGGAAGCCTTTGGGAATGAATGACACATCCCTAAGGAATTGCCCGCATAGATGGGGGATCAAGCTCAATTTGTGAAGTAACATTATTTGCTCATGCAGGTGGATGCTATAGATAACTTGTTTAGGTGGCTAAAGTTACCTTATATTTTCATGGCCAAATATTTCATGAATTATGTGAATCCATTATTTTATGTGCATCTAATGAAAATTCATGCTAATTTGATTGATTTTGAGTCTCACACTCTTCAAAAATTATATGTATATCTAGGAAAGAAAACCTATCGAGAGAAGTAGTAATCAGATAACACTAATATTAAAGCACATAAAATCTTAGTTGGGGGCCAAATCCACTTGTTGTACTAGATGTTGAAGCCCAGGAAGAAAAAAATAGAGAGTAGTGAGGTTAGAAGATAAACCCTTCCCCACCCACCAAAACTTGGAAGACATTGAAAGGAGAAGAGGCTAGGGCATGATGCCAGTTTGATCACCCATCAAGAACAATCAAAGTAGAAACAGATTACCACATCACCACCAAAAGATTGAGGAGTACCTGTAGTTTAAGAACAAGGCCCTGATTCCACCACATAGACATTTGTTCCTTTGAAACAAGATCTTTCTATGCTAAAAGTTGAGGAATCTAAATGGAGAGTGGTGACTCTTGAAACACTACTTACGAGGGGACCTTCCCCTAAGGATCAAAAGGAATCCAATCTAGAACTAGAGAAGGAACCCTCCCTAGCATGTCAAGAAGAGTCTACCACTGATGATACATAAGTGGAGATTAGGAGTCCCATTGACAAAGAGGGGGATGAAATAGGCACAACTTTGGATATCGATGACTTATATGCTAACACAAGTCACCAAAAGTATGAGACAGACATTGAAGTATTTGAACATGACCCCAATAAGGGAAAACAATTGATTGATGAATTTGTGAAATAAAAATCATTAGCTATTAATGAAAACCCTCCCATTCATGCCCATTCCAATAGAATGTCCTAGATGAGGACCTTTATATGTGGTAGTGTTTCCCCAAGGAAGACTTACCCAATCAGACTCACTGTAATATTTTTTTTTATATGGATGTTTTTGATGAAGAGTGCCAATTTGAACTTCCTTCAGATAGTATTATTTTAGTACGAGGAGAGATGGAGCTTCTTGAGACATTTTGGGTGGATCCCATGTAATGTACATAAGCCAAAACGAGTATAGACTTTATTAAGTTTACTCTTGAGGTTATAAGGCAAAATGCTCTATAAGATTTGATGTGATTTAGCTTAAGCAAAAACATCAAGAGGTTGTTACTCTATACTACCATAAATGTGATGAATGAATAAAGATTGAACAAAAGTTAGATGAGCTCAAGTTACAATTGGAAGAAGTGATGATAGCTTAGGTAACGATTCTTAAATTGTGTAAATCAATTTTACAAGCATTGACACATGCTGATGGAGTGCCTCTTATTGGTGAACTTATTAATAAGATGGAGACTTTGGTGAACCTTTTATTATAAAGATGCAAAGACCAGTTCAACCCCCAACATGAACAAACTTGGGCCATAAAGTAATTTGTATAATCTGTGGAAGTGTGTAAGACTTTTTTGGCCTGAATGGGTACCACTGCTTCCCTAGAAGAAGGGTTTTTTTTATCATATTGGTATGATCTGCCAAAGTTTTGGAAGCTAAGATTTAGTTGAAGGAATACCAATACCAATAGTTGGCCAAGAATGCAATTATAATAAGGGATAAAGCATAATGCACCAAAGCATTTTAGGATGTGAAGGTCCTCAAAACTCAAATAATCACTCATCACCAAGAGCTTAACACTAGTTTTAAGACACTCTGAGGATAGGTTTTAGTAGAGGTCAAAATGTTTGAGGACATTCACAGAGATGCTATTGCATCACTTGAGCATTTGAAAACTTAAGCAAGTGATTTTCTAGAGCAAAATAAGGAAACCAAATGGCTCAAAGGTAAAGCAGAAGAGATTACCTCCAAGCTCTAGACTACATTAAATCATTAGGAGGAGGTTAAGTGGCAGGTCAAGTAAATAGGACCTAAATTTTTGATATCTGAGGGACTTAAGGAGGGTGCATAGTTTAGGATGAACTATTGGCTTAGTGTGGGGTGATGTTAGACCCTAAAATTTGTATCACTTTATTCTAAATACTTTTTGGTGAGATGGACATGAAAGTAAACTTGGATGTGAAAGAAATCTAAGGCATAAAATACCATGGCATGGAAGAATCATGACGTAAAGAATAAAGATGAAGGAAACATGGAGGAACTAAGGGAACAAGACTCAGGAAATTGGTGTATGACTTAGATAAGGACTTAGAAGGCATAATTAGTTAAGGAAATAATTCACATGAGCATCAAAGGAAAATAAGTCAAGCTTGGATCTAGCATCAACATGCGAGAAGATAAACACATGACATCATACATCTAGCATAGAGTAAGTACATAGGGATAATTAGACCCATATTTATAAGAATTCAATGTAATGAGGTACCATGACTCATTATTTATTAATGGTCATTGACAAGCCATCATTCTTATGTCAATGTTGTAACTAAATGATTGAGGTAGAATCATGTATAAATACCCCTAGTTTTACTTTAGAAGGTTGTTGTTGATGTTGTTAGTTATTTCTATGTAATGGTAAATGTAATCCTGAGCTTATGTTTCTGATACATATTAATACCTGTGTATGGTGACCATTGACATGAATAAATGGAATACTTATGTTGATTTAAATACATGTAAACTTGTTATGGAATTATTGGCACTAATATTCTTTTCTTGCTTTGTGCCCTTCTTACTTGTGATAAATAGTTTATGGAATGATTACATGGTATGAGTGAGTTTAATTATGATATTGTTAATTAGAACCAAGTGTATGTTTGAGTACCTTAGTATAGAAATACCAATGTGTATACCATCACACAATAGAACCAATGGGAACTGATCTTAAGCATCACCCTTCAGGTGAGTGCATGAGACTAACTCTCGCCTGATAAACCAACACGCTAGTTAGTTAGAAATATTTTCCTCTTCACATGTGTGACCAAGGAATTTAATGTTAAACTAAAGGAAAATAACCCAACAAAAATTCTCAAGGAATTGTGTAAAAGAAAATCATAAGCAACCAACATAAACATGTCATAGTGGCCCATGGATCAAATGTGTTAGCAAAAAATGTCAAGTACATAACATATCAAGTACTGTGTGTAAGATATAATCATGGATAATATGTCTATTTTAGAAGATGAATTACTTAGAGGAGTGGATAAATGTGTTTTAATTGCTTAGGGAGTTGGATAAAAGTTAATTATAGTGGTTTTAGATAATGTTATAATGACCAATAATCTTGCAAAGCACCAAAGGTCTACCCACCCATTTTTAGGTGTACCCTTTAAGGTGTGCACTTAAAGAGATTGAAACTTGATAGTTTCCTGCAAGAGAGAAAGTGTTGGTAAATGATCAAGTTTAAAAACATTGTGTGTATACATATGCCACACTTGAAGCTCATCATGTGTCACACAGTTGTAACATGGGATGGTGCTTCGAGAAAGAAAACAACAACACACAATGTTGAGATAATAAATTACAGGTTAAAGAAAAAAAATAAATGAAAGTAAAGAATTGAAAAATACATACCTTCACTTACCTTGTTGTTGTGGAATAGAGGTTACATGAGAAGCAGGTGGAAGAGGCATCTTATGTGTGGAACAATAGGTGGACCTAAAAAAAATCTAAATTCATTTTTTTTGAAAAAATATGGGGTAAATATATAAAAATTTTCAACATTATCAGGATTTCAAAACTTCTTGCGGTTCGTAAAAACATAGTTATGAGCAAAATATAGAATTGTTTGGTAAATATTTTCTAGGTAAAGATTTTGTAAATTTAAATATATTATAGAATTTTAAGTATTCATTTTCAAATTTACTACTTTGAGAAATCAAAACTATGTGTGCCCTAGAGGAGGCATGAGAGAGACAATGGGATGAATGTGAGTAACACGAGGGGGAGGACGCATTGAGGCTGCTATGAGCATGATATAGGTATGTGGTATATTGAATTCTAATTTTTTATTATTTTCATTTATAAATGAGGTATATTTGGAAAATTAAATGTCGAGGAAAATCCATGTAGTGTATTTTACCCCAAAAAAAATTGGGGTAGACTAAAAATTAGGATGAAAAATGGGTATGGGTCAAAGGAGGGTCATTAATGCCTAGGGCATTAATGAAAATTGTGTTAAAATTTACTATAGAAAAGAAAAGAGATTGACCATGATGATGTAGTTTTAAATTGACAAGTTGATGTAAGTATTATCAGGTTGATCTAGTTAGTTATTAAATGGTTGACTATGTGTAGGTGGGCTGATCTGGTGTAATAGTGTATAGGTGGTCGACTGCATCTATGCTGGCTGATTTAGTAAGTTATTTTTCATGGTCAATTATGTACATGAGATGGATAACTATATTAGTGTAGTGGTTTACTTCATATTAATTGGCCAATGTAGTAGGACTACCTAGAGGAGTGCATATCAAGTGGTTGATGTAGTTAAATTTGTTGGCTAACTTTGTATGAAGTGGTCAATGTAGTTACATTTGCTGGTTGAATTTGTATGAAGTGGTTGATATAATTACATTTATTGTCCAACTTTATATGAAGTGGTTGATATAGTTACATTTATTGGCTAACTTCATATGAAGTGGATAATGTAGTTACATTTGATAGCTGACATCGTATGAAGTGGTTGATGTAGTTACATTAAATAGTCAACTTTGTATGGAGTAGTCAATTTTATTTGAAGTGGCTAATGTAGTTTGATGTTTATCATGGCTGATGTAGTTAGATACATGGCCTATGTATTATAAAATATATTCTTGGCTAGCATAGTTAGTTATGTGACTGACATAGTGTAAAATGTTGAGAAAAAGATAATATAGGTTGATGAAGTAGTTAAGTTACATGTAAATGCATGTATTATTATTTTTTGTAATGTAATTTGATCATGATTTGATATAGAAAACTAATTTGTGCTTTGTTATTTGAAATTTTTTAGAGACAACAGAGACTTTGGAGATTAGTGGACATAATTTAGTTACCATATTTGTTAGATAGATTGACAATAGATGACTGAGCATGGTTGTCAACATTAGGATTTGGAGGCATTATGTAAATGTGATGTATTCCTTTAGGTGATGACTTAGTTGTCATGTTCTTAGGGATATGGGAGAAAATAACCAACACTTTTTAATAGATGGTGGATGGGGATACTATTTAGGAAGGTATCACCATGGAGGACATCCATGTGATATTATAACTTCTTATTATAGGGACACCCATTATTTGTGATACTCCTGATACTGATGTTGAGAGATGAGCCTTAACATTATGGGTGACTAGATAAAAGAGATATTTTAGTGGTTTATGTGTTTGTTTATTTGATGTGTATGTGTCAGCCATTCTAGATATTGAAAGGTGCTTATTGGCCTTATGATAACTCCTGTGCTCAATCACAAGTTAGATGGGAAGGTTCCACTATATGTGGTTACCTTGTTTCATTCTACATTGTAGTAGGGTACATTTTACGATCTAGGGTCAGTGATCTAGGTGTAGTTAGTACATTATATGTACATTATTCTATCACAAGGGCAAATGACTATGGGCTATGTGATTTTATTAATTAATTGGATTTATGAGAGCTTTCCTATGTATCAGCCTATGGGGTTACCCCATGCAATAGATGATAGTTTACCTCATGTTTTGAGATGCATACACAACCAAGTACTATAGGTTATACTGCATGCCCCAATATTAGAGATAGTTACGTAGGGGAGATTATTTGGTAGCCTTATGTGGGTATTATAGCTACTGGGCCTTCTTGGCCAAGTGTTTTTTAGGGATTGGGTCATGTATGAATAATAAGTCATTAAACATGGTGGGTGGAACCACATCTTGTTGCTCATTTACTAGGTCAGTTGGGGTTTCCACATCTAGTGACACCTATACTAGTACTTGGATATTGGGCACAACATGTGAAGGAACATCAAGGTAGCGGAGGCATAAGAGCACTTGTGGATGTGCTTGTGATTTGAATACACTAGATAAGACCTTGAGGGTGATGATGCTAGTGATAATAGGGAGAGGTGAGGGTAGTCGAGGAGGAGGTAGAGGTGGTGATGGAGGATAAGGTAGAACTAGTTATTATTTTACCACCACAAGATTTTAATTTACCACCACAGTCACCACCATGGTGAAAGAGATGAAGGTAGGTACATGTAGAGCCGCAAGCATATATAGAGGTACCAGAGCATGGATATCCTATAGCATAGCCTAGAAAGATACTAGAGCATGGAGATACTATAACACAACCTATATAGAGTTGGTCTATAGAGTAATGAATTCATAGGATACTGTGGCATGCTCATGGGTTCTAACATAGTTTTGTGACACCATAGAGGCATGCTACATTGGAGTTACTCAGTGGGCGAGCCAATGAAGAGAATGTTGGTGAGTGATTTGTGCTCTGATATATAATTGATTTTTATTATGTTACGAGTAGGTAGATGTATTTTTTAGAGATCTAATGTATATTTGGTTTGTGTTTTATGGATGTGTTTCACAAGAGGCTAGATGGTTAGTGATGGTGTAGGCAACACATCATGATATATTGGATGATGTGTTACCAGATCATGATACTTCATAGATGATTGATCCTTTCATACCTTCTACCCCTAATTATGCTAGTTGGTCTTGATTGGTCAGTGAGGCAGTGTGAGAGTTGTAAAGATGGGTAGATATAGTAAATAAGGCATTACCAGTAGGAGTGGGTGATGGGGAGATACGATCATGGCAGACATTAGTAGATATGTAGGCCACTCATTTGGATACATTTAGAGAGTTGACATGTGTAAAGGTTCAATTGGGCAATTTATAAGGACAGATTGAGGGCTTGCGCACATGAACATAATCACTAAAACATACTATTTGAAGGGGGTTGTCATAAGGATCTATGGGTTGTGTAACCCATCCACTAGATAGGCAGGGTGGGCCATAAATATAGAGTTGATATTGTATTATTCTTATAGCATTTTATTGTATTGATTCAAACATTAGAGCCATTTACATATGGATCTTTTTTTGTTGTTATGACTCATGGATGTTATGGATGTATGTATTTATTTTTTAGCACATGTGTTTAATATTTGATATATGTTTTAAGAAAATGTGTGATGCATTTTTTATTCTTTTCTAGTAATTGGGAACAAGTACATGGTTAAAAATAATGATAGAAAATGTAAAATGTAAAAATGTAAAGTAAAATCTACTAAATCATATGAAAACATAAAATAAAAATTAGATCACACTAAATCATGTTGGGAAATTTGGCAAGCATAAATAAATGGATTGTAGTAAAACACAATCTAAAACACACTAACTCATGTTGGGAAGCATGTAAAACATAAAATAAAATGAAATGTACAACACACTAAATCAAGTTGGGAAGTGTGTAAAACATAAATGAAATAAAAATGAATTTTAAAACACACTAAATCATATTAGGAAACATGTAAAACATAAATGATTTGTAAATGTGAGATACAAGCTATAAAAATAGTAATGATAAGTAGAACATGCAATATTTGGTGTTAATCACTCATTTTAGAAAAGGTATAGTGATTTTGTCACTAAACATGGTATGAGGCTTGAGGATATTTTGTGAGGAAATCCTGATCCTATCCAAGTCTCACACAACAAATCAAAAAGGTTAAACCAATGAGGTGAATTATAATTTATGGGAAATACTTATGGAAGATAAGGGGATGTTTGTGAAGAAGGCCTAGTCCTATCTAAGGTCTTACATTACAATTCACAAAAGGAGAACTAAAGGAGTATGATCAACAAATAAACAATATTCATCAAGGAGGAATATTGGGATTGCTATAATGAAAAAGGGAGTGGAAAAATCATGACTTAGGCATTTTTTATAAACCTTAGTAGACATGAGACATACTAAGCAAATAGGTAAGTGCTAAGATTTTTTTTGGATGACAAATTCATAAGATATTTGTTCATAGTAGACACAAAACTTTGTAGGTTATTAATTATATTAATAAAATTGTCTCATGAATTTTATATAAATAATAAAATTAAAATGGGCCTACTTTCACATAACACATTCCCTATTCCTCAGGGTCCCTAACTGAGTTGTTGATCTACTATGAAGATTGGGTACTTGTGTGAGAAAGTAGGTTGCACTTTAGATAAGTTTGAGACATCCTATCCTAGTCTACTAGCCTACCACATCTCAATGGACCTCGGCTCTATCATGAGGCCAACTATGGATTTTGAGCTTAGAATAGAAATAGGAGATGTGCTAAGATATGAATCACATATTTTGGTGTGATTTTAACTTTTGAATGATTATTTTTACCTTTTTATCATTGCATTTTGTTTAGATGATTTGGATTTTAAATTTTTTATGGCTTTTTTAATTCCTCCTCCATACAAATTCAGGATAACCAAACATGAGTAATAAAATTAACAAACATAGATAAGTTTTAGGCTTTGGTTAGAGGAAATAAAATACATAGAGATTTTGTCAGCTCACTAAATAATTAGGCTTGACCATAAATAAGTATGTGATGTCATGACTAACCATATGTGTGCTTAGTATGAAAGTAAAATAAGGATAAAGTGAAGATCATATAGATCTATTCATGTAATGATAAAATGATAAATATGTTTGTCATCTGATCATAGGGTAAAGATAATATATTGAAGGGTGTAGGCTAGAAACCATATCATAATAATAACTATTTGATTCTAATAAATGATGTAACTAAAGAAAATAATTAATCCTAAAGAGAAATAGGGGGAAAAAATGAAAATGAAATTAACTCATGAAATATTTTCAAGTGATAAGTGAAACATAAGATTAATATATGATCATAAATCAAATCCAAAACATATGAAACTGTAATAAATAATTTGATGAAATACCATGATGTGTTTACAAGTACTTATAAATTTCATGGAAAACATCATCCATAACATCTGATACATCCTTATGTAATTTTAATATGGCTTTAATTAAGGTCTCATCAATCTTTGTAGAGAGTCATGAAAATAATTCCTAACATACTTTCTCCACTGAGAAAGTGGGTATGCTAGAAGAAGAATGATGCTCATGGGGTAGCTCTAATAAGGGATAATTAATGTATGGAACTAATGTCAATATATGGTGAACATCCTCAAATATGTGTGTAAATGTGGGCTATAAATAAGGTTTAACTTCTATCTATGAATATCCTAGAGTATATGACTGAGCTGGTGAAGGCATAGTCCATGAAAAATCCACTCAACATCTATCTATATAATGTGTGGTATAATGATACCAATGATAATAAACTTATCCATATTTAGGGATGTATTCTATAATTATATTATGAGAAGGTAGAATTTTGTTTGTAGACTGTGCCTTTTCTAGTTGAAATGTATCAATGTATTACTAAATCTATTGGCAATGGGTGGAAGAATGTGTGTGTACCATGAAAATAACAAGTACGTTTAGTAGTAGACTGTGAAGGTCAGCTACCTAAAGTAGAAGTAGAACTTAAGGCATGTTGTTATTGATGTGCATGATAATCTTTGGCCCAATAATCAATAATTCCATGATACTCATAATATGGCTTAGCTATCCATCATATTGGTAGAGGATCAAGCTTAGGCAAAGGTAGTATGCCATCACTAATATGATAAGAAATTGGAATATGATAAAAACTAGGTTAGGATACTTAAAGATATGATCTTAAAGTGAGTCAACATAATGTAGCTAAAATCTCTAGAGGAAATAGGCTGGAAGGATAGATCTAATGAACTAGTAAGGTCCTATCATAACATGGTCAAGAAGCATACTCCAAAGGGGCTCAGAAGTGACTAGAGGAGAACTAGTGTGTATGTGTTCCATCTCAGACTTATGAAAATCAAATGAAGATAAACTAATATAAAGCACTATAAAAGGAGAAGGGACTACATGAATAGATCTAAAAGTGTGTTGTAAATAAGAATGATATCTAAGTATCTCTACATTTTTAGCTTGAGAAGAACTAGCTAAAAAAGGATCATCTAAAGAATATCCATCATTACAATTAGGAGTGTGAAGATTAATAGTACATGCATCGATGATTTTATCTATTAAATAAGCATGATAAATGGAGTCTTTAGTTTTTTTAGAGTGAAATGAATTTCGTCTAATGTTTTTTGACAAGATAGAGGTCGTAGAGAATGAGGTAATTGAGCAATTATTTGAGGATAAAGATCAAAAGTTTTGATTTTCAAACTTATCTCTTCAAGTTCATCATCATTTGGATATTAGAGATTAGGTGGTATATTATCTATTAGTTTAAGGTGACCATTATAACCTCTATTAGAGTTGACAGGGTAATTAAAACATCGTGACTCATAAAAAGGAATGTTAAATAAGGGTTCAAGGGTATGTATTTTAAAAACACCTCATTCTTAGAGTTGTTAAAAATTCCAAGGATTGGAATCTCCTTGAATCTTGTATATAACACCATTATGGGGGAATTTAACACATTGACATACTGATGAGGTTAGTGCTCTCATGCTGTGTGTCTAAGGTTGATTGTGTAAGATGTTATATGATAGTGGGAAGTTAAATATCATGACATTGATATGCACCATAATTGGGAGAACTATGATAGGAAGCCACCCACACCATAAATGAAGCATTTATATTTTATCATATCCTTGACATATACTTAGAGTAGATTTGAGGTTACATTCCAATTATCTAAGCATTTTAATAAAATCAAGGGAAGCCACACAAGTGTGTTGGACATAGAATGGAGCTTGCAAAACCATAAAGTATATAATATAAACACATGTGCAAAGTGTTTGATTTTGTATTTTGTGTAGTTTTGTACTTATTCAACCTTAGAATTCTAAATGGATATTTGGAGAATGCAAAGAGTCTTTCATTTTGTTTCCCAAAAGGTTGGATGGTGAAGAGACATCAAGACTATAAAAGACTATAAATAGTACTTCAATGTAATAAAATATGGTTTGATGTGTTGATAAAGATTAATAGAAATTATCTATTATGGTTTTCACATATTTTATTTTATGTATGGTGTATACATAGTCGAGTACTCTATTTTGCTTTATTCTATAATCTGATGAATATAAAAAATGGTGTTGTTCCATTATATAGATGTTGCAACCTATTTTTTGGTCTAATTCAAGATGTTGTATGTGGTCTATACGATTTTCCATCTCTCTTTCACCTATTGTGCTCTCCACTACACAAGTTATCCTTATAATTGGCATGTTTTGGTGAAACTCTAGGAACCTCTGCTAACAATAGGAACCAAATTAGATAAACTATGCTAAGATGGTTTCTATGGCCAAGAAACATAGAATGATGGATATACGAGAGAATTAAGAATTTTGTAGAAGAAGAAGCATGAAGAGTCAGAAAGATTGCAGAGGAGATCATCCAAGAACACATCTATGAAATATTTTGGTGTGAATTGCCTAGACTATTAACTACATAGCTAGCCAGATTAGAGTACTATTGATTTAGTCTAAAGAGAATGTAATTTATAAATTAGACCAAGGAAAAGATAAAGAGATTGCATAATCTAGATACCAACTGGTCATGAGCAGTAGATAACTAAATGAAGACTACGATTAATGACTATATCATATAGTTCATAGTAGAAGGATACATAGCTTTTGATACTACATAGGATTGATTTGTTTAAGGAATTAGATGGAATATTTTGTAGAGACTACCCTTATTGATCAAAATGTTGGTTGTGGAAAAGGCCATGGTGCCTACTCTAACCAACACAAAGTAGTCACTTTGAGCACCATGGGGGTGCATGTGAGAGAAAGTAGATGAGGAGGAGCTAAGTAAGAAGAATTTGAACCTATTTCTAGAAAATGGAAGGTGAAAAGACTTTGAGTGAAAGGAAAATTTTAGGATTCAAGAAATAGCTAAGATAATAAATAAGATGGATTAAGACAACTGACCCTGAAGTAACTATGAATAGGACTAGAAGCAAAGTAGAAGTTGTTAGAGCTGGAGAATTGTAAGGTAAAGATACTAGAGAAGAAAGGTTGCTGAAAGAAGGTATACAAATTACTAAAAGAGAAGGGTATGCTAAATATGAGGAAAGGCTAGATGAGAAAGAGGATTATAGAAGTAGACTTTTTGAGGTAGAACAATTAGGAAATAGAGGTAGTTTGTAATTAAGTTAGGGGATTTTTGCTGGAACCAAAATGGAAGTTTCTTAGGAAGGTGTTAAATTTGAAGGTGGTACTATTATAGGTTCAAGTTCAAAGCAAAAAGAAGTTATAAATAAGTGTCATTCATTTCAAGAGTACGCATCCCCAAAGCCCACTTTATTTATAGAAGGAGAAAAAGTTTAGAGAGAGAAGTTGACTCAGGCTAGTTTGACTCCTTTGTTGACAAGTTTGTAAGGCTCAGTACATAAACCAAATGGGAATCAGAAAGAAAAAAGATATAGGAGGTAGAATACCTAGTTATTATTGAAAATAATAGTGTGAATCAACTTATAGGCACAACAAACACTATGCATTTGCTCAACTGTGCAATGATCGGTGCATAAACACTACCAGTTACAATTACCAGTATTCAGAAATTTGTATCAACACCTAATAATCCTTCAAATATGACACTTCATGTAGGTATGTATGTACCTTTAATGTCATATGATGGATCTTTAGATTCAAAATAATACTTAGTCATGTGTGATATGAAATAGGTTGTAAAAAGGGTTGCATCAGATGATGTGAAGAAATGAAAACTCATAGGAGCTTTAGAAGGATGCACTTTAGAATTCATTTTCAAAATAAATGACAATACCCTAGATTTAAACAAGTCAGAGATTTACTAATAGTGGAATTCAAAGTAAAAAAATGCTCTAGTCAAATGATCCAAGATCTAAATGTGATTAAAAAAAATTCAAGTGAAATGGTTGGAGAGTATGTGTTAGCAACAAAAATTGCACCTTGTGAAGAGAGTGTTTAGTTCTAATTTGAACCTAGACTAACATGAGAATGGCCTAAAGGATGTGAGTGACCTTATCATTAGACCATACCTCTAGATTATGGGGTTAGCTCCCCTGGTGCATCTATTTGGCTCATTTTACTAAGACCTATTAATATTGGGGTGAAAAGGGATCAAAAGTGCATAAAATAAACATATTATAAGGGGTGGTGATGTACCAATATGATCATTCATCTACTCAATTTGGACTTCAACAAACACTAGTAAGCAATACAAGTGATTGAATCTTCTTATTCCAAGGACTCCTATGCAAAAGTGTTTCACATAAAGGTTTCACTAAGTGGTCAAAACATGAGGGTAATGATGGAAGGCCTAGATCAAGGCACTAACCAATCAAATCTCCACTCCAAGCTCAACCACTTAACATTCAAACATTATATGTGACCTACATAAGATCATATACTAGAAACTAGGTGAGATTAGGACTTAACAAGGGAGAAAAACTACCACGTGCAAATAAAACTAATAGAACACACTAAACCTATATCAAAGAGTCTGAAAATAGTCATTTGTATTAGCTTGAGAGGTTATAAAGTGCCAATCTTGGCAGAGTCTCCTCATGCCCAAGAGAGGGATACCAAAAATAGGCCTTCAAAACTTCATAAATAAAAGTACATGGAGAGAAGAATAGGGAGAGTGGCATATAAGTATTTGAAGAAGTCAATAGATCATGACTTATTCCACATGATAGTTACAATAGTGTTCCATGCATTGAAGTGTCTTCAAAGAGTGTCCTTATGATGGCTAAAGTCTATTTTTAGTAACATTTGACCCATGAAAGGTCTATGCATACCATATTCATTAAATTAAATTTATTTTATCAATTACAAGACATTAAAGAGTTCTAATTAAGCCATCATAAAGCATACAACAACCTATCCTCCTTTTGAGCATATTGACCAAGTCAAGAAACTGACTTCTTTCTCCATTACGACCATGGAATGTGCATTGATTATCCCTTAAGGATCAGTTACATGGGTGATGAGCCTACATTAACTCACTTAATATATTCTCTATGCCAACCTTTAACTCTCTTTGTTAACTAAGTAGGCCAAATTGAATAATTAGGCCTAGTAGCTTGACTACTAGTGCTTGGTTACCATGAAAGCTTGTATTAGACCTTAGGATAATATGAACAAGTGAGCTTTATTGGGCCCCTTTTTGTGCTACCTAATGGACCACACCAACTCAACAAATCTTGATGCAAGGTAATCATTACAAATTATTTCTCTTTTGGTACTTTTGGTGCTAGCTAGAAGAATCTTCAAAGATCTTGTACCGACTGGCAGGTAGTTGCTTAGCACTCAGGTTTTAAGGGACATCCCTTTGAGTACTGCATGTGGTGGTTAGATATCAAAAGTGTCAGAGTCATAGAGATAGTGGAATAACAACCCCTAGTGACAACTCATCACTTGGCATGTTCCCATATAACTTGACTCAAAGATGCTCCCTTGCCTATAAAAACAAGCTTGAACTCGAAGGAGAGATAAATTAACTCAACAAAGCTTTGCAAAGATTAAGAAATCCAATTATATAGTTTGAGTTAGTATGGATATTAATAATAATATGCATTGAAACACCCAAGCTCATTTGTGAGTCATTGGGCATGAGTAATTAGGAAATGATCTACTGCTCTATTTATATTATGAACTATACTTTGTTGATGAACTTTGTTTTAATGGAAATGACATTGTATATTTACTTGGTTGTTGATCCATTTCATATAGTTTAGCACTATTATATGTTTGAAACTTAAATTCTATAAAAATAATGGCATAATTTTCATCTTTGAATGTATTACGATGTAAAGGTATATTCCAAGTTACTAATGGCATCATTATGCCATATAATGACTTTGGTATACTTGTAAAATTGACTAAGTGTTGAACTGACATATGTTAAAGCCCTAATAACTGTGCCTAGAGCACTAACTTGAAGAATGAGCCCCTGAGCATAAGTGATTCCATTGATTTGACTAAGTGCTTGAATGACACTTAAATTTCTATCCCTATGACTTACGCCATTAATAGATATAACTATCCAGACATGAACTTATGCCAAAAGACTTGTGCCCTTGAAAGTTGTATAAATAGTCCAATACAGACTTATGCCACCATGACTATGACTAGTTACCTTGAATAGGCTTGTGCCTCTTGATATTATCTAGAATGACACACATTGATAGACCACCTAAGCCTATTTTTCAAATGACTAAGTCCTATTGAGACTAAGGTTGTGTCATGTTTCAATTAGCCCAACACGGGCCCTGATCCCCTCACTGCTACACTTCGGGTAAGTGCACAAGGCACAAGCCTTGTGTGAAATTGATGTCAATGTAGTAGTGCATTAAATGTCATGCACCATAGAATTTTACTATGCTTTCACCTAGTTATATCAAGGATAGAATTGACTTGGATTGATTGCTAAGTTTGTGACTAAGCACATGAGCTAAATGAAGAAAAATTTCTACAATATTTTGGCTCCTTTGTCAAGACATGTGTTGAATTTTTTTGCTACAATGGTGCAATAAAATTATTCTCTAAATTTTGATCAAGAACATTGAGAATTGGCTAGAGCAAGTGGAAGATAGTTTTGTGCATAAACATCCAACATGCCAAGGATAGAAGCTAAGAGAATGGGTGCAAACCAACTTATATGATGCTCTATATGAGGTGTTCTTTTGTGAACTACTTGAACATGTGTACCAGTGGTTGGTTGCCTATAAAACCTATAAAATATGAAGCTATACCAATGCTTTGAGTAGACAAAGGACTGCCTAGAGAGGTTTGAGAGCCTAGATCATCATATTTGGATGTGCACTGTAGACAAGTGGTGGAACGATGCACTAAATAGCTATGTGTTAGAATTCATAGTGTTGACCTTCTTTTTCCCTGAAGAAGTAGAGTATGAGTTATTTCATAAACTAAGTGGCACATTCATAAGAGGGCTCAACATCAAATTGAAAAAATTGATGGTGGATTACAATATTAAAACTGTAATAATGGAAGGCTAAAATCCTTGTGTGTATGAACAAGCATAGAAGGTGAGAAGGAGAAGTGCATGTGAGGCATGATGGAAAGGGATGAGCAACCTAACACCCAAGAGTTTTAAAGGCATAACTATAATAAGTGAAGACATATGCTGATAGAGGATCTAGAACTTGGAAGTGCCGAGAGGACGCATAGTGAGTGAGAAGGATCCCTTAAAGCTATAATAATGCAAGGAAAGAGAGGAAGAAGTAAGAGGCTAAGCTCAGTAGTTGGGTGAAAAATGCCTTGGGTTCTTATAAGATGTGGTGAATGAGGATGTTCTAGAAGCACCTACCCCCTTTAAACCTGAAGCATAAGCTTGTGCACTGGATTCTCCACTAAAAGATAGAAGAATGATAACTGACCCTATTATCGACATTGACTTTGATAGACTTTAAAATTTAAACCAATACTTTGTGATCAAACAAGTGATTCCTTATGAAGGATTGAACAAGAATACCATAAAACTAGTGCCTATACTTGGTATCAAAAATTTGATCTGAACCAAGCTATGGTTGATTATGATTTAATGAAGGAGGCTTTATTGAAGGAATTTGATATTATAGAGTTTGAGAAACAAAGCATCATGATTCTCAAGAAAATCATCCAAGGGATATCTGAGAGCTTGCACCTATATGATGCATAATTTAAGACTCTCCTTTCTAAGCTTCCATATGATATCCACCCCTCCCAACATGAAAAATGGTTTGTTGGGGGCCTGCTAGTAACTTTTAGAAGAGCACTATGCATGAAGACCTTCATGAACCCTCATAAAATTATTAAAGCCATGCTTCGGTCTGAGGTAGTAGGCAGTGTTGATACGGGGATCAACCCATTTATGGAGGTAAAAATCACATCTATGGCCTCCTAGCTATAGAAGTTAACTGCTAGTTTGGTGCATAACACTCACATCGGATTATGGTGTACTGACTATGAGATGGAGGGGCATAACAAGAATAATTGCCTATGAAGAAATGTTTTCACCTTACTTCTCAACTGAGAAGTTTATCATGGGCCACATGACTCTCAGAATATTCCCCTATTATGACATACCAATCAAGTGATCACTACTATTTATTACAATATATGAAATGCTTATATTAATTTAATAGTGGATTATCAAGTCATTGATGAGATGCACCAAAATATGGAGAGAGGCATGCGACAAGTAATGACCACAATCAATGGGCAGGCAGGCCAAGGAAACAAAGGCTATAGATAAAAAATACTGGTTATGGGAATTAACAAGGTGCATGTAGGTGAGATGGTGGATGTGGTGGAGGAAGATTCCCACTATGATCATGTTATAAGTATGGGTCAACTGATCATTACCAATATGATTACCCCATGCACCCAATGTGTAGGTATTGTTGGGGACCACATGCATTTAAGGATTGCCTAGACTTATACAAAAAGCTGACTCAAGGTCATCCTAACATAGATTAGGGTGCTGTAATGGTTAGTTATGAGAAAAATGAGGAAAATTGGATTCCCAAACCATAACATACTCACAAGGAGCCACCTAAGGTATATGCCACAACTCAGAGTGGGTTCACCACATAGCCACCTACTGTACTAACAAAAGAACTACACTTAGAATATGGTGAGTCAAGCTGCATCAAACACATATAACAACCTAAGCTAAAAATTATGCCCTACCTTAACTTTACATGACATAAGGGCATCATGCAACAAGCCATAAGTGTAATACAAAGTTTGTAGGGAGAGATCTAGCTGGCCAGAGATCTAGAAGCACAGGCTATTGCCTCATGTAGGAAGTAAGATAGTTAGGAGGCTAAGTACAAGAGTTGATTGAGATCTTTCACCTCCTAAAAATTGAAGGGATGTTGTCCCTATTGAAAAACTTGCTTTTAGAGCATGTAGGGAAGAGACCAGAGGAAGAGGTTGTGTCTCAAATGATTGAAGTTTCTACGCTCCATATGGAGTGAGTGCATGGAATAAGGCATACTCAGAATGTAGAGTCTAACTAAGAACTACTAATAAATGCCACCATCAATGGATGGTCTATTTATGAGGTCCTTATGGACACGGGCACTAAGGTTAACATTCTAACCAAGATTGCCTAGGAAAAGATGTGATAGACACCATTAAAGCCCTCCCCTCATATGTTGTTTATGGCCAATAAAACCTAAGTGCAACCTATCAATATCCTAAAGGGAACTGTTGTAGATATTATGGGTGCCAAATTCCAAGCTGACTTCAAGGTAATCGAGTTGGTAGAGTATGATAACTATCCAACACTCTTAGGTAGGCAATGGTTCTACACTAACAATGTGGACATGTGCTTCAAGAAGCATTATATGATGTTTGATAATGATAGAGAGATGGTGGTGATCCTCCTATCAATCGATCAAGGACCTCCACATGTGGAAAGTGTCGATATCAAAGATGAGATCAATCACATTTATAACATCATAGTGTGGGGCATCGAGAAACTTAACCCAAGTGACCAAGGAGTGCTCAAATAGGAGGATGGATAATTAGCTTTTGATACAACTAACATAGCCTATGATCGATGGGTCGAAGAGGCTTATGAAGTTACTAGTTGAAGGTGATACCTTGTGTGGGCAACTAATCTAAGGCTAACTAGAATGAGATTGATTAGGATTGATTGCACTCAAAATAAATGGGTTACCCACACCAAAAGGGTAGGGAAAAGGGTGTTTTAGCTAAGTAAAGGGAAGCTTGAAACACTCCCAAAATATAGAGGGAGCCATCTTGTAGAGAACTATGTCCATGAAATTTAAGTGTGCATTCCCAAATAAATAGATAGAATGGGTGTACTGTGCATACCCTAAAGAGCACTACTGCTCATTAATGAGCATGTAAAGGCCTAGCTTTCCAAGTTGGAAAGATGTGAATGTAGATCTATGCACTACATTTGGAAAGAGTAATGAGGACTTAGACATACCTATTTACTGAGGTGATTCTGACCCAGTCGTGCATGTGCACTTGTGTGAAGAAACCTAGACTATCTGTGATAAGAATGTACCCAAAATCTTGTGGGTGCATGCTTTCTATAGGAATTTGAAAACATAGGCACAAGCATGGTACATTGTAAATGAAATGTGTCAAGAGATAGGACATTAGGAGGTACTCAAGGAGAGGTTCATGCACACCTTCTCCTTCTCTTCATAAAGCTTAGAGCTACTAGAGCCACTACAAGTCATTTGCAAGGTAGTGTTTGAGACACTACCATCCTAGAAGAGTGCCTTAGAGACATGTTTCTGGACAAAGGACTAGTGCTCCTAAAATTCTTTAAAAAAAGTGCTCAATAATGAATCTAATGAGGAGGTGATGAAACCTATAAGGAGTGTAATTGAAAGGCTCTAATAGAAAAAAAATCTTGTGTGCTATGTGGATGATAGCATCCCAGATGAAGAAGATCCGATGCATCTTTGAATTGAAACAACTGAGGGGATAAGGCAAGTGGAAAAATCTCATTAGGAGATGAATGAACCCTAGTGTATGCCCCTCAAAACCTCTAAAGTGGACATTAATGCTAAAGTGGAGCCCAAGATTACCACTATAGGCACATACTAGTCTGAGGTAAAAATGACACAAATCAAAGACCTCCTAAAAGAGTTTTAGTAATTATTCCCATAAAACTATTAGGATATGAAAGACACCCACCCTTCCCTTGCCAAAATGAGCATCAAGATGGTGGATGGTTTGATGCTTATCAAGAAGTTCCTATATAAGATGAATCCTAATCTCTGTGCCAAGGTGAAAACAAAGATTGATAGAATGTTGGCCGTGGGTATCAGTTACCCTATATAGGAGTATGAATGGGTGACCCTAATGGTCATAAGCATCAAGAAGGATGGGTGCATCTATATCTATGTTGATTACCAGCTATTAAATGTTGCCTACATCACTAACCCATTCTTGACCCTATTTACTGATGAAGTCTTGGATGGCATCGCATGCTGTAAAAGCTATACATTCAGTAATGATTTCTTAGGTTACCATCAAGTGCAGAGATAAGCCCAAAATAACCTTTGTAATTGAATGGGGTTGTTTTCCTATAATATGATGCCCTTTGAGCTCAATATTTCACCAACCATATTCTCTAGAGTGGTGATCACTGCTTTCAAGGACTTCATCCATAGGTTCTTCCAAGTCTATCTTGATGACTGGACTATATATGACATTCTAAGGGATCATTATGACAATCTACACCTCATGTTTGTGAGGTACAAGAAGCTCTAGATATCTTTAAACCTAAAGAAGTGAATCTTCACAACCCCCTTTGGAATATTGCTTGAGCACATCATCTATAAGGATGGTTTGCTTTTAACCCTATGAAGATAGCCATCATAACTTAGTTCTAGATGCCAACACAAAAAGATGTTCATGCATTTCAAGGCCATTGTGACTACTACAAGAAGTTTATACAAAGCTATACAAAGATTGCAACACCTTTAGAGGAGTTCTTATGCAAAGATGGGCCATTCTATTGGGGTGGGGTGCAAGAGGAGGCTTTTGAAACATTAAAGTTAAAATTGGCTAGCATGCCAATTCAAAAATTCCCAAACTAGATTACTCTTTTCCACATCCATGTCGATGCTTCGAGCTCCACAATTGGCACCATATTAGCATAAATAGGTGAGTGCAAGATGAACTGGCCCATCGCTTATGCAAGTAGGAAATTGATGCAAATAGAATAAAATTACACCACTACCAAGTGTGAGGCACTAGTAATGGTTTATGCCTTACAAAAATTTAGCCAATATCTATTGGCGACCCCATTCATCTTTTTCACTAATCATGAAGCACTCAAGTACCTTGTGAACAAGCCTATTTTATATGGGTACATATGTAGATGGATAGTTCTCTTCTAGGAGTTTTAATTTTCTATTATTATTAAACCTAAAAAATAGAACTTAGGGCTAAACCATTTATTTAACATAAATTCTAGTGATGTGGTGGTGCTAATTGAGGATGACATGCCAAATGTGAAACTGTATAGAGTCCAATGTGTCCCTAAAGACTTGGTGGAGATTGTTGCTTTCCTAACATCTGGGTTCTACCACAGACCATGTCAAATAAGGATAATAAATAACTTGTTCATGTCACCCTTTTCTAGCTCATTGAGGGGGAGCTATACAAACTAAGTAGAGATGAAGTCCTACACCAGTGTGTTTTAAAACATGAAAGGGAATCCATCTTACAAGAAGTGCATAAGGGAATAATAAGAGGCCATTACATTGGATATTTAATGGTGCACAAGATATTGCAGTTAGGCTTATGGTGGTCAACCCTATTCTATGATGTAAAGGAGTGCACCAAGGCATGCAACATATGCCATCACACCAAGAAACCTAGCACCTAGACGAGATGCCTCTTATTCCCATTCTTGCCTAGGTACCATTTGAGAAATGGGCCATTGATTTTGTTGGACCAATAAATCTTGTAACATGGTACATAGGTGCAAGGTATATTTTGGTGACCATTGACTATTTCACTAAGTGAGATGAGGCCATACTGATAAAAGATTACAAAATCATGATAGCCATGTGCTTCATTTGGGAGAACATAATAAGTCGATATGGGTGCCCATTAAGTTTGACTAGTGATAGAGGTACTCATTTCAGCAATGAGATGGTGTACATCCTCTTAACTAAATACATGGTGATGTACCACAAGATCACCCATATCATCCACAAATAAATAACATAGCTAAAGCATTTAATAAAATATTGGGAAAGTGCCTGATAAATAGATGCAATTTTGGTTGTAAGGATTGGGATGATCATATTTCAATGGTACTATGAGCCTACCACATGACATATAAGTGCCTAAATAAGGCTACACCAGTTCAACTGGTGTTTGGCACTAAAGCAGTTCTGCCCATGGAATTCATGGTGCCTTCTTTATGCATTTCATGGATTAGTCACTTAGATGACCAAGAATGTTTAAGCATAGGGTTGGAAGACTTGAAGCCTTAGATGAAAAGCATGCCCAAGCAAGATGGAGTCAACAAATTGAAAAGGCATGCTAGATTCTCTGACATACAAGCATATCATGTGCAAGGAGATGACTAAAGGAACATTGGTCCTACTCTATGATTCCAAGTACCTTAAGCACCCAAGAAAATTACAAATATGGTGGATGTTCCCTACATTATCCACCACATATTGGAGATAGGTGCATGCAAGTCACACACATTATTCGATGAAATGCTCCCAAGGCAATTTAATGGCAACCAATTAAAGATATATCGGTAGTAGGATGGTGCTTATGCCATAAGAACACCAACTTCTTGGTCAATAGTCAGTTTGAGTTGAGATGACCAGAGTACAGTTTGACACAAGCTAAACCATTCTTTTTATTTTGTTTTTGTTCTTTGTATAGTTTAAAGAGGTAATAAATGGTGCATGAAGGCTGCAAGGACTTATCTACTGGCACTTCATGCATAATTATAGCTTGGTGAATTAAGCACTTGCACTTTCTAAGCACATGAGGCCATGACACCTAAAGTATGGGTACATGAATCTAATATATATCTAGTGAATTTGTCTAGCTTCTCATGTATAATTCCAACTGGGTGAGTCAAGCACTTGCACTTTCTAAGTGCCGAAGGCTAGACATCTAAGTGGTTGGTGTGTGAGACTCATCAAACACATAAAAGAGGTGCATAGAACCCCATACACAAGATTCCAAATGAAGGGCACTTTCAATCCTATAAGTGAACTACTCTAGCCTTTCACAAATTATTCTAATTAGGTGAGTCGAGCACTTGCACGTTCTAAGTGCATGAGGCTAGATGAAACTCACTAGACATAATCAAAGGATGATGTGTACAAGGTGAACATTATAGGGCTCTTAGAGGCCCAAGAATGAACTACTCTGGTGCTTCTGCACATAATGCTAGTCGGGTGAGTTGAGCCCATTTGATTTCTAAGCACCTAGGGTGAGACACCTAAATTTTTTGGTGTGAGGGAGTTGCTAAAATTTGAAGATTTGAGAACAAAATAACAAAGTACATAAGCACAAAGGTAACCTTTAGACCAAAGTCAGAAAGAGGTGCATCAATTGATCATATGCCAGAGACCAAAGAAGAAGGTGAAGATGCTCAACACAGTTGGGCATAATAAATAAAGTGAAGATGCATAATATGACCATGTGTAAGAGAACTAGAAAAAATATGAAGTGTTAGAGGGCCAATGCAAGGGATTTATATGGGGTAGGATATGCCAAGGCAAGATAAAGCACAAGAAACTAATCAAAATAGAGAAGTGCACTTGAAATAGAAGTGTAGCTAGAAGAGAAAGTGGGATCGAGGAGGCTGGATCATGTGCATGTGAGGTGCTACACCCAGGTTGACACAAAGAAGGCAAATGTTATTCTAAGTGAATAAGCGTAGGAAAATAATCATCTAAGATAGTTAATGTCCACCCAGATTTGAGTGAGAAGTGACCATTTAAACTAAATCTCACTTAACCAAATTACCATTATAGATAATTCAATAAAGTAGTAGTGGAGGCAGAAAGATATGCATTTAATGCATTAATGACAAAGTATTTTCATATATTTTACAAAATTTTGCATTTTCTAAGAAATATAGGCATCGTCATGCCATAAAGCTCTTGCATTAATGATGGTAGATAAGGAAAGGGTATAAAATAATAAGAAACATACTTTATTAGGTTATAAAGTTTATACTAAATTAAGACTTAGAGTGAACCTAAGAGAAAACCAGAGAGCCAAGGTGTGAAAACCCTATACCAATGAGAATTGAGCGCTTTCAGGCACTAAGAGTGAATGATTGCATACAAGGATTACAATCATAGTAAGATTGATTTGGATAAGTGTGGAGAGAGGATTATACATAAATCAAATAGTTGGAGAAGTGAATTGATGCCCAAGCTACCATTAAAGGCCAACATGCTCAAAAGCTGAGGGAATAGTCATAGATCCTGTAATTATAGAAGTTCCATAACCATTTGTGTCTTCAAAAAATTGCACCTACCATGCTTCAGCACTAGTAGGTTTAGGATGGTGAATAAATAGTAGGGATCAATCTTTGAGTAGGCATAATAGGACCCAAAATGGGCACGTATAGTGCCTGAAGTGGTCACTATAAAATTAACAATATAACTAGTGGAAGTAGTGAGCATGGTGTATGTAGACACTAAGATGCTCACCAAAATTTCCTACTAGGTAATGCAATTCCCTTTAGAGGCCATGATAGGGGAGGATTGGCACTCTTTTGTGCACACTTACTAGTTAAAAGAATATAACCACCACACATCCAATCATTTTCAAGACCTCACACAAGATTGGATGTTGGACACATGGTGAAAGATGGTGCAAGGTGATGCCTTATATAATGTCTCAATCTAAGATAAATTGATGGATTTTAGTACAACTAAAATGTATGAGTTAACATGATTTGAAAATTTGGAGGAGCTTGTACAATTCCTACTCTCACATGTCTATGAGGACCACATTTACTTCATAGGGAGGCACTTGAATATTTTAGCACAACTGGTAAAGATAATCACTAGGCTTCTAAATACCAGTAAAGACATCCATCAGATGATGGATGATGAAGAAGAGGTAGAGCACATAGCCTAGTTCCTAAAGTATTTCAATGGGGGTTTCATGTTCCCCATCAAGGAGTGCAAGGACCCCAACATGAGGGCGATGACACACCTTGTAAGCTCTAAACTATGCCCAAGTTGTTGATAGACTGATGTGACTAAGGCATACCTTTGCATCACCTATCACCTGGTACATGATGTGTAATTTTATATTGCCAAATTCATCACTAATGAATTTGTGGAGAATACACAAGAGTGTCATAAGGTAAAAGGGACATTTAGGTGGGGATCCATTCTCATTGTCATTGTCATGGAAGAGATTAGAATTCTAAATGGGGATGAGGGAAACCTCTGGGTCTTTCTAGAGCATAATGACTCCTTGATGTAGAAGTACAAAGACTTCATGAGCCCCCTTTCTTTTAATGCCAAATATAAGACTTGCATCTTGGGATGGTATGAGAGGTACATAGAGGCCTTCGAGATAGAGTGGTGCATCCCTCAAGGGCTCCCTTAGAGCATGTTTGGAATGACAACCTTTGTCGTAATGAAACACTATTGTGTAGTGCACTTATTGCTAGTTAATGGCAATAATTCAGGGTGGATAAAGCTCCCCTACACATTCTCAACAAGATACTTCAAGGATGTACTATACCAAATCCCTAATGCACAATAGTTAGACATTCTAGTAAAGGAACTAGATATGGAGAGGTGCAGGATGAGGTAGTAGTTTGTTCACACAGATGGGAAGGCCACCAAGGACAAAGAAGAAGAATCAAATCACCTAGATATCCACCCCCTTTGGGAAAAAACCATCATTGGGCACATCCATAGGCTCTACTATGAGATGAAACCATAGAAGAAGGGCCTCAATGCCAAGCAAAATGAAGACCCCCCAATCTAGATTGGTGATGAAGGAACACCAGTGCCAATAGACAAGAAGAAGTTTCCCAAGAAGAAGGGGGAAAATTTGGAAGAGATAGAAGAGAGAATAAGGATAAAGATCACCTCAAAATAGGAAGCCTCTCCTTTGACCCCCTCAAATAAGTACATGATATCCACTGAGGAGGTTCGCACTGAAGATCCACAAGAAGAAGAAGAAGTAGGCAAGGGGAAAAGTTCAAAGAAGAACCCTTCCAAAAATAAGATGAAAAAAATAGTGCTGAGGAAAGAGAAGAGGCAAACCAAGGGGAGAAGTATGATGAATAACTCCTAGTAGAGAAAGACTAAGAAGAAGAATAAGGCACTAGAGAAAGCACCAACGCCAATGGAGAAGAGAAGGAGTTGGCCGAGGAAGAGGAGTATGAGCTGAGATATACGGAAAAAGTGTAGAGGGAGTTCATTGAAGATGATGACTTATACATGTTGGTGTATATGTAACCCAAAACTACCACAACCCTAATGCACCATCAAGTTTTTTGGGCTCTCGATTGCTACATGGATGAGCATTAGTTTGACATACTAAAGAAAGCAATCCAAAGCACCAAGAAACCAAAAGAAGGGTATGATTAACAACTTATAAATCCAAAGGATATGAACCCCGTAAGGTTAGATAATATCCTCCTTAAGATGGACTTAGTAGTAACACACAAAAACATCATCAAGGATGTTCACACCAGTAAGTGGAAACATATAGTGCAAGAGGCAAAGGAATAAATAAAAGCAATGAAGCTCAAACTCTAAAATTTGTTTGAATGCATCGAAGAAGTAGAGCCATCCCTTTTAGATGGTGTTGATACTTTATAAATGGAAGAGGTTGATAAGGTTTGTTCATTGGTAGAACAAATATTCCCTTAGATGAAGCCAATGTTAGAGGAAAAAATACCCTTGTGAAGACATTAGAAGAGAGATAAACAAAAAGCTTAATGCGATAGAGGACCTTTTCACCAAATTGGAAGAGGGTGTGGAAGAAATAGATTCCATCTTTTGCAACTTTGCTACTCAAGTATTAGTCATCAATGCATGCTTTCAAAAGGTGAAAGAGGAGACAGACACTTTAATGAAGCATGCTTTCACTATGATCATGATTGATCACTTGAAATTTATGGCACATGTCAACACCTTAAGCACCCAACTAAGAACCTAAGAGTAAGACCTATAAGCACTCTTCTGCACCTTTTAGATAAAATCAAGTGACCAAGGGGACATTTTAGATGGTGGAGTAAGAAGAGCTAAGGAAAGGCTGGAAGCCTTCAGAAAATAGATGGAGAGCATGGATGTGTTTGTACTCAGGGCTACATTGACAAAAGTAAAAGGCGTCATCAAAGAAATTAAGCTTAGCATTTAGGGCTTTGAAAACTTCAAGGTAGAACTATAGTAGGGCACCTCAAATTTTGTGCAATAAAGGCACTAAAAGACTAGTTTAAAGGTGTACTAGAAATTTTATATGGGTTAATGTTGGGCCCATTTTTTTCTATCTAGTGGACCATGCAAACTCAATAAATTTTGGCACGAGGCAATCATTGCAAATGATTGATCATTTGGTAATTTTGGCCCTAGTTGGAAGAATCTTCAAAGATCTTGTACCAACTAGGAGGTAGTTACTTAGTGCTTGGGTTTCAAGGGACATATTTTTGACTCCTACACATGGCAGTTGGATAGTGTAGGTGCTAGAGTAGTGGAGCTAACAGATCAATGACCCTAAACAATAGATCAACACCTGGTATGTACCCATCCAAATTAGGTCAAAGATGCTCCCCTACCTATAAAAACACGCTGAACTCAAAGAAGAGGAGAGACAAAATAACTTAGTGAAGCTCTGCAAAAATTGAGAATGCCATTGATATAGTTTGAGTTAGTATGGATACTAGGAAGAATATGCATTGTAGCACCCAAGTTCATTTGTGAGCCGTTGGGCATGAGTAATTATGAAATGAGTTGAAACTCTATTTATGTTATGAATTGTACTCTATTGATGAACTTTGATTTAATGGAAATGACATTGCATATTTACTTGGTTGTTGATCCATTTCTTATAGTTTAGTACTATTGTATGTTTATGACTTAAGTTCTATAGGAATAATGGCATAATTTTCATTTTTGAATGTATTGTGATGTAAAGGTCTATTCTAGGTTGCTAATGGCATCATTGTGCCATATAATTTTTTTGGTATACTTGTAAAATTGACTAAGTGTTGAAACTAACATGCACTGAATCCCTAGTAACCATACTTAGAGCAATAACTTGAATAATGAACACCTGAGCATAAGCCATTCCCTTGATTTGACTAAGCACTTGAATGACACTTAACTTGTTATCCCTACAACTTGCACCATTAAAAACTATAACTATCCAAACATGAACTTTCTCTAAAAGACTTATGCCCTTGAAAGTTATGTAACTAGTCCAATACAGACTTGTGCCACCATGACTAAGACTATTTCCCTTGAATAGGCTTGTGCCTCTTGATCTTATCTAGAATGACATGCTCTAATAGACCACCTAAGCCCATTTCAAAAATGACTAAGTCCCATCAAGACTAAGGTTGCACTATGTTTCAACTAGCCTAATGTGAGCCCCAGTCCCTTCACTACTATGCTTTGGGTGAGTGCACAAGGCTTGCACCTTATGTGAAATTGATGCCAGTGCATTAGTGCATTTAAATTTTATGCACCCCAAACTTTTATTGTGCTTGCACCTAATTGTATAAATTACAAAACTAACTTGGATTGATTGCTAAGTACATGATTAAGCACATGAACTAAATGAATAAACTTTTGTAAAACAAGCTTTAGGCTTGAAACAAAGACCCATATCATGACATGGGCCTTCTTGAGTAGCTCACACTTACAAACTTGCCAAACTAGGTGATTAGGTCACCTTCTCCTTTATATTTGTAGGCTGGTTGTTTGGAGGAGACTTACAGAGGCATTTATAGGCATAGTTTTGGGCATCTAATGACTTAAGGAGAAAAAAAAGTGCCAAACCTTCACTTCCAATGATTTACAACTTTCCAAATAGTTTTGTACCCTATTCTCAATCTAATTCTTGAAAAGGTATAGTTTTCTGACAATTTATTACAATTTTCATACAACACAATACCATGACCAGGGTCTCTCCTGAGTGTACTAGATGTTTTATGTGTTTATCAAGTCATTCATGAGTGTTTGAGTGCAAAAATATTCTATTTTATTAGGTCAAGTCTGTGTTAATGTTTAAGCAAGGTTCTGGAGGTTTACCATCTTAATGATGGTTCATAAAGATGAGGCTTCCAATCTCAAACTTATGGTCATGGATGTTTAGTACATATACCCCCTAAAACCTATGAAAAGATTAATTATGGTCATGGATGTTTAGTAAATATACCCCCCTAAAACCTATGACAAGCTTTGGTTCCCATGCAGCTCGTGTGGAGAGATATGAGTGCAAGTTTCTAGACTTGGATTTATTTGCCAACCAGTCTATGTAGGATATAGTCTTAGCAATGATTTATAAACCTGGAAGCCTTAATCCAAGTCACTAATTCATGGATATTAAGTCCATAGGGGTGCCTAAATTCCCTAGGATCATTTTTTTTGAGTCTATTTGTGGTGGGAGAAATTAGCACTTGAACAAACAACTCGAATTGACTATGTAGGACTGTGAAGTTCAAGATATATTTCTAAGACCAAACATGGAATTTCATTGCTCTCCCCTATTTGAGTAATTTTATATAGGATCTAAGATAACCTCTGATATCTTTTTATGGTGTCAAACTTACTTGGGAGGTTCTGAGCATACCTCCATGGTAGTGTGGGCCTTATAGGCCTAAGATAGGCTTTTAGGCCTAATTGGCCTTGACTGAGTTTTGAGGGTGTAAGTGACCTGTACATGTTTGGGGATGAGAAAAATCATAATACCTCCTTAATTACCTATTTTCAACCTTCTTCAAATACCCTCAAATGTTCAAACTTCAACTATGTGTTCACTATTCTGCCCTCATTCTTCATATGTTTGCTTATAGATGATAGTGCTAGTCTGAGTTTAGCAGTAGTAGGTAGTTATGAATAGGCTCTCCTTACCTTGAATCCTATGATGATGGAATTCAAACTCTCATTAAACATGATTTTAAGGATTGACAAATTATCTAGGTCATGTGTTTCCCAATTCTATCCCTTACTTGAGTGTAAACTTTCAAATGACCTCAATCATCATGCATAAGCCCTTCATTAGCATACATAGGCATGTTTAGGCCTAAAATCCTATTACAATCATTACATTTCCAATTTATGCTATTGTTAAGCTAGTTCTATGAGAATACTAAGAATCATTTATAAAATAATTATATCTCTATGTCAAATCATCTAATAGTCATTTCTTAGTAAGGTTGAATGTTCACTTTCTCACTTAGGACCTTCCTATAGGTGGTGATTTTACTATTTTGACTATGTTTTTAGGTTTGATATCTCACTTTAAACTTCCCTTAGTGGCCCTATTCAATATATTATAGTCTCAAAAGGTGTTAGGTATCCTTCCTATACCTTTGTTAACCTTTATTGTATGCCCTCTTTAAACTAGCTGCCTTATAGGCTTGTGTCTATTAGGATACAGATTAGTCAAACTTGTAGTGAGGTCTTCTTGAATTTGCTTACATTCCATAAAATCATCCATTCTTACTATTTCTCTATATCTTATATTCACTTGGCTTGATATACAATTGACACCTCTATCTTTAAAACATTCTCATTCACTTTGTGTTTTGCCATAGACTCTGGAGGTTTAGTTAAGCCTCTTGACTGTGTATGACTCTCTTAGAATACCCTTGATCAAGACCAAAACTAACCAATAGTGTTATTTTATAATTCATGGCCTTAATATGTGTGTTTTAAACTTAAAATATAGACTAAGGAATGATATCTTCATAACTTCATCTACGCTCCACTATGTATACAACTTCTACCTTTATTTTAGGCCTAACCCCTCAAAAAAGGTTTAGCCATACCATCATCACCTTATTATTTTCAAATTAGTATTAAGAGATAATAATGTATTAGGATAATATATTAATATTATATATACTTCTTTATGTACCTCAACATCCTTTACACTTGAAGTCATTCATGTTCACCTTCATTTTGCCTGTAGGTGCTAATTGACTATGTATTCATTGTAGGTCTGAGTGAGTTTGAGCACTTGCATTAATTTTTGGATCAATGGTATAGGTTTGGCCATTATATTAATTATATTAAAATATAAATAGATTAATAACCATGTATACTTCTTTACCAATCACTTCTCCCATTTCACCACTGCACCCTGATCTATGCACCTTGAGGTCTGACTAATGGTCTTACCTTCTCAAGACTTTGATTGTGTGTGTGATTTTTTTCATTTTAACAACACCTTGAGGCAATCATGAAAATAATATTATGAATAATATGGATATCACCTATATTTTGGGTCTTTTAAAACTATTTTATCCTCATGTCACTTTCTAAGCATGCAAAATGTCTCAGGTTTGTAGTTATATTCCTAAGTGTGTTTAAAGGAATTATGATTGAGATTACTTGCCCTTGAAGTTAAATTGATGAACTTTAGGTATATATAACCATATATCCTCTCTCATACCTCTTAAATGTCCTCATGACTCTACATTTGAGTCTCTTAATCTCACACACTTCAATTCAACAGTGGAATCTCATCTCCTTAGCCTTACATAATAGGCATAATATGACTATGGGGATTCTAAATTTCAAGGCTAAAATTGAGAATGCTTAGAAATAGGGGAGTGAGGTGAATTGAGGATAAAAAAAAAATGAATTAAGAAAACATGAAAGAGTTGATGTCTAATTGTCCTGACTTGGAACCCTTCACAACCACTATAGTGATACATGCTTATGCTTGTCAGGAGGTCACATAATGTACTTATGACAATCACCCTAGAACATGAATTGAAGGAGTCCCTAGATCTGAAATATATAATTATGGAAGGTAGAGGAGATTTTTAAGGATATTAAGGGACCATTACATATTTTAAAACATCTCTCTCTTCCACATTTGTCCTGAAAGCTTTATAACAAATATACACTTGTCAGCAGTCTGTAAAATGAAAAAAGTATGAAGTTTTGATTGCTCCCATAACCCACACATGTGAAAAAAGGGTATAAGGTGATTTATATGGTCTATAATACCTATATAACACTCATAAATCATTTATTTATATAAACTCCTCCAAAATGCACCAAAACTATTACATCTCTAAACCCTACACAGATGAAGAAGGTCATTAGAGTAAGCAGATTGTTAGCCATTGCTCATAGAGTATAGGGCATAGATTTTCAAAAAGTTACCATGAATAATAAGTTCAAGAGACCCTATTACTTTCTACAAAGTTTGAGGTCTTGATCTTCTCTCACATGGCCATACCATCCACAAACTTGAAAGCCTTCTTGGCTACTAAAGAGCTTGATGGAGAGAAGGTCGGTTCTGAGCTTGTCTTGAATTATCCTATCATGAAACTTATCTAAGATGTCTAATATAAGCCCACCTACAACCTCTAATATCCATCTATACTGAATGACCATATAGGTCTGTACAATCTGTAGAAAACACCTAAAAATCCTTCTTTTTATACTTTTTCTCCATGTTTCAATATTTGACCCACAATTGAAGGATGAAGAGAGGGAAAACATGAGTTAAATGACACTTTAAAGTAGGATATATGGTAGGGGGAACTGGAGAGACACATCTTAGCATGTGTGGGGTCTACTTGGTGAGTGGGGAGTGAATATAAGTTTCAAAATGGGCCTTTAAGGATGTGAAATGCCTAGTGGTGGATATAAGATGGGGATATAACCTTTTAATACCCTTCTCAAGATATTAAAAACTTGAAATTTCACCTTTAATAATGATTTTATAAGGCATATAGATTCATATGAGGCATTTGAGGGGTATTTTATGGCTTATAAGGGTGAATTGAGGTGCAAATTAGGCTTAGATGAGTATATCATAGACAATGATCTTAAACACTCTATTTATATTCACATTATGACCTCAAACAATTTTTAAACACACATACTATTGCCAAGGTTTCCCCTTCTTGAACAGGCTTAAACTGGTCTAAAACTATAAGGATTAGAAACCTCATTTTCTCTAAATTACCTAAATATTTACTAAATGACCTTAATCAAATCAAACAAGGTTAATACATGACCTTACAAGACTTCTTGACACTTCCTCTCTCACTCGAGGACCATAATGAGGACTAACACATCACTAATAGACCTCTTAACAACCATGACATAATGAACTTACAAGCATACTCCATGACACCTCCAACAATGTTAAATGATTTCAAGAAGCATTCATAAGACATGACAAGTTTAGGTAATATAGATGAGCTTAGAGGGGTTCTCATGCAAGTTTTTGATGGTAGGGGTTGAAATTTGGCCTATGAGGCTAAAAATGTCAACATTTTTGGTGAATCTGAGGGGTGACCAACCTGATGGTCAAAAGAACCCACTGACTCAAGAATGACATCATGACTTATATATGGTAATAAGACTTGATGACCATCTTAGACTGCAACAAACTAATAGGAATCAAACAAAAACAAATAAATAAATAACACCTAAACCTAAGAAACACACCTAGCCTAAGGAAAACAATAATACAAAATAACAAAACAACAAGGCAATAAACTATACTTGTGTTTGACACACTTATTGGAACATGACAACAAACTAATATAAACAACTAACCTAATATGAACTTCTTTCCTGCAATATCAAATAGAAAACTTGTTTGATCACTATGGCACTATGAGGTTTGATTTCCATGTCTTGATTTGAGTTCAACCAAACATTGGTCACTATATGAGAACACCCAATTGCATTTAGGGGCATTGGCATATTCATGGCCTCTTAGAGAAGAAACTTGACTTTCTTGTTTTACCCTTAGGTGAATGGGTTGGCTAAATGAGCCAAGCACCTAATCATACTCATTCCACACTTGTCTTCCTTACATCAACAATCTGATTTCTACCTTAGTTATGAGCTATTGATGGTTTATCATACTCTCATGCAATGATTGTCATGGCCACTCAATTGTTAGGCTTTAGTTAGTGCCTCCATTCTTCTCCATTTGGGATGGTGGTTTGTCAAATACTTTAAATTCTTGATTCAACCTATGGGACTCAAGATGAATAACTACCATAGTATTCTCTACAAGACCCTCCTCAAGCTCCTCATGGGGTAGAGATGTACTCTCCAATCTTGAACAAAAATTCTCTAAGTCTTCCTAAAATGCCATCTCTTCATGATTAATGGAAAAGACATAGAGTTAATTACCATTCTTACCATTTACCAATGAAGCATCATGTTTATCATTCATCCCCAACTCTCTCATAGAATCATGACAAGTCTCATGACCTATTACAACTTGGTCATCTTCTTCTTTTGTGGAGAATGGGATCTCTTCAATCCATTAAAACTCCAGATCATCTTGTCTTGGTATTTTAAAGTTTGAAATGCTTTCCCCAAGATTTAAAACATTTGTGGTAGCTTCATTTGATGCCTCAAATTGTGATCCTCTTCCCCATTCAAATATGCTATATGTAGTTCTTCAATCTCACTCTAGAAATAATGATACAAATGCTACCAAGGGTCATCTAACTCACTTGGGATGTTTTGAGCTTCATCAATGGTCTCATGTGAGTTGTTTCCATGACTATCTTTGATGAGGGAAGTTAATTGTATTTCATCTTTATTAGCTTCAACCTCTTGCCATTGTAGTTGCCCCACATCATCTAACTTCCTTTCATGCTCAAACTCTGATCTATTGGGATGAATGGGGGTTCTAATAATGATTTCCTCTTCATAGATACTTGAGGTGTTCTCTTTAAAGTGATATTGGAACTTAGTTTTAGCTACAACATGATCCAACTCTTGAAGGACTGCAACTTCCCAAACTTGAATGCTTAAAGTCTATATTCAATGTACTTGGTTCCTCTTCACAAGAGGAGAGGGTAATGTACTTCATTAGCTTGTTTTATAGCTACTAGGGTATTCTTCCAACTTGGAGCTTTAGGAACATCAATCTTGGACACCACACTATTCTTATTGAATTATTTAATTGCCTTATAAAACTAATATATACTTTAATGCTCATAAGTGGATGCAATATGAAAAGTTGATGATAAATTTGGAAAACTTGAGACATCTCCTAAACTAACCTTCATACATCTCTTCTCTTCTTGGCTCTAAATCTACATAGGAGAGGTTATCTTTCAAGGGCATGTATAACATAGTCTAGTGTTCTAACCTATGAAGGCTTCCAAGATAAAGTTGTTGCAGGCTCTTGAGAAGGCATGGGTGAATCTTGAAGATGATCTAAAACACATGGATCTTGATAAGGAGCAGGAGGTCGATTATAATCTGCCATTGAAATGTTTGGTGTGTAAGGATAAATATAAAACTTAGAGAGTGATTTAGACCTGATTTTGACCCCTACACCATACCCAAGCTTGCATACCATATAAGACAAGTCAAAGGACATGCATCCCCTAATCTTGGCCATAGAGTCACTAGACAAACATAGATCAAAATGAGGTGACAAGTCTACAATGATGATGTCTTATGCAATTAAAAGCTTGGGGTAAGCATGAAGGGTGAGTGATAGTTTTTTGATAAGGCCAAATATTCTTTTAGGTAACCCATTCCATTTTAATTCAAAGTTGGAAGTAGGATCATACACCAAATTCAAACTGTCAACCACTAGCTTAGGGATAACTAATTTTCTTGCCCTATCATTAAATAAGCAATTAAGAAAAAAGAAATATCCAATGATCACTAAGGTAAGAAAAATAAATGGAGTGGCTATTCTAGATTTCTGTTCTTGTCTTGTAAGGACATTTTTTTTATAGACAAGGGCTTGGTGTTCAACTTGCTTCTATTGTCATGATTGATTAGGAGGATAAGAGGGTTTCCAAGGAGGTGGAGGAGGTTCACAATGAGGTTGATAATATTGGTAGTAAGAAGGCTCATTATAGGACTAATAAGGGTCAATACAAGGTCGATAGGGTCATAATGGAGTTGATGTATGTCATAAGGCTGCTAATAATGAGGTAAATGACAAGTTATTTTAATAGGTAGTTATAACTAATGATGAGGCACATATATAACAATGTAAACCATAAATAAGAATTGATCTTACCCTTATATGCTAACTTATGACACCTTCCAATATGAAACATGACTACAAATCCTTTCCTAAGTGTTTGAAGGTACTCAAGATGACTTCAAGGCTACAAGTGAGTGCTATAATGGTTGAATCTTGTCCCACCAAGCATGATAAAAATTGTTAGCAACCCAAATTTCACCCTGTGAAGGAGAGTATTTAATTATAATTCAAACCTAGACTAACATGGGAATGGCCTAAAGTCTATGGGTGACCTTATCATTAGACCATACCTCTAGATTATGGGGTTGGCTCCCTTGGGGCATCCATTTGGATCAATTTACTAAAGCCAATTATTATTGGGGTGAAAAGGGATAGAAATTAAATAAAATAAATATATTCTAAGGGGTGGTGATGCACCAATATAATCATTCATCCACTCAATTTGGAATTAAAAAACACTAGTAAGTAATACAAGTGTCAAAATCTTCTAACTCTAAAGAATTCTATGCAAAAGTGTTTCACATAAAGGCTTCACTAAGTGGTCAAAACATGAGGTTAATGATGGAAGGCTTGGATCAAGGCACTAACCAATCAAATATCCATTCCAAGATTAACCACTTAACATTATAACACTATAAGTGACATGCCTAAGATCATATACTAGAAATTAGGTAAGATTAGGGCCTGATAAGGGAGAAAACTACTACATGTGCAAATAAACAAAATAGAACACACTAAACCTGTATTAAAAAGTCTAAAAATCATTTACATTAGCTTAAGAGGTTACAAAGTGATAATCTAGGTATATTATCCTCATGCCTAAGAGAGGGATACCAAAATAGGCCTTTAAAACTTAATAAATAGAAGTACATGGAGAGAAGAAGAGGGAGAGTGGCATATAAGTCTTTAAAGAATTCAATAGATCATGACTTACTCCAAATGATAGTTAAAACAATCTTCCATGCATTGAAGCATTTTTAAAGAGTGTCCTTATGATGGTCAAAGTATAATTTTAGTAAGATTTGACCCATGAAAAGTCTATGCATTCCATCTTCATTAAAATCCCTCTCTTTTATTAGTTAAAAGACATTAAAGAGGTCTAAATAATCCATCATAAATCATACAAAAACTTGTCCTCCTTTTGAGCATATTGACCAAGTCAAGAAACTATTCTTCCTCCATTATGACCATGGATTGAGTATTGATTTCCCCTTAAGGATTAGAGACATGGGTGATAAACCTACATTAACTCCCTCAATATCCTCTCTACATCAACCTTCAACTCTCTTTGTTGACTAAGTAGGCCAAATAAGCGAATTAAGCATAGTATCTTGATTTCTAGTGCTTGATTAGAATGAAAGCCTATATTATACCTTAGGATAATATGAAAAAGTGATATTTAGGCCTAAAATTCTCATATCATGACATGGACCTTCTTGAGTAACTCATACTTGCAAACTTGCCAAACTAGGTGACTAGGTCACCTTCTCCTTCATATCTACATACTGACTATTTGGAGGAGACTTACAGAGGCATTTACAAGCATATTTTTAGGAATTTAATGACTTGATGAGACAAAACAAGTTCCAAACCTTCACATACAATGATTTTCAACTTTTTGAATAGTTATGTACCCTATTATCTATCCAATTCTTGAAAAAGTATAATTTTCTAACAATTTCATATAACTTATGTACAACAAAATACCATGACCAAGGTCTCTCTTGAGTGAAATATATGTTTTAGGTGTTTATTAGGTCATTAAAGAGTGTTTGTGTGCAAAAATCTTCACTTTTCTTAGGTCAGGTCAGTGTTAGGGTTTAAACAAGGTTTTGGAGGTCTACCATCTTAATGATGGTTCGTAAAAATGAGACCTCCAATCCAAAACTTATGGTCATGGATGTTTAGTACATATACCCCCCTAAAACCTTTGAAAATATTTGGTTCCCATGTAGCTAGTGTGGAGAGATATGAGTACAATTTGGTAGACTTAGAGTTCTTTATTAGGTAGTCTGTATAGGCTACAATCTTAGCAATGATTCACAAACCTAGGCTTCTCAATCCAAGTCACTCTTTTATGGATATTAAGTCCATATGGGTGCCTAAATAACCTATGATAATTTTCCTTGAGTCCTTTTTTGGTGGGAGATACAAGCACTTGAACAGATAACTCAAATTGACTATCTAGGGCTGTGAAGTTTGAGATAGACTTTTAGGACCAAACTTGACATTTCATTGCTCTCCCCTATTTGATTCATTATATATAAGATCTAAGACAACCTATTATACATTATTATGGTTTCAAACTTTCTTGGGAGGTTTTGAGCATACTTCCATGGTGGTGTGGGACTTATAGGCCTAAGACATGCTTTTAGGCCTAATTGGCTTTGACTGAGTTTTAAGGGTCTGAGTGACTTATATGTGTTTGGGGCTTGTTATAGCACAAAAATGCACCCCTATGGGAGATTTTTTAGGCTCTCCCACTTTGGGTTATAATCATGGGAACAACCTCAGAATGTGGGTATCCTATAGTGAGGTTGAGCCTCTAGGAATTTTAAAGATGATAGTTCCTCTCTGGTGGATCACCTAAACTACTGCTAAAATGAAACTTTCATGGGAAAAGGGTTAGAAAAGGGAAAAAGGGATCTTAAGAATGCTAACAGGTGATGCATCAAATCTAAATGGACAATCATCTATGCTTGAACCTACAATAGATCAGTCATGAGGTGACTTAGGCTTGCAGGATCTCAGGATCAAGCTAACACATGCTGGAATAGGTTCAGGGAGAACACTAGTCCTAACTTACAAAACTTGAAAAGACTTAAAAGAGGTAAGAAACAAGATAATGGATTAGGAATACATGCATTCACAAATCCACAAAGCAACAAACATACTAAATCACTAATCAAAGATAGGATATGGGCAAAGAAATTTCGTCTCATGACATTAAAGAGGTAGTTGTAATAATATCTTGGTAGGGTTGAGCCTAACCAAAGGAGCATGATTTTACAAATGTCTCAATGGGCATCCATCTCCCAACAAGATGAAAAAAACTCTATAAAACTAAGAACCTTTAGAAATGGAAAATCTCATGATATATATAGAGAAATGGAAGAGAGACACAAGGAGGGCCATGTAATAGAAAAGAGAGAGGAAGAAGACATTGGAGACTGAGGCCATTGTCATTGTCTTGCCTTGACCATGAAACACATCACCTATGATCACCATATATCTCCTCGAGCCCTTCTCATGTATTGGATTTTCCCTTTATGAGGACCACACCTCCATGATTGTAACATCATGATTAACTTGTTCTTGGATGACTGTTTGTTTGCTTTGATTGAATTCATGCCACTACATTCATTTCTCATCTACCCATGGAGACAAAAATTGATTATTAAGGAAAACCAATCCAAGACATTAGTTTTCCTATAGTTAATGTATTGAATATATAGCCTCCCTTTGAAAAATAACCTCTGCCTTCTTAGATGCATCTATTCCATTCATCCACTCTGCATCTTACCACTTATCCTTTGTTGATTGGCCTTTCTATTCCAACTTGTGGCATGCAGTAGCTTTGTCATTCATTACTTTCCGGTCTCTTGTGTTTCTGGATAGCTTAGGTCAAGCTCTTGAAAAAATCCTAGTTTACTTCATATGGAGTAACTCAAGCTTTTGCATCTTCTTTACTTATGAAAGTCCTTTAAGTGAAGCAGTTGGAGAAACCTGATTTACTCTACCATGAGTAATTTGGGTTTTCCAAGCTTCTCAACTTTAGGCTTTCTCACGTCTAAATCTTTGGACTTCTCCCTATTGAAGTCTTCAAACTTCTCCCTATTAAAGTCTTTAGACTTTTTTGAGTTGAAGTCTTCGGACTTCTGCCTACCCAAGACTTTAGGTTCTTCCTTATGGATTACTTTGGATTTGTTTTTCATGAACAAATTTTCCATGGGAATTCTTTTCCCGAGGTAAAATATCTAAAGGAATTCCTTTGAACAAATCATTGGAAGGTTTTGTCCTTTTATTTTCCTTGAGAATTTTTTTTGAAGGAATTCTTTGCCTTTTTGTCTTTCATTTTTAGCTTTTCAAACTTCTTCTGGATGAAGACTTGCTCCTTAGAAAACTTGAGAAGCACCCTCAAACACCAAATTAGAATTTTGGCACCTCCTTACTTCAGATTTTTCTCAATTGATTACTTATAAAAAGGAGAAGTTGAACTACCCCAAAAACCTAAATTTGTCATTGCTGGAAAACCTGAAGTCTTCCCAAAGACTTTCTATTCTCTTGCTTTGAAAGTCCCTCCTCCCATGCTTAGGAAAAATTTGATATGGGGGCCAAAAAATGGCCAATAGGGTTGTAAAACCATCATAATACCTCTTTAATTACCTATTTTCAACCTTATAAAACTACCCTAATATTCTCAAACTTGAACTATGTGTTCACTATTCTGCCCTCATTCTTCATATGTCTACCCATAGATGACAATGCTAGTTTAAATTTAACAATAGTAGGGAGTTTTGAATAGGCTCTCCTTACCTTACACCCTATGATGATGGAATTTAAACTCTCATTCAACATGATTTTAATTAATATCAACTTATCTGGGTCATGTGCTTACCAATTCTATCCCTTACTTGCTTTCATGGGAGTTTAAACTTTCAAATGACCTCAATCATCATGCATAAGCCCTTAACTAGCATACACAGGCCTATTTGGGCCTAATTAGGCCTAAAAGCCTATTTCAATCATTACATTTATAATGGATACTTAGGTTAAGACAATTCCAAGGGAATACTAAGAATCATTTATAAAACAAGTATATCTCTATGTCAAACCATCCAACTGTCATTTGTTAGCAAGGTTGAATGTTTACTTTCCCTCTTAACACCTCCTTGTAGGTGGTGATTTTGCCATTTTGACTGTGTTTTTAGGCTTGAGATCTCACTGTCAACTTTCCTCAGTGGCCCTCTTCAATATATTATAGTCTTAAAAGGTGTTAGGTATCCTTCATATACCTTTGTTAACATTCATTATATGCCCTCTTTAAACTAGCTGCCTTATAGTCCTATGTCTATTAGGACTGAGATTGGTCAAACTTGTAGCTAGGTTTTATTGAATTTTCTTACATGCCCTAACATCATCCATTTTTACCATTGACCTAGATCTTTTATTCACTTTGATTGATAGATAACTATCATCTCTATCTTTAAAAAAATCTCATTCACTTTGTGTTCTACCATGGACTCTAGAGGTTTAGTTAAGCCTCTTAGCCATGTATGACTCTCTTGGAATACCCTTGATCAAGACCAAAATTGACAAATAGTTTTATTTTATAATTCATGGCCTTAATATGCATGTTTTAAACTTGAAATATGGACTAAGGAATGATATCTTCATAACTTCATCTATACCTCACTATGCATACAACTTGTACCTTATTTTTAGGCCTAACCCCTCAAAAAAGGTTTAGACATACCATCATCACCTTGTTGTTTTCAAAGTAGTATTAAGAGATAACAATGTTTTAGGAGAACATATCAATATTATATATACTTATTTATATACCTCTACATCCTTTACACTTGAAGTCATTCATGTTCACCTTTATTTTGCCTATAGGTGCTAATTGACTGTATATTCATTATAGGCCTGAGTGAGTTTGAGCACTTGCAATAATTTTGGCTTAATCATATAGGTTTGGCCACTGTATTCATTCTCCTAAACTCTCAAGAGGTTCATAACCATGTATACCTCTTTACCAATCACTTATCCCATTTCACCACTACAATCCTATGTATGCATCTTGAGGTCTGATGACTGGTCTTACCTTCTCAAGACTCTGACTGTGTGTGTGAATGTTTGACTTTTAACAAAACCTTCAAGCCATCCTAAGCATCATATCATTAATAATATGAATATCATCTATAGTCAAGGTCTTTTAAAACTCTTCTCTCCTCATGTCACCTTCTAAACATGCCAAATATCTTAGGTCTGTAGTTATATTCCTGAGTTTGCTCAAAGGATTATGATTGAGCTTACTTGCCCTTAAAATGGATTTGAAGCACTTGGAGTATATCTGACCTTATCTTCTCTATCATACCTCTTACATGTCCTCACAAATTTTTATTTGGGTCTCTCAACCTCACATACTTCAATTCAATAGTGGAGTCTCATCTTCTTAGCCTTACACAATATGCATGATATGTTTGTGGGGATTATACATTTCAAGGCTAAAATTGAGAATGATTAGAAATAAGGGAGTGAGGGGCCTTAAGGATAAAAAACAAGGAATGGGGACAACATGAAGGATCTGATGTCTATTTGTATTGACTTGGAACCCTTCACAACCAATACAGTGGCATAGGCTTATGCTTGTCAGGAGGTCACATAATGTACTTATGATAATCACCCTAGAACATGACTTGAAGGAGTCCCTAGATCTGACCTAGATAAGTATGGAAGGTAGAGGATATTTTAAAGGATCTTAAGTGACCATTACATATTTGAAAACATCTCTCTCTTCCACATTTATGTCCTAAAGGCTCTGCAATAAACATACACTTGTCTGTAGTCTACAAAATGAAAAAAGTATGAAGTATTACTTGCTCCCATAACACACACATGTTAACCAAGGGTAGAGGGTGATTGATATTGTCTATAAGGACCTATACAACACACATAAATAATTAATTTTTAGAAACTCTTCCAAAATGTACCAAAACCATTGCATCTCTAAACCCTGCACAAATGAAAAAGGTCATTGGAGTGACCAGATTGTTAGCCATTGATCATAGAGTATAGGGCATGGATTTTCAAACAATTACCATTAATAATAATGTAAATATACCCTTTTAATTTACCTAAATTTTATATCCTAATCTTCTCTCACATGCCCATACCATCCACAAACTTGAAAGCCTTTCTGGGCTGCCAAAGAGCTCGGTGGAGAGAGAAGGTTAGTTTTGAGTTTGTCTTGAATCCTCATGCCATGAAAATTTTCTAAGACATCTGACATAAGCCCACATAAAACCTTTGATTTCTCTCTATATGGAATGATTTTACAAGTTTGTACAATCTATAAAAACACCTAAAAATCCTTTTTTTAAAGATTTTCTCCATGTTTCAAATTTTGACCCACCATTTAAGGATGAAGAGAGGGAAAACATGATTTAAATTACACTTTAAAGTAGGAGATATGATAGGGGGAGCTGGAGAGACACATCTTGGCATGTGTGGGGTCCACTTGGTGAGTAGGGAGTAAATATGAGTTTCAAAATGGGCCTTTAAGGACATGAGATGCTTAGTGGTGGATATAAGATGAGGATGAAACCTTTTAAGACCCTTATCAAGCTATGAAACACTTGAAATTTCACCTCTCCTTAGGATTTTATAAGGCATATAGACTCATATGAGGCATTTGAGGGGTATTTGATGGCTTTTAAGGGTGAATTGAGGTACAAATTGGGCTTCAATGAGTATATCATAGACAATAACCTTAAACACACTATTTATATTCATATTATGACCTCAAAAAATGTTTAAACACCCTTACATCCCATTAGAAAGGTTTCTCCTTCTTGAAAAGGCTTAAATTGGTCTAAAACTATAAGGATTAGAAACCTCATTTTCTCCAAATTACCTTAATATTTGACAAATGACCTTAATCTTATCAAATAGGGTTAAGACCATTGATTGGACCTTGAAAGACTTCTTGACACTTCCTCTCTCACTCCAAGACTAACATTAGGACTAACACATCACCATAGACCTCTAAACAATCATGACATAATGAACTTACAATCATACTCCCTGATACCTCCAATAATGTTAAATGATTTCAAGAATAATTAATAATACATGATAAGTTTAGGTAATAGAGATGAGTTTAGAGGGGTTCTCATGTGAGTTTTTGATGGTAGGGATTGACATTTGGCCTGTGAGGCCAAAAATGTCAACAATATGATCACATGTTCTTTGACATAATTAATACAATTGATTTTATTATTAAAGATAAAGATAAGGTTGCTTGGTTTGTAGAAGGTTTATGACCTAAAATAAGGTTCACTATCATGTAAACCTAGTTATCCACCAAAGCTGATGCTCGATTTACTGCGCTCAGGGTTGAGTATATATAAGACTATGCAGATCTTCCATCAGTAGAATCAAATGTATAATCTAGGTTAAATACTTGTATGAAGAGGATGAATGAAATGCTTGAAAATTATAAGCCTAAATTAGGCTTATGGTGCATACAATGTGGTTATGAGGGACATCATAGGAATGATTGCCTGGTAATTAAATAGAATTTTGATAACTTTATAGGGTAGTGGGACATCTTACATCCAAATTCCTTCTCCTTTAGAAATATATTCAAAAATCACACATGTATTACAAATTTTACAAATCTAAAAATCATGATGAGACTAGTTATCACATATTTCAAGAGTTAAAGCAAGATATAACAAAGAATGTCTTTGTAGTTGTGACCGAATAGATACCCACTATGAAGTAAGTAATTATAGGACCATATGTGGAGATGATGAATATGACTCAAGGTAGTAAAATTTGGGTGCCTTTATTAGCACATTATCAGATGCTACCATCACCATAGTACTAGCCATAAGGTCTAGCTAGTTAGAATAATGCATCATCTCCATCATACAATATTTTGGTCAGTATGCGTAGTGATGGAACAACATGAATCTTCAACAACAATAAGCAACTTGAACCACAAGTTCTCTTAAGCATTAGTATGGAGGATATGATGCATAGATAAATCAATAGGGAGGGTATATTGGATAACAATCCCAAGGTTGGGGATATTAACATAATAGAGGAGGATATCGGGGAAGATATCATGGTAGATATCAAGGAGGTTTAAATAATGACAATTGGTAAAATTGATATCCAATGTAATGTTATCTATGTGGTGCATATAATCATTATGTGAAAAACTATCCCACCAATCCCCAAAGGCAAGTTTATTTTGTATATTATAGTATTAGAGTTCAACATCAAATGAAATACTACCTTGTTATTGAAAAACAAAGGAAGGAGAAGCTAATGTGAAACATAAACATGATTAATGCATAGCTAAAGAAAAATGCATTTGTGCAAGCCATCTCAAGGCAACACAGGGATGAATAAGGGTTAATTTCATTATATGCCTTAAGGGTCTAGGTATAAGAAAAGTTCAACAGCATAAGTATCCTGACCTCATAAATAAAAATAATTTAATGCATCAAATAGTGCATGTATTACAATAAGTACAATAAAAACCAACTTCTAATGAGGATAATACTGCTATTGATGCTCAAATGTATGGATAAATTATTTAGATCTTGTGACAAGAGGGAATTATGACTAATTTGATAGATATAATGAAAATAATCATCACATTATGCAATGAGTATATATATCAAAATATCACAAACCTCTTTCACAATCATCTAGAGAGTACACAATGAGGACAGTCAAGGTCTGACAAAGTAGTTTGATACATCAAGACCAAGAAGCCCTAGGATGTGGATTCATGAATAGACATCGAGTTGTCTAGATATGAAATCACAAATGCAGTATTTGAATTTGGTAGTACTGTTAATATTATTCCTTCTTCTAGATGTGAAAATATTAACCAACCAACTCTGAGTTATAGTCCAGTAACATTAAGCTAAGTGGATTATGATGGAGTTGAACCCATTGGCCAATTAAAGGATGTTGAAATTAAGTTATTTAAACTTATCTTAAAAGTAGACTTTGAGGTCATTGACATGAAGATAACATAGAACCATCATACTACCTTTATCAATAAGAAATTGGCCTACGATGGCCAAATGATTATTAACACTATGTGCAATCAGTTAAAAGTGCATCAAAAAGATAAAATAGTAGTCATACCTCTAACCAAATCTAAACAGAAGCCATATATAATTCCTAAATAAATATAACCTCATTATGCTTATGAGGACAATAATTAGTTTAAGGTGGGGATAAATGAAATATAAATTATGGTGTGCACTATTGAATGTAAGAAGTAAAAGCCCAATATTGTGTAATAGGAATAACTACTGGTATTTAAACTAGTTATCACAAAGTCATCGAATGTGTTTCTCCTTCAGTATGTTGACCAACAATATTTGAGGTAGATTTTTTATATAATAATACTAAAATTATGATGGTTTACATTGAACCTACTCCTAAAGGAATCTTACCCTAGGATTCAGCCTCATCCATAAGTGGTGACTCGAATGCACATATCCTAAATTGGTCCTATAAAGATTATGAGTTGAGACCTATCCACATGGTGTTTACTATAAAATGCTAAATACCTCAATATTTTATGATTGAGGATCTTAATCCATTCATCCTAAGTCTTAAACACCATGTAATCACTTAGATATGCACTAAAAGTAACTACCACAACATGGTGGGCCATGTATAGAAACATAGATATGATTTGGGAGGATGCCTATGAAATATTGCATTCAAGGTTTTAGCTACCAACTAGTATTAAAACATAATGACCCTTATTTCAAGAGTGCTAATTCCCTAAACTACACATTCATTAGGGTGTAGACATATTGAATACATAGGGAATATAACCTTGATATTCGGTGCACATATTTAGTCATACTCTTGCACCTCTTACAACACCCTAGTATATGCATCAAGAGCATAGAAGAGAAACCAAATATTGGTTGCAAGTTTATCAAGATTTAATATAAACATTTTTATTTGAAGATGATAATCCTTTAGTACAAAATACCCTTCAAAAGATCAAAATTTTTATATGTCACATATGTAGAAGAAGAAAAGTCATGTAGCGTTGACATCCCACAATGGGAAGGCAAACACATTTTAAAAGATAGTATGCCTAGTGGATCAGGCAAAATATATCAAAAATAGTTACGAAAGATGTAAGAAAATATTGGGATAAAAGCAACCCCTAAGCTTACATCAGTGGGAGAATATTGGGGACAAGAATAAATCTCTAAAGTCTTGCAATTATTAAGAGACTACCAGGATGTGTTTCTAAGTAAATTTTTAGAGGTCAAAAGCATAGATCTATCCTTGGGTGAGATGCACATTGAGCTAAAGGAATGCATGTGCTTGATTAAAAAGTGACCATCTAGAGTCAATCATAACATGAAAAATAAAGTAAAGTTTGAATTGGGTTGAATACAAGAAGCTAGAATTAGTTATCTAGTTGAGAAGATAGAATGGGTGAGCCCCATGGTGGTATAACCTAAGAAGATGAGAGAAATATAGGTGATTGGGGATTACATCAAACTCAATGAATTTTGCATCAATGATCCATTTCCTATCCCTTTTATGGATGAATTACTTGAATTTATCACTGGACATGAGGTATATTCCTTTATGGATGGGTTCCATGGGTACCAACAAATTCCAATTGCCAAAGAAGATCGGGCCAAAACTACCTTTGATACTAATTAGGGGTCATTTGCATATAATTTAATGCCATTTGGTTTAAATAATGCACCTTATATCTTTTCTAGAGTTGTGGTAAATGCATTTAAAGACTTCATTCATGATTTCCTAGAGGTGTATCTAGATGAATGGTTTATCTTTTTTCTATTTAAAGAGTACTTATCAAAGCTCAGATTGATGTCAGAGTGATGTAGGGCTTTGTACATCACCTTAAATTTAAATAAATGTCTATTATTTACACCTTTTCATATTTTGTTGGGTCACATAGTACGCAATGATGAGATTCTAGTTGATCTAACTAAAATTGTTGTTATAGTAGGAATGCCACCTCTTACAAACTCAACTAAAGTGTGCACCTTTCTTGGTCATACCAACTATTATAAGAAATTCATAAAAGGATACAACTATATCAATAGCCATAGGAAAAGATGTTGTGTAAAGACACCAAATTTGAATGGAAACTTGAGTGTCAAACAACATTTATTGATCTAAAGTAGAGGTTGGTAACAACACCCATCTTGGTATTTTCTAACTAGAAAAAGCCATTTCATATACATGTCAATGCTTTGGGCACTATAGTAGGAACCATCTTAGCACAACTAGATGAAGGTGGGATAGACCATCCAATACATTTTTCAAGTAGGAAACTCTCCTCTAAAGAAAATAATTACACAACCACTAAGAGAGAAACACTTGCCATAGTGTTTACATTATAAAAATTCAAGCATTACTTGCTGGCTACTCCTTTTAAATTCTTCATAGACTATAGACATTACGATATTTGGTCAATAAACCAATACTAGGGGGAAGGATCTTCAGGTGGTTGGTGTTCTTCTAGGAATTCCAATTCCAAATCAATGTGAAACCAAGATGGGAGAATGTGGCCTCAGATCATCTCATTAGATTGTACAATGGGGAAGAACCAAAGGAACTCAAAGATGAATCTTCTGATGTGCATCTATTTAGAACTATTATAGTTCTAGATAACATGAAGGACATCACAAACTTCTTGGAATAAAGAAAATTTCCTACACATTATACAAAGAGGGAAAAGAAATAGATGGTTACCAGAGCTATACCATATAGCTTCATTGATGGTTTCTTGCACAAGCTGGGTAAAGATGATGTACTACACAAGGTAGCTCTAGAACATGAGTGACCCCAATTGCTATAATAATCTCGCCAAGGCATTATAGGAGGAAACTTCATAGGATATTCTACTACCAAGAAAACACTTTAGAGTGGTTTATGGTGGTCTACACTTTTACAAGATGTGGATGGAGTTTCTAAACACTGCAACATCTATCAATGAATGGGTAAGCCTAATCAAAGAGATGAAATACCTTTGGTTCCTATGCTTGAGTAAAAACCTTTTTAACAATGGGGAATTTATTTTTTCTAACTTATATCTCCTCGAGCAAGCACAATCATGCCATAGACATTATCATAGTAACTGACTATTTCATGTAGAATTTGTTGTTACTTTAAGCTATGGTGGGAAGGATGCTACCAAGTTCTTATATGAAAACATTATTACATGATTAGGATGTATAATTAAGTTGGTAAGTGATAGAGGCACACAATTTATCAATAATAATATTAATACTCTCATGGAAGAATTCATGATATCATACCACAAAAGTATAACTTACCATCTACAAGCTAATGGACATTTAAAAACATTAAATAAAATTTTGGATAAGATGCTGACAAAAATTTATAATGTTTAGAGATGATCAGGAGGATCACATTCCTACAATTCTATGGGCCTATTTCACACATTACAAGTACACCACCATATTCACTCCTTTCCAATTAATATATGGCATCGAGGTAGTAATGCCCATGGTGTACATTGTATCTAGCTATGCATTACAATGATCATGAGGTTAGGGGATTAGGATTAATTAAGGGCATAATTTATGGATTTAAATAATATGGAAGAAGATAGGATAAGAGCACATTGTACCCAACAAATCAATAAATAAAGTCAAAAAGCATGGCATGATCATAATCTACGATCTAAGCAATTCTACTTGGATCAAACTATATTGCTTTATGAGAACAAATTTAAAGCATTCCCATAAAAGCTATGCATACAATGGAAAGGACCCTGTATCATTCACAAAGTATCACCATAGGGTACCATAGTGCTAAATTATTTTTAGGGAACTATTTTACCAGGGTGAATTAATGGTTGTAGGCTTAAACCATATCATCTTTAATCTCTATCATGTTGCTAAATATTGAGTGGGTGCTGAGTAACACCACGTAGTTAGGATTTTTTTTAATGTTATATATTTTTCAATTTTGTTTTTTAGGTTATAATGTTTATGGGTGCTTTATGAGAACAAATTTAAAGCATTCCCAGAAAAGCTATGCATACAATGGAAAGGACCCTACATCATTCACAAAGTATCACCATAGGGTACCATAGTGCTAAATTATTTGTAGGGAACTAATATACCAGGGTGAATTGATGGTTGTAGGCTTAAACCATATCATCTTTAATCTCTATCATGCTTCTAAAAATTGAGTGGGTGCTAAGTAACACCATGTAGTTAGGATTTTTTTTAATGTTATTTATTTTTGCAACACATCATAACCACTATAACCAAATCTTATCATAGGATGTGACCACCTGGCTGAGATATCTCACCCAAAATAGCTAGACACCACTACACCAAGCTTAGTAATTAAGTTTGGGAAGGTGGTGAAAAGTTAAGTATGATAGATGGAAGGCCAACAATTAGGTTAGATAATTAATAATGCAGTATCTCAAAATATTTCAACAATTTTTAAGTATATTTACCAATAACATGACAAGTGGATGCATACAACAAATTGATTAATTAAAGGGACATCTACTCACTAGAAATAACTGCAAGGGCTAAAACACACAACTTAGGCACCAAATGTCCCTATCAAGATAATTTCCAACATTTCATATTAATTATAAAGATAACATTCATGTGCATGTAGTTAATGCATTTAAAAGAGGTGGTAACACAAATTTGGGCACCAAATAGCTATAAATGAAAGAGATATAGACAACGAGTAAAAATTACATTCTCTAACTAGCATGAGATTTTTGTGATTAGCCTTTTGACTATCTATTTACAAATAGATCTCACACTAGAGTACACTTATTCAGATTAATTATCAGCTTTATTCATTCATCTAACCATGGATAGAGGTCAACTATTTATCCCACTATCCAATGCTCATAATGAGGAAATGGGAATAGGTTTAGGGCTCTGACAAATAAAGTACAATAATCTAGAACCCTTCAATTTCATTGATGGAGAAAATACTACTCTATTTGCTCTAGAAGCCTAACCAACAACATAACCAGGATCTTTAACACTACAACACCCAATCTATGGTTCTAACACTAAAAGGTTACTCAAGCTACCTATGTTTAGCCATTTAGATGAATACATGATGACATTACTGAGTTGGTACAATCAAGGTGCTATTTGTGAACAAGGAATACATAGAGGGGAGGTTAGTATAGTGTTATTCCAATAAAAAAAATCAAAATAACACACTAAACACTTGACACCTCTAACCTAGACACTAGGGAGAGCATAGTTAATAAACATACAAATGAAAACATAACTAGAACACAAAATAAATAATTATTTTACCTTATTTATATTTGTAAATGGATTTTTGAATTGATTTGATCAATTTTGTGCATCAAAAAGTCTTTACAAATGAAGCTCCATTTTCTCCTTCTCTCCTTGGCACCTTGACTTGGCTGGTTGGCTTATGAATTTGGCATGGTAACAGTGCACTAATGAAGCTTATGGTAACACTACACTATATTAGATATCAATAGGTATGACCTTGTATTTATATCCTTAAAAGTTAACTCTCACCCTAGGTGAATTAAGGTTGAATTTAAACATAGAATGAGTTAAAACTAACCCTAAGTGAGTTAAGGCTAACTATAGTTGAGTTAAAAAGTTGTCTTGTAATTATGACTTTCAATTACTATGCATGGCTCTCAAATTAGATATTTTGAAAGGGCTTGAAAACTCATAAAGGCAATGATGAAAAGGCTTGATAGTTTGAATATTAGAATTTCCATTTTTAGATATTCATCAATTACAAATGGATTAATTAGATATGCATTTAATCTAGTTTAATAAGGTGATTCATTTTGATTATCATTTTATCTCTTTTAATATTTGATCAAGTGCTCTAGTTAATGAATCCATAGGCCAACTACCAGTTGTTAGGTCACAAGGTGATTGGGGATGAATCTATGGGAGGTTATTATTTTGTATGGGCTAGTACTCAAAATAGGGATGCCTCGACATGATTATGAGCATTGATGAATGATGCATGATCAAAATTAGAATATTTAGTGATTTTTAGGCTTAATCTACAATATCTAGTAGAAATCAGTCTGAAGTCTAGTCGGAATCTTGTTGTGGTTAGAATGGGGTGTCTACAGTTTGCCTCTATTTGGGAAAGCATTGCAAGCTATAGGCATAGTAACATATTTTTAAAGAATGAAAAGGTCATGTATGTTTAATACCCCAACAAGTTATGAATGAGCCCTAGGTGCCCCCTCGAGGGAGTGGTTGGTATAGAAGGTTGGTGATCAATTCCTCAAAAGAAGGAAAATGATGAGACTAAAAAAGGGGGAAAGGGTGGAAAAGATTGATTTGCCCAAAGGTGGTTATAATCAATAATACAATGAGATGTCTCATTTGGGTAGATAAAAAGGATGATTTGCCCAAAGGCGGTTATAATCATCAATAGAGTAAGGGAAAAAGATAATGATTTACCCAAAGGCAGTTATAATAATTAGGGAAATGAAAACATGCCCCAGTTGGGTAGATAAAGATAATGTTTTTCCCAAAGGTGGTTATAATCATTAACATAATGAAAACATGCCTCAATTAGGTAGATAAAGATAATTTCCAAATGTGGATATATTCATTAGCACAATGAAAACATGCCCCAATTAGGTAGATAAAAAGGATGATTTGCCCAAAGGTGGTTATAATCATCTGCATAGTGAGGTAAAAAAATGATTTGACCAAAGGTGGTTATAATCAATAGTAGAATGAAAACATGCCCATGGAGGGCAAAAAAATGATAATGATTTGCCCAAAGGCATTTATAATCATTGGCATGACAGTTTGGAACAATATGGTAAATTAGAAAAGGGGGCTTACAAACTGATTCCATACTCATGAAGTAAGAGTAAGCTAGTATAGAGGATAAAGATGAATTTGGACAATTGCTATACACACATCCTAACTAGCAAGGATTAAAATTATTTTGTGATTTAATTACTCTATTTTTGGGAAATGAGTTGAATAGATCGATAACTGTTTAGGTAAACAAAGAGAACTACCATGACATCATTATTTGTAAGATTTTTTAAGCTAATTTTTGTTGTAGTATGTGACATTATGCATCATGATATAAAACACCATGAGAACTTAGTTAAAACATTCATAAAGACTGACACATGATCCAATAAAAAAGGGAAAATAGTGTACCAATGATAAAAACCATGATGACAATGTTAACATATGAATATGGATGTTCTTAAGTATAGTGTGAAAGAAATCACCCAATGAATGAATGTATACTAAGTCAAGGTATTAATGTTCAAAGTTGACTGTGTGCTTGTGCTTATTTTCCAAATGACCCAAGAAGGATTATTGAGCTTGTTTTAACATTGTTTTGATGTTTCATGGTGAATTGGCTTTTGATGAGTGTTGTAGACTCCATGAAGATGCTCCATAAGGATTTTGGAGATGCGACCAATCTATGTTGAGTATGAACAATGCTTAATAAGTTGACTATATGTTTTTAATGGTGTTTTTGTGTATAAGGTCTCTATTGGAACTAATTGAACATATATAGATGTGAACGAATGTGTCTATGATGATTTAAGGATGTCTTAGGGGACATAAAGAGTGGACCTATGTATTTTGTAAGTGGTCCTATATTTTTGTTTTTCTCATAGATGTATCAAAAAGGTTAATGGGTCTTCATAGGACCTAAAAGTGGCCTAGGCATATTTTGAATGGGGATTGTGCTTAAGTATGATCCATATGAGATGCCTTAAGGGTGAATCCATGTTTGTGGATAATAAGGAAATATTTTGATCATATTAATTAGTGATTTCTCTATATATTGTGAAGCCAATATTTTGGTTTCTAGACTTTATAAGTAAGAGATTGGGGGGAGTTTTATGAGAGCTTTATGGTTGTGGTTTATGGTAGTGAAGGTTAGGTAGTGTGACTATTGATGGAGTTAATGAGTAAAATAGTTGGTTTAATATGTGTATGACCTATAGGTCATGTTCCTACTATTAGGATAGTGGTCTAGTAATTTATGGATATGTGAAGAGGTCCGAGTGTGTAGATGAGAGTAGTTTGAGTGAAGAAGAAAAGAGTTTGTGACATACCTATGTAAGAAGATGTTTGAGAGAGTGATTTTGTGTAGTTATCCGATAATCAAAAGGTTTATTATTAGGTGTAATGGGCATCAATTCTAAATTGAATGTTTTCTTCTCAAGGAGGATTTAAAGGACTTGATCTTCCTTAGGGGTAGTTATTCCTTGTGAAATAGGATTTCACTAAAGACCTTTGATCAGAAGGACTTGATCAAGGTTATAGATCAGAAGGACTTGACTGAAGGTTTCTTCATTAGAAGGACTTGATTATTTTATTATTTTTGATCATCTTATAGGATAGTGGTCCATGTGTTTATAGGCTTGAAAGTAGTTTTTATTCTCTATGAGTGTTTTCCATGTAGATCTTATGTTGTGTATGGGATCTTAATTTATGTTCATTATTCTCTACTATGAATGATATGTATGCTTCATGAATGATTAAGTATTTGAAAAGGTTTGGAAATTGAATTGGATTATTTTCCACTATTGATTCATGCCCCCCCCTTCTTAGTGGATTATACCTCTAACAATTAGTATCAGAATAAGGTCCTTTGGTAAAAACTTGACAACTTGAAGGTGGTCCAAGGTACAATGGCTAGCCAAAATGTGTAAGGTGATTTCTCTACTAAACAAGCACTGATGATCAATGGATCTAATTATGATTTTTAGAGTGCTAAGATGAAGACATACATTATGTCCCTAAGGTTTGATGTGTGGCAATCTATTTTGGATGGTTATGTTACTCATGTTATTCCTCCATCTAGTGTTGTAGACAAGAAGCTATTTGAGAACAATTCTAAGGTAATAAATGCCATTATTTGTGATCTTATAGAAACTAAGTTCAACAAAGTAATTAATTACACATCTACCAAGGAAATATGGGATAAAATGAAGACTATTTTTGAAGGATATTTAATGGTTAATCTTGTTAAGTTGTAGACTCATAGAAGGCAATTTGAAAGTCTCAAGATGAATGAAGAAGATAATATGGCATCTTTTTTGTAGAGAGTTGATGAGATTGTGAACATCATCAGAGGACTTGGAGAGAATATTGAAGAGACTACTATTGTTTAAAAGGTTTTAAGGTCTCTATCCTCCAAGTTTGATCCAAAAGTATCTACTATTTAAGAGAGTCATGATCTTACTCAATTGAAGATGAATCAATTACATGGCACCCTTACTAACTATAAGGAAGAATGATGATAAACCTTGAAAGAAGGAAGCAACTTTCAAGGCTAAAATATAGACAAAGGATAAGTTCCAAGGTGAGAAACTCAAGGAGGATGACATTCCTAATATAGAGGAGGATGAACTAATTACATTGATTTCAAGGAAATTGAGAACAAGTTTAGGTAATTTTAAGGTAAGCTACACCTCAAATGCTTCAATTATGGCTAGATAGGACATTTTCCTAATAAGTTCCCACATAAGTATAAGAAGGATGATGATGAAGAGCATGATCAAGGTCATGATGATGACAAGAGATATTTCAGGTATAAAAAAATTAAAAAGGGATTCAGATGGTTTGATAACAATAAAAAGTACTTCAAGGACAAGAAGAATCTCTACACCAAAGAAGATTATAACTCATTAGATGAGAGTGAAGATAGTGACTTAGAATATGATCATGAAGATGATGGTTCTACTAAAGATGAATATTTTTTTATGGTTGAGGAAGGAAGTTACTCACAGTAAAAGGGGTTTAATTGGAGTAATTTAGATGATGATGATGAAGATGAGGTGGACTATGAGACTACATTGACAAATGCTCATGAAGAACTAAATATTGAGAAGAAGATCCATAAGAATATGAAATCTAAAATCAAGGAATTTGAGGACCAATTCAGTGTGTTTAAGGCAAGAATGGATCAAGATGCCAAGGAACATGAAGATATGGTCAAACATCTTAGTTGTCAATTGAAAATCCTATCTACAAGATTAAAAGCTAAAGAAGATGAATGTGCAAGGTATGAAATTGAAAATGACTCATTGAAATATGAGTTAGAGAAGCTATATAGTAAGGTTATGTCATTTGTGAGATTTGGAAAGAGTTCAAGTGATCTAGACAACATTTTGAATGATTAAAATCATGCAAGTGATAAGACTGGTCTTAGATATAAATAAGAACCAGAGATTGCAACTCAAGACAAGATGAAGACTAATATGAAAAAAGATAATCAAGCTTTGAAGAAAAATCATCATAAAAGGAATGAAAGTGCTGGTAGAATGATTACAAAATAGATTAGATAACCAAATGTCATGAGGTATGTAAATTTTAATGGTTACTACTATACTTGTAGTCAGTTTAGACATAAATCTAGAGAATGTAGAAGACCTGTTAAGAATGAATTTGCTTGGAACTATGATGGGGGTCATAATTCAAAATGTATAAGCAAGGTTGAGTGTCTCAACTATCATGATGTGGGACACTTTGCAAAATGTTGTCCATTTAAGGTAAGCTAAGCCAAGTTTCCTTCAAAAGATATTGAGTGCTATAGTTGTTAGATACATTGCAAGATATTATCCAAATCTGGAAAGATAGAAAGAGATTTTTGCAAAAAATATGGTGTGATTTAATTTTTAATAGAGAGGTCATATTGCTAGATTCTGCAAGCAATGACCTACAAGATAGAATAGGTTTTATTAGGCTCCTAGAGTGGAAGATAGAAGGCAAATGAACTCATGAAGACCAAAGGTAGTAGGTAAGAATTATGATGAGGTTTCAGGTCTAAATAATCTATTTGCTATGTTGTAAAATGCTTAAGAAGTTGAAGAGTCCCAAGGGGTCTCATTGCCTGATCATGTTGAAATTGAAGAGACTAAGCTCAAAGAAAAGACCAAGGTGTTGGTTGAAGCTAGTTCTGAGGTATGTATAGATCCAATTGAGCATCTTGATGTTGTTGAACAATTTATTAGTGATGAGGATCCAATCTACAAAGAATATTATTTATTTGAATAGGTATGTCATGAATCTATGTTATTTCCATGTATTGATAATCCAATCACAGAAGAAAATGAGAATGTTGTAGTAGTTGAGGAAGTTATTTCTCTAAATCCAAAGAAGAAGAAGAAGAAGAAGAAGAAGAGCTATAAGTATCATTTGAGCAACGAGGAAGAGAAATATGATGATTTATATCTATTCTATAGCATTGAGGTATAGAGGGTGTCTTTATTTATGCTTCTTAAGAGACTCCTTTCAAGTGAAGAAGCAAGTGTTGTGATGTTTTTTAATTGGAATAGTTTGTAGGGTCAAATTGAAGGTTTTCAGATGAAAAAGGAGGATTTGAGATTTGTCTAGGTAATATTTATACATAGAAAGGTTCGTGTTGACCTTATTCTAAGCTTGATCTAGGTGGTTTTTATGAATTGAAGGTATGTTGAAGTCTATTTGGAGATTTTTGTTAGCTCTCAGGTTTCCTAATTTGTGCTTAAGATCTTGCAAGTCCTAAAATGGGTTATAGGAAGTCAAGGTTCTTAATGGTGCAAAATCTTAAATCTTGGTCCAAAAGTGTGTAATGGTTGTCTCTAGGTTTATAATAATTTTCAAAGGTGGATGTTAACTGGAAGGTGTTGTGTTGACTTTGTTTATTTTGAGATTTTAGGGTTTTGGACTTTACTAGAAAAGTGGTTTGCCTTATGATTTGAGGTTGGAGGATTCTTATTATGTTGAATGATCTAAATGGGTTGAAAAATCAAGCTCCATAGAGTTTTGAGGGTTTTTTGTTCTCAAGTTATTCAAGTTTTTGTCAAACTGGAGGCGTATTTAGGTAGTAGGTTTGTAAAGGAAGTATATTATAAAAGATGAGCTAGTTATGTCAAATTTGTGTCCTTAAGGGGGCATACGAGAGTGATCTAAATATGAAGTTTTCAGTCTTGAATATGTGTCTATGTAAAGTTTTGGGCTCTACAAGTTCCAATTACAGAAACAAGGATCAAATCATGAATATTTCCTATAATTTAATCTTTATGCATGTTTGCTTTAATTTTTGAGTTTTGAATAATGCAACACCATAACGTAAGTAGTTTTACTCATTTCAAATATGTTTAAAATCAAAATATTCAAAATTTATGCATGTTTCTAATAATTTTAGAGTTTTGAATAATACAACACAAAACCTTACGTGAGTTTACTCATTTTGGGCATGTTTATAGTCAAAAGATTCAAAATTTATACATGTTTCTAATAATTTTTAAATTTTGAATAATGCAACACCAAAACATAGGTGGTTTTACTCATTTTGATCATGTTCATAGTCAAAATATTCAAACTTTATGCATTTTTCATATAATTTTTGAGTTTTGAATAATGCAACACCAAAACTTACGTTGTTTTACTCAGTTTGAGTATGTTTACAATCAAAAGATTCAAACATCATGCACGTTTCTTATTCCTTTTTGAGTTTTAAGAAATGTAAAACCAAAACTTATGTGGTTTTAGTCATTTTAAGCATGCTTACAATCAAAAGATTCAAACTTTATTCACATTTCTTATAATTTTTGAGTTTTAAATAATACAACACCCAAACATAGGTTGTTTTACTCATATCAAGCATGTTTATAATCAAAAGATTCAAATTTTATGTGTGCTTCCTGTAATTTTTGAGTTTTGAATAATGCAACACCAAAACATAAGTGGATTTACTCATTTTGAGCATGTTTACAACCAAAAGATTCAAACTTTATGCACATTTCCTATAATTTTTGAGTTTCAAATATTACAACACCAAAACATAGGCATATTTATTCATTTTGAGCATGTTTACAATAAATAGATTTATATTTTGTGCACATTTCATATAATTTTTGAGTTTTGAATAATGTAACACCAAAACATAGGTAGTTTTGCTCCTTTCGAGCATGTTTAAAATCAAAAGATTCAAACTTTAAGTGCATTTCCTATAATTTCTGAGTTTTGAATAATGAAAAACCAAAACTTTGGTGGTTTTACTTGTTTTGAGCATGTTTGCAATGAAAATATTCAAACTTTATTCACTTTTCCCACAATTTTTTACTTTTGAATAAAGCAACACAAAAACTTAGGAGGATTTACTTGTTTTGAGAATGTTTACCATCAAAAGATTCAAACTTTATGGCATTTATTATAATTTTTGAGTTTTGAATAATGCAACAATAAAACTTAAGGCGGTTTACTCATTTTGAGCATGTTCACAATCAAAAGATTCAAACTTTATGTGTATCTCCTATAATTTTTGAGTTTTGAAAAATGTAACACCATAAATTAAGTGGTTTTACTCATTTCAAGTATGTTTATAATCAAAAGATTAAATCTTTATGGATGTTTCCTATAATTATTGAGTTTTTAATAATGCAACACTAAAACTTAAGTTAGTTTACTCATTTCAAGCATGTTTACAATCAAAAGATTCAAACTTTATGCATGTTTCCTTTCATTTTTGAATTTTGAATAGTACAAAACCAAAACTTAAGCATTTTTACTCATTTTGAGCATGTTTACAATCAAAAGATTCAAACTTTATGTGTATTTCCTATAATTTTTTAGTTTTAAATAATGCAACACCAAAACATAAGCACCTTTAATCATTTTAAGCATGTTTACAATCGAAAGATTCAAACTTTATTCACATTACCTATAATTTTTGAGTTTTGAATAATGCAATATCAAAACATAGGTGGTTTTACTCTTTTATTTCATGTTTATGATCAAATGATTTAAAATTTATGTGCATCTTCTTTTTTTTTTGTTTTGAGTAATGTAACACCAAAACTTAGGTGGTTTTAATCATTTGAAGCATGTTTATAATAAAAATATTCAAACTTTATACATATTTCCTATAATTTTTGAGTTTTGAATAATGCAACACCAAAATATAGGAAAATTTACTTGTTTTGAACATGTTTACAATCAAAGATTCAAAATTTATGTGATTTTCCTATCATTTTTGAGTTTTTAATAATGCAACACCAAAACTTAGGCAGTTTTAATCATTTTGAGCATGTTTAAAATAAAAATATTCAAACTTTATGCATGTTTCTTGTAATTTTTGAGTTTTAAGTAATGTAACACTAAAACTTAGGTAGTTTTACTCATTTTGAGCATGTTTACAATCATAATATTCTATATTTATGCATGTTTCCTATAATTTTTTTGTTTTGAATAATGCAACACCAAAACTTAGGCAATTTTACTAGTTTTGAGCATGTTTACAATCAAAAGATTTGAACTTTATGTGTGTTTCCTAAATTTATGATTTTTGAATAATGCAACACCAAAACCTATGTGGTTTACTCATTTCAAGCATGTTTACAATGACAAGATTTAACCTTTATGTGTGTTTATCATAATTTTTGATTTTTGAATAATACAATGCCAAAACATAGGTGGTTTTAATTATTTCAAGCATGTTTACAATCAGAAGATTCAAACTTTATGCACAATTTATATAATTTTTGAGTTTTGAAAAATCTAACACCAAAACTTAGATATTTTTACTTGTTTTGAACATGTTTACAATCAAAAGATGCAAAATTTATGCACATTTCATATAATTTTTGAATTTTGAATAATGCAACACCAAAACATAAGTAGTTTTACTTGTTTTGAGCTTGTTTATAATCAAAAGATTTTAACTTTATGCATGTTTCTTAAATTTTTGAGTTTTGAATAATGCAACACCAAAACTTAGGTGGTTTACTCGTTTTGAGCATGTTTACAATTAAAAGATTCAAAATTTATGCATATTTTTTGTAATTTTTGAGTTTTGAATAATGCAGCAAAACTTAGGTAGTTTTACTCATTTTAAGTATGTTTACAATTGAAACATTTAAACTTTATGCATGTTTCCTATAATTTTTGAGTTTTGAATAATGCAACACTAAAATTTAAGCAGTTATCCTCATTTCAAGCATGTTTACAATCATAATATTCAAACTTTATGAGTGTTTCTTATAATTTTTTAATTTTTAAATCTATAGCACCAAAACTAAAGTGGTTTTACTCATTTTGAGCCTATTTACAATCTAAAGATTTAAATTTTATGTGCATTTCCTATAATTTTTAATTTTTGAATAATACAACACCAAAACTTCTAGGGTATTACTCATTATGAGCATGTTTACAATCAAAAGTTTCAAACTTTATCATATCATTTTTTAGCTTTAAATATGCAATACCAAAAATTAGGCTATTTTACTCATCATTTTGAGCATATTTGCTGTCCAAAGATTCAAAATTTATGCACATTTCATATAATTTTTTATTTTTGAATAATGCAACACCAAAACATAGGTGGTTTTACTCATTTCAAACATGTATATAGTTAAAAACTTTAATCTTCATGTGAATTACCTATAATTTTTTAGAATTGAATAATGCAACACCAAAACTTAGGTAGTTTTACTCATTTCAAACATATTTACAATCAAAAAATTCAAAATTTATGTACCTTTCCTATAATTTTTGAGTTTTGAAAAATGCAACACCAAAACTTAAGTGATTTTACTCATTTTGATCATGTTTACAATCAAAAGATACAAGCTTTATGTGTATTTCCTATAAGTTTTGAGTTTTGATTAATACAACACCAAAAGTTAAGTAGTTTTACTTGTTTCAAGCATTTTTACAATGAAAAGATTCAAAATTTATGTGCATTTCTTATAATTTTTTAGTTTTGAATAATGCAACACCAAAACTTAGGTAGTTTTACTCATTTCACGCATGTTTACTATCAAAGATTCAAATTTTATGCATGTTCCCTATAATTTTTGTGTTTTTAATAATGCAACACCAAAACTTAGGTAGTTTTACTTGTTTCAAGCATGTTTATTATGAAAAATTTTAAACTTTATGTGCATTTCTTGTAATTTTTCAATTTTTATAATGCAACACTAAAACCTAGGAAGTTTTACTTGTTTAGAGCATATTTACAATCAAAAGATTCAAACTTTATACGTGTTTCCTAAATTTTGAGTTTTGAATAAAGAAACACTAAAACATAGGTGGTTTTACTCATTTCTAGCATGTTTACAATCAAAAGATTCAAACTTTATGTGTGTTTCTTATAATTTTTGAGTTTTGAATAATTCACCAAAACTTAGGTAGTTTTACTCCTTTCAGGCATGTTTACAATAAAAAGATTCAAAATTTATGCAAGTTTCCTATAATTCTTGAGTTTTAAAAAATGCAACAACAAAACTTAAGTGGTTTTACTCATTTTGAGCATGTTTACAATCAAAAGATTCAAACTTTATTCTAATTACTTATAATTTTTGAGTTTTGAATAATGGAATACCAAAACTTAAGCGGTTTTAGTTTTTTTGAGCATGTTAACAATAAAAGGTTTTAAAATTTATGTGTGTTTCCTATATTTTTGTGTTTTGTATAATGTAACCCTAAAACTTAAGATGTTTTACTATTTTCAAGCATGTTTAGAATCAAAAGATTCAAGATTTATGCATGTTTTTGATAATTTTTGAGTTTTGAATAATGCAATACCAAAACTTAAGTGGTTTTATTCATTTCTTACATATTTAGAATCGAAAGATTTAAATTTTATGTCCATTTTCTATAATTTTTGAGTTTTGAATAATGTAACACAAAAAATTAGGTGGTTTTACATATTTTTTAGCATGTTTGAAATCAAAAAATTCAAACTTTATACATGTTTCCTATAATTTTTTATTTTTGAATAATTCAACACCAAAACATCAATGGTTTTACTTATTTTGAGCATGTTTAGAATCAAAAGATTGAAACTTTATAGGAGGATTATACAATTTTTGAGTTTTGAATATTGTAAAACAAAAGTTTAAGAGGTTTTACTTGTTTAGCGCATGTTTAGAATAAAAAGATTTAAAATTTATGTAGGTTTCCCATAATATTTTAATTTTGAATAATTAAACACCAAAACTACACAATTTTTCTCATTGCAAGAATGTTTACGATCAAAAGATTCAAATTTATGCATGATTTCTATAATTTTTGAGTTTTGAATAATTCAACATCAAAACTTAGGTAGTTTTCCTCATTTTGAGAAAGTTTACAATTAAATGATTCAAACTTTATGTGTGTTTGTAATCATTTTTAAGTTTTAAATGGTTAAGTGGTTTTACTCATTTTGAGCATGTTTACAATCAAAAGATTCAAAATTTATGTGTGTTTCCTAAATTTTTGAGTTTTGAATAATGCAACATGAAATCTTAGTGGTTTTAATCCTTTCAAGAATTTTTTTAATTAAAATATTCAAACTGTATCCATGTTTCCTATAATTTTTGAGTTTGTAATAATGCAACACCCAAAATGAGGTAGTTTCCCTTATTTCAAGAATGTTCACAATTAAAAGATTTAAATTTTATGCATGTTTTCTATAATTTTTGAGTTTTGCAAAATACAACACCAAAACTTAAGCAATTTTACTCATTTTGAGCATGTTTACAATCAAAAGATTCAAACATTATGCACATTTCTTATAATTTATGAGTTTTGAATAATGCAATACCAAAACTTAGTTGAGTTTTCTCATTTTGAGCATATTTACAATCAAAAGATTCAAAATTTATGTGTGTTTACTATGATGCAATACCAAAATTTAGGTGGATTTACTCATTTTGAGCATGTTTACAATCAAAAGATTAAAACTTTACAAGCTTTTTCTATATATTTTTAGTTTTGAATAATGCAATACCAAAACATAGGTTGTTTTACTCATCTCAAGCATGTTTACAATGAAAAGATTCAAAATTTAAACACCTTTCCTATAATTTTTAAGTTTTGAATAATGCAACACCAAAACTTACATAGTTTTACTAGTTTCGAGTATGTTTACAATCAAAAGATTTGAAACTTATGCGTGTTTCCTATATTTTTGAGTTTTGAATAAAATAACATCAAAAAATTTGTGTATTACTCATTTTGAGCATGTTTACATTCAAAATAATCAAACTTTATGCATATTTTCTTTAATTTTTGAGTTTTGAATAATGCAACACCAAATCTTAGGCAGTTTTACTCATTTTCAGCATGTTTACAATCAAAAGATTCAAATATTATGTGTGTTTCCTATAATTTTTGAGTTTTAAATAATGAAACACCAAATATTAGGTGGTTTTACTCATTTTGAGCATGTTTACAATAAAAAGATTTAAACTTTATACAAGTTTCCTATAATTTGTGAGTTTTGAAAAATGGAACACCAAAACTTAGCCAGTTTTTCTCATTTTGAGCATGTTTACAATCAAAAGATTCAAAAATTATGTGTGTTTCCTATAATTTTTGTGCTTTGAATAATGAAATACCAAAGCTTAGGTGGTTTTACTCATTTTGAGCATGTTTACAACCAAAAGATTCAAACTTTATGAGCTTTTTCTATTTTTTTAGTTTTGAATAATTAAACACCAAAACTTAGGTTGTTTTACTCATCTCAATCATGTTTACAACCAAAAGATTCAAACTTTAATTATGTTTCCTATAATTCTTAAGCTTTAAATAATACAACACCCAAACTTAGGCAGTTTTACTAGCTTCAAGCATGTCTACAATCAAAAGATTTGAAACTTATGTGTGTTTCCTAAATTTTTGAGTTTTGAATAAATCAACATCAAAACTTACGTGTATTACTCATTCTGAGCTTGTTTACAATCAAAAGATTAAATCTTTATGTGTATTTCTTATAATTTTTGAGTTTTGAATGCACCAAAATGTAGGTAATTTTATTCATTTCAAGCATGTTTACTATCAAAAGATGCCAACTTTATGCATGTTTTCTATAATTTTTGAGTTTCGAATAATGCAACACAAAAACTTATGTGGTTTTACTCATTTCAACATGTTTATAATTAAAAGACTCAAAATTTATGAGCATTTCCTATAATTTTGAAAAATATAACACCAAAACTTAATTAGTTTTACTTGTTTTGAGCATGTTTACAATCAAAAGATTCAAATTTTGTTCATGTTTCCTATAATTTTTGAGTTTTAAAAAATGAAATAGGAAAATAAATGTGATATTACTCATTTATAATATGTTTAGAATAAAAAGATTCAAACTTTATGCATGTTTCATATAATTTTTGTGTTTTAAATAATGTAATACCCATAATTATGCAGTTTTACTCATTTTGAGCATATTTAAAGTCAAAAGATTCAAAATTTATGCACATTTCTTATAATTTTTGATGTTTGAATAATGCAACACCAAAACATATGTGGTTTTACTCATTTTGAGCATGCTTATAGTCAAAATATTCAAAATTTATGTGCATTACCTATAATAATTTTTGAGTTGTGAATAATGCAACACCAAAACTTAGGTGGTTTTACTCATTCTAAGCATTTATATAATCAAAAGTTTCAAAATTTATGGACGTTTTCTATAATTTTTATGTTTTGAATAATGTAACACAAAAACTTAAGTGATTTTACTCATCTAGAGAATGTTTACAATCAAAATATTCAAACTTTATGTGCGTTTCTTATAATTTTATAGTTTAATTTAATGCAACACTAAAAATTAAGTAGTTTTACTTGTGTTGAGCATGTTTACAATAAAAACATTTAAAATTTATGTGTATTTCTTATTATTTTTGTGTTTTGAATAATGCAACACCAAAACTTATGTAGTTTTAGTCATTTTGAGCATATTTAAAATCAAAAGTTTCAAACTTTATGCACATTTCTTATAATTTTTGAGTTTTGAATAATGCAACATGAAAAATTAGATGGTTTTAATCATTTTGAGCATGCTTACAATTAAAATATTCAAACTTTATGCATGTTTCCTATAATTTTTGAGTTTGGAAAAAAATAACATCAAAACTTAGGCATTTTTAATTGTTTTGAGCATGTTTATAATCAAAAAAATCAAACTTTATGATCATTTTCTATAATTTTTAAATTTTTAATAATGTAACACCAAAACATAGGAATTTTTACTCATTTCAAGCATGTTTACAATAAAAAGATTCAAACTTTATGTGTGTTTCTTAAATTTTTGAGTTTTGAATAATGCAACACCAAAACTTAAGTAGTTTTACTCATTTCAAACATGATTACAATCAAAAAATTCAATCTTTATGCATGTTTCTTATAGTTTTTGAGTTTTTAATAATGTGCTAAAACTTAGGCAATTTTACTCATTTCAAGCATGTTTACAATAAAAAGGTTCAATCTTTATGTGTGTTTCATATAATTCTTGAGTTCTAAAAAGTATAATGCCAAAGGTTAAGTGGTTTCACTTGTTCTGAGCATGTTCATAGTCAAAATATTCAAACTTTATGTGCATTTCCTATAATTTTACAGTTTTGAATAATGCAACACCAAAACTTAAGCAATTTTTCTCATTTTGAGTATGTTTACAATTAAATGATTCAGGCTTTGTGTGTTTCCTATATTTTTGAGTTTTGTATAATGTAACACCAAAACTTAGGTAGTTTTACTCATTTAGAACATGTTTAGAGTCTAAATATTTATAATTTATGCATGTTTCATATAATTTTTTCATGTAACACCAAAACTGAAGTGATTTTATTCATTTTGAGCATGTTTAGAATCAAAAGATTCAAACTTTATTTGAGTTTCTTATAATTTTATAGTTTTGAATAATAAAACACAAAAACATAGGTCCTTAACATGTTTTGAGCATGTTTACAATAAAAAGAATCAAACTTTATGTGTTTTTTCTATAATTTTTGAGTTTTGAATAATGAAACACCAAAAATTTAGTGGTTTTACTTGTTTTGAGCATTTTTAGAATCAAAAGATTCAAACTTTATGGGAGTTTCTATAATTTTTGAGTTTTGAATAATGTAACACCAAAATTTTAGTGGTTTTACTTGTTTAGAACATGTTTAGAATCAAAAGATTTAGACATTATGTGGGGTTCCCATAATTTTTGAGTTTTAAATAATGTAACAATAAAATTTAAGCAGTTTTACTCATTTTAAGCATGTTTACAATCAAAATATTCAAACTTTATGAATGTTTCTTATAATTTTTGAGTTTTGAATAATGAAACATCAAAACTTAGGCAGTTTTACTTGTTTTTAGCATATTTGCAATAAAAAGATTCAAAATTAATGTGTGTTTCTTATCATTTTTGAGTTTTATATAATGCAACACCAAAACTTATGTGGTTTTACTGATTTTGAGCATATTTACAATGAAAAATATTCAAACTTTATGAATTTCTACTATAATATTTTAGTTTTGAATAATGCAACACTAAATCATATAAGGGTTTACTCATTTTGAGAATGTTAACAATCAAGAGATTAAAAATTTATGCACATTTCCTAATTTTTTTGTGTTTTGAGTAAGCAATACCAAAATTAAAATGGTTTTAATTGTTTTGAGAATATTTGCAATCAAAAGATTCAAAATTTATGGACATTTATTATAATTTTGAGTTTTGAATAATAAAACAACAAAATGTGGCAGTTTTACTTGTTTTGATCATGTTTACGATCAAAAAATTCAAACGTTATGCACAATTCCTACAATTTTTGAGTTTTGTATAATACAACATCAAAACCTAGGCAATTTTACTTGTTTTGAGCATGATTATAATCAAAAGATTTCAATTTTATGAAAAATTCCTATAATTGTTTAGTTTTGAATAATGCAACACAAAAACTTAGGTAGTTTTGCTCATTTTGATCATGTTGACAATCAAAAGATTCAAAATTTATGTGTGTTTCCTATAATTTTTGAATTTTTAATAATGCAATACCAAAGCCTAGGAAGTTTTACTCATTTTGACCATGCTTATAATCAAAATATTCAAACTTTATGTGTGTTTCAATTTTTTTAAAGTTTTGAATAATAAAACACCAAAACTTAGGTGGTTTTACTCATTTTGAGTATGTTTACAATCAAAAGATTCAAACTTTATACACTTTTCTTATCATTTTTGATTTTTCAATAATGCAATACCAAAAACTAAGTGTTTTTACTCATTTCTAGCATGTTTAGGATCAAAATATTCCAACTTTATGCATGTTTTCTATAATTTTTAGTTTTTAATAATGCAACAGCAAAACTTCAGCGGTTTTACTCATTTCAAGCATGTTTACAATAAAAAGATTCAAACTTTATTTGTGTTTCCTATAATTCTTGTGTTTTGAATAATGCAACATAAAAACTTTGGTGGTTTCACTCATTTTGAGTATTTTTAAAATTAAAAAATTCAAAATTTGTGCATGTTACTTATAATTTTTGTGTTTTGAATAATGCAATACTAAAACATAGGCAATTTTACTTGTTTCAAGCATGTTTACAATCAAAATATTCAAACTTTTAGCATGTTTCCTATATTTATGCTTTATGTGCATTCCCTATAATTTTTTAGTGTTAAATAATATAACATCAAAACATAGGTGGTTTTACTAGTTTTGAACATGTTTTAAATCAAAACAATCAAACTTTATGCGTGTTTCCTATCATTTTTAAGTTTTGAATAATGTAACACCAAAACATAAGTGGTTTTACTTGCTTTGATCATGTTTACAATCAAAATATTCAAACCTTATGCACATTTCTTATAATTTTTGAGTTTTGAATAATGCAATAACAAAACATTGGAAGTTTTACTCATTTCAAGTATGTTTCCAATCAAAAGATTCAAACTTTATGCATGTTTATAAGTTTTTTAGTTTTGAATAATAAAACACCAAAACATAGGCAATTTTAATCATTTCGAGCATGTTTACAATCAAAAGATTAAAACTTTATACATGTTTCTTATAATTTTTGAGTTTTGAATAATGCACCAAAACATAGGCAGTTTTACTCATTTCAAGCATGTTCACAAAGAAAAGATTCAAACTTTATGTGTGCTTCTTATAATTTTTGAGTTTTGAAAAATGTAACACTAAATATTAAATGGTTTTACTCATTTTGAGCAGGTTTATAGTCAAAAGATTCAAACATTATGAGCATTTCCTATAATTTTTGAGTTTTAAATAATTCAACATGAAAATTTAGGCAATTTTACTCCATTTTAGCATCTTTAGAATTAAAATATTCAAACTTTATGTGCATTTCCTATAATTTTTGTGTTTTGAATAATTAAATACTAAAACATAGGCAAGTTTACTTGTTTTGAGCATGTTTACAATCAAAAGATTCAAATTTTATACACATTTTCTATAATTTTTTAGTTTTGAAAAATGTAACACCAAAACCTAGGTTGTTTTACTAATCTCAAGCATGTTTACAATCAAAAGATTCAAATTTTATGTGTGTTTCCTATAATTTTTGAGTTTTAAAAAATGCAACACTGTAACTTAGGTAGTTTTTCTTGTTTTGAGCATGTTTAAAATCGAAAGATTCAAACACTATGCATGTTTCCTATAATTTTTTATTTTTGAATAATGCAACACCAAATCTTAGGCAATTTTACTCATTTCGAGCATGTTTACAAGTAAAATATTCAAAATTTATGCATGTTTCCTATAAATTTTGAGTTTTGAATAATGCAACACCAAACCTTAGGCAATGCTTCTCATTTTAAGTATTTTTATAATAAAAAAATTCAAACTTTATGTGAGATTCCTATAATTTTTAAGTTTTGAATAATGCAACACGTGGTTTTACTCATTCCAAGCATGTTTGTAATCAAAAGATTCAAACTTTATGTGTGTTTCTTATAATTTTTGAGTTTTGAATAATGCAACACCAAAAGATGGTGCTTTTACTTATTTTGAGCATATTTTCAATCAAAATATTTAAACTTTATGCATGTTTCTTATAATTTTCTAGTTCTTCATAATATAAAACCAAAACTTAGGTGGTTTTACTCATTTTGAGCATGTTTACAAGTAATATATTCAAACTTTATATGTGTTTCCTCTAAGTTATGAGGTTTGAAAAATGCAATAGAAAAACTTGGGAAATTTTAGTTGTTTTGAGAATGTTTGAAATCAATAGATTCAAACTTTATATGTGTTTCCTATAATTTTTGAATTTTGAATAATGCAACACCAAACGTTAGATAGTTTTACATGTTTTGAATACATTTAAAATCAAAAGATTCAAACTTTATGCATATTTATTATAATTTTTTAACTTTCAATAATGCAACACCAAAACTAAGGCAATTTTATTCATTTCAATCTAGTTTACAATTAAAAGATTCAAACACTATGCTCATTTCCTAAAATTTGAGTTTTGAATAATGCAATAAAAAAACTTAGGTTGTTCAACTCATTTAGAGCATGTTTATAATCAAAGGATTCAAATTTTATGCATTTTTCCTATAATTTCTGAGGTTTAAATAATGCAACACCAAAACATAGGTAGTTTTACTCATTTCATTCATGTTTACAATCAAAATATTCAAACATTATGCTCGTTTCCTATAATTTGAGTTTTGAATGATGAAACAAAAAATCTTAAGTTGTTATACTCATTTAGAGCATGTTTACAATCAAAAGATTCAAAATTTATGCACGTTTCCTATAATTTTTGAGGTTTGAATAATGCGACACCAAAACTTAGGCAGTTTTACTCATTTCAATCATGTTTACTCATTTCATTCATGTATAGAACAAAACATTGGCAATTATACTCGTTTCATTCATGTTTACAATCAAAAGATTCAAGCCTTATGTGCATTTCCTATAATTTTTGAGTTTTGAATAATACAAAACCAAAACTTAAGTAGTTTTATTCATTTCTATCATGTTTACAATTAATAGAGTCAAACTTTATGCATGTTTCCTATAAATTTTGAGTTTTGAATAATGCAACACAAAAACTTAGGTGGTTTTACTCATTTCGAGCATGTTTACAATCAAAAGGTTCAAAAGCTATGTACATTTCATATAATTTTTGAGTTTTTGAATAATATAACACCAAAACATGGTGGGTTTACTCATTTTGAGCATGTTTTCAATCAAAAGATTCAAAATTTATGCTCATTTTCTATAATTTTTGAGTTTTGAATAATGTAACACCAAAACATAGGTGAGTTTACTTGTTTTGAGCATGTTCACAACCAAAAAATTTAAACTTTATATAGGTTTTATATAATTTTGAGTTTTGAATAATACAACACCAAAACTTAAGATATTTTACTCGTTTTGAGCATGTTTATAATCAAAAGATTCAAACTTTATATGTGTTTCTTATATTTTTTGAGTTTTGAATAATGTAGCACCAAAACTTAAGTAGTTTAACTAGTTTCGACATGTTTAAAATCAAAAGATACAATCTTTATGAGAGCTTTCTATAATTTTTGAGTTTTGAATAATGTAACACCAAAATTTAAGTGGTTTTACTTGTTTAGATTATGTTTAGAATCAAAAGATTCAAACTTTATTCAAGTTTCTTATAATTTTTGAGTTTTGAATAATGCAATGCCAAAAATTAAGTGGGTTTACCCATTCTGAGCATGTTTACAATCAAAAGATTTAAAATTTATGTATGTTTCCTATAATTTTTGAGTTTTTAATAATGTAACACCAAAACATAGGCAATTTTACTCATTTTGAGCATGTTTACAATCAAAATATTCAAACTTTATGTGTATTTTCTATCATTTTTTAGTTGTAAATAATGCATCACCAAAACTTAAGTGGTTTTACTCATTTCAAACATGTTTACAATCAAAACATTCAAACTTTATGCATGTTTCCTATAATTTTTGAGTTTTGAATAATGCTACACCAAAGCTTAGAAGGGTTTACTCATTTTGAACATGCTAACAATCAAGATTCAAAATTTATGCACATTTATTATACTTTTTGAGTTTTAAATGATGCAACACCAAAACTTTATTGGTTTTAATCATTTTGAGCATGTTTACAATCAAAAGATTCAAAATTTATATGCATTTCATATAATTTTTGAGTTTTAAATAATAAAACAATAAAATTTAGGTGGTTTTACTCATTTTGAGCATGTTTACAATTAAAATATTCAAAATATATGTGTTTTTCTTATATTTTTTGAGTTTTGAATAATGTAACATGAAAACTTAAGCAATTTTACTCATTTTGAGAATGTTCACAATGAAAAAAATTAAACTTGATGCACAATTCTTATAATTTTTGAGTTTTGAATAATGGAACACCAAAACTTAGGTGGTTTTACTCCTTTTGATCATGTTTACAATGAAAATATTTAAACTTTATGCATGTTTCTTATAATTTTTGAGTTTTGAATAATGCAACACAAAAACTTAGGTAGGTTTACTCATTTTGAGCATGTTTACAATCAAAAGATTCAAAATTTATGTGTGTCTCCTATAATTTTTGAGTTTTGAATGATGCAATACCAAATATTAGGTGGTTTTACTCATTTCAAGCTTGTTTACAATTAAAAGATTCAAGTTTTATGTGTGTTTCTTATAAATTTTGAATTTTGAATAATGCAACACCAAAACATAAGTAGTTTTTCTCATTTTGAGCATGTTTAAAATCAAAACACTCAACATTTATGCATGTTTCCTATAATGTTTGAGTTTTGAATAACGTAACACCAAAAAATAGGTGCTTTCAATCATTTTGAGCATGTTTGCAATCAAAATATTCAAACCTTATGCATGTTTCCTATAATTCTTAAGTTTTAAATAATGCAACACCAAAACTTAGATGGTTTTACTCATTTTGAGTATGTTTAGAATCAAAATATTCAACTTTATGTGTGTTTCATATAATTTTTGAGGTTTAAATAATGCAACACCAAAAATTAGGTATTTTTACTTCTTTTGTGCATGCTTACAATCAAAATATTCAAACTTTATGTGTGTTTCTAATAATTTTTGAGTTTTGAATAATGTAACACCAAAAGTTAGACAATTTTACTCATTTCAAATATGTTTACAATTAAAAGATTCAAACTTTATGCATGTTTCTTATAATTTTTTAGCTTTGAAAATTCAACGCAAAAACTTAGGTGGTTTTAATTATTTTGAGAATATTTACAATCAAAAGACTCAAACATTATGATCATTTCCTATAATCTTAGTTTTTATTAATGCAACACCAAAACTTTGGTTGTTTTACTCATTTCAGGCATGTTAACAATTAAAAGATTCAAACTTTAGGCACGTTTCTTATAATTTTTGAGTTTTGAATAATACAACATGAAAACTTAGGTAATTTTACTCAATTTAACCATGTTTATAATAAAAAAATTCAAACTTTATGTACATTTCCTATAATTTTTAAATTTTGAATAATGCAACACAAAACATTGATAATTTTATTCATTTCAAGCATGTTTACAATCAAAATATTTAAACTTTATGTGTGTTTCCTATAATTTTTGAGTTTTGAAAAATCCAACACCAAAACATAGGTGAGTTTACTCATTTATATCATGATAACAATCAAGAGATTCAAACTTTATGCACATTTTTAATATTTTTATACTTTTGAATAATACAACATGAAAACTTAATAGGTTTTTCTTGTTTTGAGTCTATTGACAATCAAAAGATTCAAAATTTATATGCATTTCCTATAATTTTTGAGTTTTGAATAATGTAATAATAAAACATACATAATTGTACTCAATTTGACCATGTTTACAATCAAAAGATTCAAACTTTATGTGTGTTTCCTAAAATTTTTGAGTTTTGAAAAAAATAAAACCAAAACATAGGCAATTTTATTCATTTTGAGCATGTTTACAATCAAAATATTCAATATTTATACGTGTTTACTATAAATTATTAGTTTTGAATAATACAACAACAAAAATTAAGTATTTTTTCTTGTTTCAAGCATGTTTACAATCAAAGAATTCAAACATTATGTGTCTTTCCTATAATTATTAAGTTTTGAATAATGCAATACCAAACATTATGTGGTTTTACTCATTTCAAGCATGTTTACAATCAAAAGATTCAAACGTTATGCATATTTCCTATAATTTTTGAGTTTTGAATCATACAATACCAAAACTTAGGTGGTTTTACTCATTTTGAACATGTCTATAATCAAAATATTTAGACATTATATGTGTTTTCTATATTTTTTGAGTTTTGAATAATACAACACCAAAACTGAAATGGTTTCACTCATTTCAAGCATGATTAGAATCAAATGATTCAAAATTTATGCACATTTTTTTATAATTTTTTAGTTTTGAATCATGGAACACTGAAACTTAAGTGGTTTAATTCATTTTGAGTATGTTTAAAATCAAAAGATACAAACTTTATGTGTGTTTCCTATCATTTTTGACTTTTAAATAATACAACACCAAAACTTAGTTATTTTACACATTTCAAACATGTTTATAATCAAAAGAACCAAACTTTATGAATCAATAATGCAATACCAAAACTTAAACTTTTTTACTCATTTCAAGCATGTTTAGAATCAAAAGATTCAAACTTTATGGGAGTTTTATATAATTTTTGAGTTTTGATTAATGGAACATAAAAATTGAAGTGGTTTTACTTATTTAGAGCAAGTTTTGAATTAAAAAATTTAAACTTTATGTGGGTCTCCTATAATTTTTTAGTTTTGAATAATGAAACACCAAAACTTAAGGAATTTTACTCATTTTGAGCATGTTTACAATCAAAACATTCAAACTTTATGCATGTTTCCTATAATTTTTTAGTTTTGAATAATGCAACACCAAAACATAGACAATTTTATTCATTCTTTGAATATGTTTACAATTAAAAGATTCAAAATTTATGTGTTTCTGTTCATTTTTGAGTTTTAAATAATGCAACACCAATACTTAAGCAGTTTTCCTCATTTAGAGCATATTTACAATAAAAATATTTAAATTTTATTCATGTTTCCTATAATTTTTATTTTTTGAATAATTCAAGATCCAAACTTAGAAGGGTTTACTCATTTTTAGCATGTTAACAATCAAAAGATTCAAACTTTATGCACATTTCCTATAATTTTTGACTTTTGAATAATAGAAAACCAAAACTTAATTGGTTTTACTCATTTAGAGCATGTTTACATTAATAGGATTCAAACTTTATGTGCATTTCCTATAATTTTTGAGTTATGAATAATGCAACAACAAAACTTAGGTGGTTTTACTCATTTCAGGCATGTTTACAATCAAAATATTCAAACTTTATGCATACTTCCTATAATCTTTGAGTTCTAAATAATGTAACCCCAACATTGAAGTCATTTTACTCATTTTTAGCATGTTTACAATCGAAAGATTCAAACTTTATGTGTATTTCCTATAATTTTTGAGTTTAGAATAATGCAACTCTAAAACATAGGTAGCTTTACTCATTTTGATCATGTTTACAATTAAAAGATTTAAACTTTATGTGCATTTCTTATGTTTTTGAGTTTTGAATAATGCAACACCAAAAATTGGGTAGGTTTACTCATTTTGAGCATGTTTAAAAACAAAAGATTATAACTTTATGTGCATTTCCTATAATTTTTGAGTTTTGAATAATACAACAGAAAAAAATTAAGTGGATTTACTCATTTTGAGCATGTTTACAATCAATATATTCAAAATTTATGTACATCTACTATAAATGTTTAGATTTGAATAATACAACAATGAAAGTAAGGTGGTTTTACTCTCATTTTGAGCATGTTTACAATCAAAAGAATCAATTTTTTTGTGTATTTCTTATAATTTTTGAGTTTGGAATAATTCAACACCAAAACATAGGTTGTTTTACTTGTTTCAAGCATGTTTCAGATCAAAAGATTCAAACTTTATGTAGGTTTCCTATAATTTTTGAGTTTTAAATAATGTAACAACAAAACTTAGGTAGTTTTACCTATTTCAAGCATGTTTACCATCAAAATATTCAAACTTTATGCATGTTTCCTATAATTTTAGAGTTTCTAATAATGCAACACTAAAACATAGGTGTCTTTACTCATTTTGAGCATGTTTAGAATCAAATCTATCAAACTTTATGGACATTTCTTATATTTTTTTAGTTTTGAATAATGCAACAACAAAACTTAGGTAGTTTTACTCATTTCAAGCATCTTTACAATCAAAATATTCAAATTTTATGCATGTTTCCTATACCTTTTGTGTTTTGAATAATGTAACTCCAAAACTTAGGTAGTTTTACTCATTTTGAGCATGTTTATAATCAAAATATTCAAACTCTATGTTAATTTCCTATATTTTTTGAGTTTTGAATAATGCAACACCAAAACATAAGTGGTTTTACTCATTTTGAGCATGTTTACAATCAAAAGTTTAGAACTTTATGTTCATTTGCATTAATTTTATAGTTTTAAATAATATAACAAAAAAACATAGGTAGTTTTACTCATTTCAAGCATGTTTACAATCAAAAGATTCATATTTTATGTGCGTTTCCTATAATTTTTGAGTTTACAATAATACAACACCAAAACTTAGGCAATTTTCATCATTTTGAGCATGTTTACAATCAAAATATAAGTAGTTTTACTCATTTTGAGCAAGTTTAGAATCAAAAGATTTAAACTTTTTGCACATTTCCTATAACAATTGAGATTCAAATAATGCAACAACAAAACTTAATCAATTTTACTCATTTCAAGCATGTTTACAATCAAAAGATTTAAACTTTAAACATATTTTCTATAATGTTTGAGTTTTGGATAATGTAAGGCCAAAGCTTATGTGGTTTTACTTATTTTGAGCATGTTTACAATCAAAACAGTCAAACTTTATGCACATTTCTTATAATTTATTTTGTTTTGAATAATGTAACAACAAATCATAGGTAGTATTACTCATTTAAAGCATGTTTGCAATCAAAAGAATCAAATTTTATGCACGTTTCCTATTTTTTTTTTGAATAATGCAATGCCAAAAGTTAAGTAATTTTACTCATTTTGAGCATGTTTACAATCAAAAGATTAAAAATTTATACATGTTTCCTATAATTTTTGAGTTTTGAGTAATGCAACACCAAAACATAGGTAGGTTTACTCATTTTGAGCATATTTACAATAAAATATTCAAAATTTATGAATGTTTACTATAATTTTTGAGTTTTGAAAAATGCAACACTAAAACTTAGCCAGTATTTCTCATTTTGAGCATGTTTACAATCAAAAGATTTAAACTTTATGTGTCTTTCATATAATTTTTGTGTTTTGAATAATGCAACACTAAAAATTAGGTGGTTTTACTCATTGAAAGCATGTTTACAATCTAAAGATTCAAACTTTATGCATGTCCTATTATTTTTGACTTTGGGAAAATGCAACACCAAAACATAGGTGGTTTGACTTGTTTCGAGAATGTCTACAATCAAAGATTAAAAATTTATGCATTTTTCCTATAATTTTTGAGTTTTGAATAATGCAACAATAAAACTTATGTGGTTTTAGTTGTTTTGATCATGTTTAAAATAAAATGAATCAAACTTTGTGTGTTTCCTATAATTTTTGAGGTTTCAATAGTGAAACACTAAAACTTAGGTAGTTTTACTCATTTCAAGCATGTTTACAATCAAAGGATTCAAACATTATGTGTATTTCCTAAATTTTTTTAGTTTGGAATAATGTAACACCAAAAATTAGGTGGGTTTACTCCTTTCAAGCATGTTTAAAATTAAAATATTCAAACTTTATATACGTTTCCTATATTTTTTTGAGTTTTGAATAATGCCACACCAAAACTTAGGTAGTTTTACTCATTTTGAGAATGTTTACAATAAAAATATTAAAAATTTATGTGCATTTCCTATAATTTTTGAGTTTTTAATAGTGCAACATGAAAACACAACTTTACTCATTTTGAGCATGTTTACAATTAAAAAATTTAAACTTTATGTGCATTTCCTATAATTTTTTAGTTTTGAATAATGCAACATGAAAACATGGGTGGTTTTACTCATTTCAAGCATGTTTACAATCAAAAGATTCAAAATTTATGCACATTTCCTATAATTTTTTAGTTTGGAATAATGCAACACCAAAAATTAAGTGTTTTTACTCCTTTCAAGCATGTTTAAAATCAAAATATTCAAACTTTATGCATGTTTCCTATAATTTTTTGAGTTTTAAATAATGCCACACCAAAACTTAGGTAGTTTTACTCATTTCAAGCATGTTTACAATCAAAAGATTAAAATTTATGTGCATTTCCTATAATTTTTGAGTTTTTAATAATGCAACATGAAAACTTATACAATTTTTCTCATTCTGAGCATGTTTACAATAAAAAAATTTAAACTTTATGCGCATTTCCTATAATTTTTGAGTTTTGAATAATGCAACATGAAAACATGGGTAGTTTTACTCATTTCAAGCATTTTTACAATCGAAAGATTCAAAATTTATGCACATTTCCTATAATTTTTAGTTTTGAATAATACAACACCAAAATTTAGGCAATTTTACTCATTTCGAGCATGTTTACAATCAAAAGATTCAAACTTTATGCATGTTTTCTATGATTTTTTAGTTTTAAATAATGTAACACCAAAACTTAGGTGGTTTTACTCATTTCAAGCATGATTACAATAAAAATATTTAAACTTTATGTGCATTTCATATAATTTTGAGTTTTGAATAATGAAACACCAAAACTTAGGCAATTTTTCTCATTTTGAACATGTTTACTATCAAAATATTCAAACTTTATGCATGTTTCCTATAGTTTTTTTGTTTTTAATAATGCAACACCAAAACCTAGGTAGTTTTACTCTTTTTGAATGTTTTTATAATCAAAGATTCAAACTTTATTTGCATTTTATATAATTTTTGAGTTGTGAATAATGCAACACTAATACTTAGGTGGTTTTACTCATTTTAATCATGTTTAGAATCACAATATTCAAACTTTATGTGTATTTCCTATAATTTTTGAGTTTTGAATAATAAAACACCAAAACATAGGTGGTTTTACCTATTTTGAGCAAGTTTACAATAAAAAAAATCAAACTTTAGGCATATTTCCTATAATTTTTGAGTTTTGAATAATGCAACACTAAAACTTAGGTGGTTTACTCATTTTGAGCATGATTACAATCAAAAGATTCAAACTTTATGCATATTTCTTATAATTTTTGAGTTTTGAATAATGTAACACCAAAACATAAATGGATTTACTCATTTTGACCATGTTTACAATCAAAAGATTCAAAATTTATATGAATTTTTATAATTTTTGAGTTTTGAATAATGCAACACCAAAACTTGGGTGGTTTTACACATTTTGAGAATGTTTATAATCAAAATATTCAAACTTTATATGGATTTCATTTATTTTTTGTGTTTTGAATTATATAACACCAAAACTGAAGTAGTTTTACTCATTTTGAGCATGTTTACAATCAAAATAGTCAAATTTTATAAGTTTTTTGTATAATTTTTGAGTTTTTAATAATGAAAAAATAAAGCTTAGGCAATTTTACTTGTTTCAAGCATGTTTATAATCAAATGATTAAAAATTTATGGCATTTCCTATAATTTTTGAGTTTTGAATAATGCAATGCAAAAACTTATGTGGTTTTACTTATTTCGAGCATGTTTATAATCAAAAAATTCTAAATTTATACGTGTTTCTTATAATTTTTGAGTTTTGAATAATGCAACACCAAAACTTAAGTGGTTTTACTTATTTTAAGCATGTTTAGAATTAAAAGATTCAAACTTTATGTTTTTTTTTAATAATTTTTGAATATTGAATAATGCAACACCAAAAATTAGGTAGTTTCACTCATTTTGAGCATGTTTACAATGAAAATATTCAAAATTTATGTGCATTTCCTATAATTTTTAAAATTTTGAATAATTTAAAATTTTGAGCATGTTTACAATCAAAAGATTCAAAATTTATCCTATTTATTATAATTTTTGAGTTTTGAATAATTTGACACCTAAACTTAAGTCATTTTACTCATTTCATGCAACATTACAATTAGAAGATTCAAAATTTTTCACATTTCCTATAATTTTTTACTTTTGAATAATGCAACACCAAAACATAGGTAGTTTTATTTATTTTGAGCATGTTTACAATCAAAAGATTCAAATTTTATGCACATTTGTTTTAATTTTTTATTTTTGACTAATGCAACAACAAAACTTAAGTAGTTTTACTCATTTCAAGCATGTTTACAATCAAAATATTCAAACTTTATGCACACTTATTATAATTTTTGAGTTTTAAACAATGAAACACCAAAACATAAGTGGTTTTACTTGTTTCAATCATGTTTACAATCAAGAGATTCAAACTTTATGCGTGTCTCCTTTAATTTTTGAGTTTTGAATAATGCAACACTGAAACTTAGGTAGTTTTACTCATTTTGAGCATGTTTATAATGGAAAGATTCAAAATTTATGCATGGTTGATATAATTTTTGTGTTTTGAATAATGTAACACCAAAACCTAGGTAATTTTACTCATTTTGAGCATGTTTACAATCAAAATATTCAAACTTTATGCGTGTTTCCTATAATTTTTTAGTTTTGAATATTGCAACTCTAAAACATAAGTGGTTTTACTTGTTTTGAGAATGTTTAATACTAATAGATTCAAACTTTATCCATGTTTCCTATAATTTTTTAGTTTTGAATAATGTAACATAAAAACTAAGGAAATTTTATTTGTTTTGAGCATGTTTACAACAATTTTTGAGTTTGGAATCATGAAACACCAATCTTTAGGTGGTTTGACTCATTTTGAGCATGTTTATAATCAAAAAATTCAAAATTTATGTGTGTTTCATTTAATTTTTGTGTTTAGAATATTGTAACATCAAAACTTAAGTAGTTTAACTTGTTTTGATCATGTTTACAATCAAAATATTCAAAACTTATGCATGTTTCTTTCAAGTTTTGAGTTTTGAATAGCGCAACACAAAAACATAAGTAGTTTTACTTATTTTGAGCATGTTAAAATCAAAAGATTTAAACCTTGTGTATTTCTAATATTTTTTGAGTTTTAAATAATGCAACATCAAAAATTAGGTGGTTTTAACCCTTTCAATCATGTTTACAATAAAAATATTTAAACTTTATGCATTTTTCCTATAATTTTTGTTTTTTGAATAATGCATCACCAAAACTTAGGCAGTTTTACTCATTTTGAGTAGGTTTACATTCAAAATATTAAAAATTTGTGAACATTTCCTATGATTTTTGAGTTTCGAATAATGGAACATGAAAACTTAGGTAGATTTACTCAATTCAGGCATGTTTATAATCAAAACCTTCAAACTTTATGCATGTTTCCTATAATTTTTCAGTTTTAAATAATGCAAAACAAAAACATAGGTGATTTTACCCATTTTTAGCAAGTTTACTATAAAATTATTCAAACTTTATGTGTGTTTCCTATAATTTTTGAGTTCTAAATAATGCAACACCAAAACATACCTAGTTTTACTCATTTTGAGCATGTTTACAATCAAAGGATTCAAACTTTATCCACATTTTTGGTATCCATTGAAAATGTAGTAGACAAAAATGTAGTAGTTAAAAACATAACATAAAAAACATAGCGAGGATAAAATGTAGTGAGGACAAAAAGTAACAAGCACAAAACATTATAAGAACAATACATAGAAAAGGATACACACACATAAAATATGACATAACTTTCAAATAATGGTCAAAACTCATGAAATCACATTTTACTCTATTATTTTTCTTGTGAATTTGGTACATTACTTTTCCACTGTGAAATGTTAACTACCATCACCAAAATGAACTAGACAACAAATGAACAATGTGTTCATCACTAAAAGGTCCTAATTATTCTCCTAACTATATTTTTTCAATATTACCAATACTGTTATGTTTTTTCCTCACTCCATTTTAAACCTTACGATGTTTTGTCATACTAAGTTTTTATCATACTACATTTTTTACTGCTATATTTGTGGCTACTACATTATCACATAGAGCCACATTTCCTCTAATCTTTGAGTTTTGAATAATACAATACCAAAACATAGGTTATTTTAGTCATTTTGAGTAAGTTTATAATCAAAAGCTTCAAACTTTAAGGTGTTTCCTATATTTTTTGAGTTTTGAATAATGAAACACCAAAACTTAGGTGGTTTTATTCATTTTGAGCAAATTTATAATCAAAAGATTCAAGATTTATGTATGTTTTTTTATAATTTTTGAGTTTTTAATGATGCAAAAACAAAACTTAAGAAATTTTACTAATTTTAAGCATATTGACAATCAAAAGCTTCAAACGTAATGCATCTTTCCTATAACTTTTGAGTTTTGAATAATACAACACCAAAACTAAAATAGTTTTACTCATTTTGAGCATGTTTACAATCAAAATATTCAAAATTTATGTGCTTTTCCTATAATTTTTTAGTATTGAATAATGTAATGCCAAAATTTAGGCAATTTTAGTCATTTAGAGCATATTTACAAATAAAAGATTTAAAATTTATGCATGTTTCCTATAATTTTTGAGTTTTTAATAATGTAACACCAAAACTTAGTCAATTCTACTCATTTTGAGCATGTTTACAATCAAAAGATTCAAAGTTTATGCACATTTCCTATAATTTTTAAAATTTTGAATAATGAAATACCAAAATAGAGGTTTTTTAACCCATTTCGAGCATGTTTACAATCCAAAGATTCAAAATTTATGTGTGTTTCCTATATTTTTTGAGTTTAGAATAATACAACACTAAAACGTAGGCATTTTGACTTGTTTTGAGCATGTTTACATTCAAAAAATTCAAAACTTATGCGTGTTTCCTTATAATTTTTAAGTTTTGAATAATACAACATCAAAACTTAACCGATTTTACTTGTTTCAACCATGTTTACAATCAAAATATTCAAAATTTATACATTTTTCTTGTAATTTTTGAGTTTTGAATAGTGCAACAATAAAACATAGTGGTTTTACTTGTTCAAGCATGTTTACAATCAAAAGATTCAAACTTTATGCATGTTTCATATACTTTGTGAGTTCTAAATAATGCAACACTAAAACATAGGTGGTTTTACTCCTTTTGAGCATGTATACAATCAAAATAATCAAATTTTATGTGTGTTTCTTATAATTTTTGAGTTTTGAATAATGCAACACCAAAACCTAGGTAATTTTACTCGTTTCAAGCATGTTTACAATCAAAACATTAAAACTTTATCTACGCTTCCTATATTTTTTGAGTTTTGAATAATTCAACATGAAAACTTAGGTGGTTTTACTCTATTCAAGCATGCTTATGCATGTTTCTCATAATTTTTGAGTTTTGAATAATGCAACACCAAAACATAGGTGGTTTTACTCATTTAAAGCATGTTTAGAATCAAAAGATTCAAAGTTTATACATGTTTCTTATAATTTTTAAATCTTGAATAATAAACAATAAAAATTAGGTAGTTTTACTCTTTTTGAGTAGTTTACAATCAAAAGATTCAAACTTTATGTATTTTTTCTATAATTTTTAAGTTTTGTATAATGAAACACTAAAACTTAAGAGGTTTTACTCATTTCAAGCAAGTTTACAATCAAAATATTCAAACTTTATGCATGTTTCCTATAGTTTTTAAAGTTTTAAATAATGTAACACCAATACTTAGGTAGTTTTACTCATTTTGTGCATGTTTACATTCAAAAGATTTAAATTATATGCACATTTCCTATAATTTTTGAGTTTTGAATAATGTAACATGAAAATTTAGATGGTTTTACTTGTTTAGAGCATGTTTACAATCAAAAGTTTCAAATTTTTTGTGCATCTCCTATAATTTTTGAGTTTTGAATAATGCAACACCAAAACTTAGGTAGTTTTACTCATTTCATGCATGTTTATAATCACAAGATTCAAACTTTATGAACATTCTCTATAAATTCTTAGATTTGAATAATGCAACACCAAAACCTAGGTAGATATACTCTTTTCAAGCATGTTTATAATCAAAGATTTAAAATTTATGCATGTTTTCTATAATTTTTTAATTGTGAGTAATGTAACACCAAAACATAGGTGGTTTTACTCGTTATAAGCATGTTTACAATCAAAAGATTCAAACTTTATGTGTGTTCCTTATATTTTTTGTGTTTTAAATAATGCAACACCAAAACTTAGGTAGTTTTAGTCATTTCCAGCACGTTTACATTCAAATGATTCAAACTTTATGTGTGTTTACCATAATTGTTTTATTTTGAATAATGAAATACCAAATTTTCAGTGGTTTTACTCATTTTGAACATGTTTACAATTAAAATATTCAAACTTTATGCACATTTCCTAGCATTTTTGAATTTTGAATAATGCAACACAAAAACTTAGGCACTTTTACTCATTTTGAGCTTGTTTACAGTCAAAAGATTCAAACTTTATCTATGTTTCCTATAATTTTTGAGTTTTAAATAATGCAACACTAAAACTTAAGCTGATTTACTCATTTTGAGAATGTTTACAATCAAAAGATTCAAACTTTATGTGTGTCACCTATAAATTTTGAGTTTTGAATAATGCAACACCAAAACTTAGGTAGTTTTACTCATTTTGAGCATGTTTATAATCAAAAGATTCAAACTTATACATGTTTCCTATAATTCTTGATTTTAGAATAATGCAACACCCATATAGAATCTGTTTTACTCAGCTCAAGCATGTTTATAGTCTAAAGATTAAAACTTTATAGGCATTTCTAATCATTTTTTAGCTTTGAATAATGTAACACCAAAACTTAGGTGGTTTTACTTATTTTGAGCATGTCTACAATCAAAACATTCAAACTTTATGAAGTTTCCTATAATTTTTGAGTTTTGAATAATTCAACACTTAAAATCAGGTGGTTTTGCTCATTTCAAAAATATTTAAAATAAAAAGATTCAAAATTTATGCATGTTTTCTATAATTTTTGAGTTTTGAATAATGCAACACCAAAACATAAGCAATTTTAGTCATTCAAGCATGTTTATAATCAAAAGATTCAAATTTTATGCACATTTGCTATCATTTTTGAGTTTTAAATAATGAAACAATAAAACATAAGAGGTTTTACACATTTTGATCATCTTTAGAATCAAAAGACTCAAAATTTATGATAATTTCTAATAATTTTTTAGTTTTAAATAATGCAACACCAAAACATAAGGTGTTTTACTCATTCCAAGCATGTTTAGAATCAAAAGATTCAAACTTTATGTGCATTTCATAGAATTTTTGAATTTTGAATGATGCAAGACCAAACTTTTACTCAAACTTTATGCGCATTTTTTGAATTTTTTAGTTTTAGGTGGTTTTTACTCATTTTGAGCATGTTTACAATCAAAAGATTTAATATTTATACCTATTCCTAAATTTTTTGAGTTTTGAATAATGCAACACCAAAACTTAGGAAAACATAAGCAATTTTACTCTTTTTGAGCATGTTTACTATAAAAATATTCAAAATTTATCTGGGTTTCCTATAATTTTTGAGTTTTGAATAATGCAACACCAAATATTAAGTGGTTTTACTCATTTTAGAGCATGTTTAGAATCAAAAGATTTAAAATTTTTTCTTATAATTTTTGAGTTTTGAATAATACAACACTAATACTTAAGTAGTTTTATTTGTTTGGAGCATGTTTAGAATTAAAAGATTCAAACTTTATGTGGATTTCCTATAATTTTGGAGTTTTAACTAAAGTAACACCAAAACATAAGTGGTTTTACTCATTTCAAGAATGTTTAGAAATAAAAGGTTCAAAATTTATGTGGATTTCATATAATATTGAGTTTTGATTAGTGAAACACCAAAACTTAAGTGGTTTTACTCATTTCAAACATGTTTACAATTAAAAGATTCAAAATTTATGTAGGTTTCCTTAAATTTTTAAGTTTTGAATAATTAAACACCAAAACTTAAGTGGTTTTACTCATTTTGAGGATGTTTACATTAAAAAAATTTAGACTTTATGCGATTTTTCTATATTTTAAAAATTTAGACTTTATGTAATTTTTCTATATTTTTTGAGTTTTGTATAATTTAACACCAAAAATTAAGTAATTTTACATGTTTTGAGCATGTTTACGATCAAAATATTCAAACTTTATGTGTATTTCTTATAATTTTTTAGACTTGAGTAATGTAATAGCAAAACTTAAGTGGTTTTACACATTCTGAGCATGTTTTCAATCAAAAGATTCAAAATTTACATGTGTTTCCTATAAGTTTTGAGTTTTAAATAATGAAACACCAAAAATTAATAAAATTTACTCATTTTTATCATGTTTATAGTCATAAGATTCAAACATTGTGCATGTTTCTTATAATTTTTGAGTTTTGAATAATGCAACACCAAAACTTAGATAGTTTTACTCATTTTGAGCATGTTTTTTATTTGATCAGTTAAATAAACTAGGTTTACAAGGATATAGTAATGATAAAAGTGTTATATAAAATATTATCAAGCCATGAAGGCTAACTTAATAAAAAACAACAAAAAACTAACTAGTTAATCCCTTAACAACCAAATCAAACACAATAAAAAAATAGATCAGGAGAGGGGACCCTTAGGTGGTTATTTTTCTTCTTCAATTATGTTCTCAGGTGAACCCTACATGTTCTTAGAAACTTTGGCCCTCATCCTATTATAAATTCCTTCAACATCATCTCAAGGGAGGATCATTTGTGACCTTTTCTATCCTTATTCCTATAAAGTGTTTTTCTTGATCAGAGTCATGTTGGGGATAATAGGTGGGGGTGTGTCCATCACCTTCAATAGCTATTTCTATGGAATCAAGTTCATATTATTGGAATGGTTGAAATATTGGATAGTCATGTCTATTTACTTATGTAATGCATTCCATTCTTAAATGAGACTAGCCAGGTTTAACCCAACTTCTTACAATTTGTTGTTGAAGGTATCTAGATGCTCTTGATTGTTTTTAGTTTCTTCAAATAAGATGATTTTACCCTTCTTGGTAGAATCTATGAAGGTTCCCTCATCTAGGATAATTAGTTTGGGTTTAGGGACAAACAACTTCAATAGGATGTATGAATGAAGGTTTTGGATAGGCTAGCTTGGGGAGTACTAGCAGAAGGGTAGGATGATACTGAGGTAGGGTTCTCCTCTAGGGAGTCCTCCTTAGCTGAGGACCCCCTAAGGAGACCTCCCTACCTCAAAAGTTTTGACCATGTTTTATCCATAGTAGTATAAGTCCTTGATGCAGTATAGGGTTAGATTCATAAACCTGGTAGGTAAGAGTTATGCATTCCAAAGATTTTAAGAGGTAAAATGGGAGACTAATATTATATCCATATAAATGGTTTAATAATAAAAAATGGTGGAAAAAAATTAAAGTATACTTGCCTTTGAGAGTTAGGTATCTCATCACCTAAAGACAAACCTTAGGCTACTACCATAAGAGATCAGCATAGGGGAAACCCTTATCCATTTTGACAAACTCATTTGTGAAGAAGAAATATTGGAGGAGTTCTTGATTTTTGTTCTGATATTTTTGGTCTTGGGATTTTTTCTATGGGTGGGAATGCTTTCCAATTTTTGATGATAACCTAGAAAAGATGGAGAAATATCCCTTTAGGCCAATGCCTTTTATTTATGTAAAGGCTATCATTTAAGGATTTCCAAACACTCCAACACTAACGTGGGAAAGCTAAGTACTACACAAATTCCAATGATAGGAGATTCTAGGGTGGTTTCCATTACTTGATGAGATCACGCACATTGTCTAGTTTCACCCAAAAAAGGCTGAATTTATTCAACATTTAGTGAAATAATGTTAAACTAAAAGGAAAATTTAGGAATAGATGGTGGACCAAGTCTTTTGCTTTCCTATATAATTGGAATCTATTTGGGACTATCAATCCTCTTTTATCTAGGTTATTCAATATCAAGATCTTATCTTGAGCCATCAACCAAAAGAAAAAATTGACTTTGGGAGTTAGATATTTTATCCATATATCTTTCCAAGAGTTCCATTTTCTATCTAAGTTAAGATCAGTGGTGTGTCTTGAGGATACCAAGTACATACCACTATCTTTAGTAGGCCATAGAAAGTGATCTTCCTTGGGTAATGCAAGAATATGAATCTGCCTGATAGAGGAGTTAAGAGTTTGATCACTTGCACTTGTTCAGTTATATGTCCTTTAGTGGGGAATATTTTCCAACTTTTTGATTCATCATAATAGTCTTTGGCTTTTGAGCCACATCTTTTCTTGAATCCCATATAGTAATTAAACCAAGATTATTGTGAGGAGGGGGGTAGTGGACAACCAGGCATCTTCCTAAAAGTTAATTTTCTCTTAATTTCTAATTTTTCATTTTATGCCTTTAATGAGAAGATCCTTGTAGTTGGTGATGGATTTCTAAAATGCAAATCCATTCTCAGGACCCTCTTCCCACAAAATATCATCTACTTTCATCCCTTTTAGGTATTTGGCCTTGATAATTCTTGCCCATTCATTATCTTCCTTCATGAGTCTCTAACCCATTTTTTTAGCCAGGCCTTGTTCATAGATTTAATGCTTTTAAGACCCAACTCTCTATTTACTTTAGGAAGATAAGGTTTTCCCCAAGAGATGAGATTGAACCTGAATCAATATTTAGTGCCCCTCTATAAGAATTTCTTTTGGATTTATTTAATTTTGGTGTCAACCTTGGAGGGTATCCTAGATATGGACATTTGGTATATGAGGATGCTCTGGATTGAGTTTTGGAGCAGCTAGAATTTCCCCACCTATGTTAGAAGGCGTTCCTTCCACCTTGAAAGCTTCCTTTGAAATTGATCAATGAGAGGGTTCTAAAGTTCATAGTCAATTAATTTTGAGCATGTTTACAATCAAAATATTCAAACTTTATGCACATTTCCTATAAATTTTTATTTTTGAATAACACAACACCAAAACATAAGTGGTTTTACACATTTTGAGCATGTTTAAAATCAAAATATTTAAACTTTATGCATGTTTCATATAATTGTTTTGGTTTTGAATAATGCAACACCAAAACTTAAGTGGTTTTAAGCATTTCAAGCATGTTTAAAATCAAAAGATTCAATCTTCATGTGTATTTCCTATATGTCTTGAGTTTTGAATAATGAAACACCAAAGCTTAGGTAGCTTTACTCATTTTGAGCATGTTTACAATCAAAATATTTAATATTTATGTGCATTTCCTATAATTTTTGTGTTTTTTATAATGCAACACCAAAACTTAATCAGTTCTACTCGTTTCAAGCATGTTTACAATCAAAAGATTCAAACTTTATGCATGTTTTCTATAATTGTTGAGTTTTTAATAAAGAAATGTTGGAGAATTGTTAATGATGTCATGAAGGTGTCCTAATGACTAGATGAAGTGATTTTATAGCCCAAGTAATAATGACAAAGTGTGTAATGTGCTTGTTCTAGTGTGATTTATGTTGTCTTGGTTGATCTTCTATTTTGGCATGATTAGAGATGTTTAGGGATGAGTATGGTGGATAGAGCATGTGTAATATGTCCTTACAACGTTATCTATGCTTTGAGTACCTATTTAAAATTATGCATGTTTCCTATAATTTTTGAGTTTTGAAAAATGCAACACCAAAACTTAGGCAATTTTACTAATTTTGAGCATGTTTACAATCAAAACATTAAAATTTTATGTGCATTTCCTATAATTTTTGAGTTTTGAATAGTACAACACTAAAACCTAGGGGGTTTTACTCATTTTGAGCATGTTTACAATCAAAATATTCAAACTTTATTCTTGTTTCCTATAATTTTTGAGTTTTGAATAATGTAACACCAAAACTTATGTTGTTTTACTCATTTTTAGCATGTTTAAAATTAAAAGATTAAAAATTTATGCATGTTTCCTATATTTTTTGAGTTTTAAATAATGAAATACCAGAACTTAGGTAGTTTTACATGTTTCAAGTATGTTCCTAATAAAAATATTCAAACTTTATGTGTTTTTCCCATATTTTTTGAGTTTTAAATAATGCAACACCAAAGCTGTGGCAATTTTACTCATTTCAAACATGTTTACAAAAAAAGATTCAAACTCTATGGCTTTTCCTATAATTCTAGAGTTTTGAATAATGTAACACCAAAATATAGGTGGTTTTAATCATTTTGAACATGTCTATAATAAAAGAAAATAAAAAATTATGTGTTTTCCCTATAATTTTTGAGTTTTGAATAATGTAACACCAAAACATAGGTAGTTTTAATTATTTCAAGCATGTTTACAATTAAAAGAATCAAACTTTATCTATATTTCTTATAATTTTTTAGTTTTAAATAATGTAACATCAAAACTTATAAAGTTTTATTTATTTTGATCATGTTTACAATCAAAATATTCAAACTTTATGCACATTTCCTATAATTTTTTAGTTTTGAATATATTATGCAACACCAAAACATAGGTAGTTTTTACTCATTTTGAGCATGTTTACAATCAAAAGATTCAAATTTTATTCGCATTTCTTATAATTTTTTAGTTTTAAATAGTTGAACACCAAAATTTAAGTGGTTTTACTCATTTCAAGCATGTTTAAAATCAAAATATTCAAACTTGATGCATGTTTAAGTTTGGAATAATGCAACACCAAAATTGAGGTGGTTTTATTCATTTTGAGCAAGTTTACAATCAAAAGATTCAAAATTAATGCACATTATTTTATAAATTTAGTGTTTTGAATAGTTCAACACTAAAACTTTGGTAGTTTTGCCTATTTTTAGCATGATTACTATCAAAAGATTCAAACTTTATGCACATTTCACATAATTTTTTAGTTTTAAATAATGGAACACAAAACCGTAAGTGGTTTTAATTTTTTAGAGCATGTTCAAAACTAAAAGATTCAATCTATATGATCTTTTCCTATAAGTTTTGAATTTTTAAAAAAGCAACACCAAAACATAGGTGTTTTTACTTGTTTTGAGCATGCTTACAATCGAAAGATTCAAACACTAAGCACTTTTCCTATAAGTTTTGAGTTTTGAAGAATGCAACACCAACACTTATATGGATTTACTAATTTTGATCATGTTTACAATTAAAAAATTCAAGCTTTATACATGTTTCCTATAATTTTTGATTTTTGAATATTGTTACACTAAAACTTAGGTGGTTTTACTTGTTTTAAGCATGTTTACAATCAAAAGATTCAAAATTTATGCATGTTTCCTATAATTTTTTGAGTTTAGAATAATGTTACACTAAAACTAGGTTGGTTTACTCTTTTCAAGCATGTTTACCATCAAAAGATTCAAACTTTATGCATGTTTTTTATAATTTTTGAGTCTTGAATAAAGAAACACCAAAACTTATGTGGTTTTACTCATCTCGAGCATGCTTACCGTTAAAAGATTCAAAATTTATGCATATTTCTTATAATTTTTGAGTTTTGAATAATGCAACACCAAACATTATGTTGTTTTACTTGTCTTGAGCATGTTTACAATTTAAATATTTAAAATTTAGGCACATTGCATATAATTTGAGTTTTAAATAATGTAACACAAAAACTTAAGTAGTTTTACTCATTTTGAGCATGTTTGGAATCAAAAGATTCAAACTTTATGTGCTTTACCTATAATTTTTGTGTTTTGAATAATGTAACAATAAAACTTAGGTGGTTTTACTCATTTTGAGCATCTTTATAATTAAATGTTTCAAACTTTATGTGTGTATCATATAAATTGAGTTTTGAATAATGTAACACCAAAACATAGGTGGTTTTATTCATTTTGTACATTTTTGTAATCAAAAGATTCAAAGTTTATTTGTATTTCCTATAATTTTTATTTTTGAATAATGCAAGACCAAAACTTAAGTAGTTTTACTCATTTTGAGCACGTTTACAATCAAATGATTCAAATTTTATGCATGTTTTCTATATTTTTTGAGTTTTGAACAATGAAACACCTAAACATAGGTAGTTTTAATCATTTTGAGCATGTTTACATCAAAATATTCAAACTTTATGTGTGTTTCCTATAATTTTTGAGTTTTGAATAATTCAACACCAAAACTTAGGTAGTTTTACTTGTTTCAAGCATGTTTCCAATAAAAATATTCAGACTTTATGCACGTTTCCTATATTTTTTGAGTTTTGAATAATGCAACACCAATCTTGGGTCAATTTTACTCATTTAAAGCATGTTTGCATTAAAATGATTTAAAATTCATGGCATTTCCTACAATTTTGGAGTTTTGAATAACGTAACACTAAAACATAGGTGATTTTAATCATTTTGAACATGTCTATAATCAAAAAATTAAAACATTATGTGTGTTTCCTATAATTTTTGAGTTTTGAATAATGCAACACCAAAACATAGGTAGTTTTAATTATTTCAAGCATGTTTACAATTAAAAGATTTAAAATTTATTTATATTTCTTATAATTTTTGAGTTTTGAATAATGTATAATAAAAAAATTTCTAGTTTTACTCATTTTGAGCATGTTTACAATCAAAAGATTTAAACTTTGTGCATGTTTCCTATAATTTCTAGGTTTTGAGTAATGTAACACTAAAACTTACATCGTTTTACTCATTTTAAGCATGTTTACAATAAATAAATTTAAACTTTATGGGTGTTTCTTATAGTTTTTGAGTTTTGAATAATGCAACACAAAAACTTAGGTGGTTTTATTCATTTCAAGCATATTTAAAATCAAAATATTCAAACTTTATGCATGTTTCCTATAGTTTTTGAGTTTTGAATTATGCAACACTAAAACATAGGTGGTTTTAATCATTTTGAGCATGTTTGCAATCAAAGATTCAAAATTTATGCATGTTTCCATTAATTTTTGAGTTTTGAATAATACAACACCAAAACTTTAGTGGTTTTAATCATTTCAACCATGTTTACAACCAAAATATTCAAATTTTATGCACATTTCCTATAGTTTTTATATTTTGAATAATGCAACACCAAGTATCAAGCTATTTTACTCATTTTGAGCGTGTTTACAATCAAAATATTCAAAATTTATGCATGTTTCTTATAAATTTTGAGTATTAAATAATACACAATAAAACTTAGGTAGTTTTACTCATTTTGAGCATGTTTACAATCAAAAGATTTACTCTTTATGTGTGTTTCCTATGATTTTAGTGTTTTGAATAATGTAACACCAAAACTTAGGTATTTTTACCTATGTTGAACATATTTACAATCAAAAGATTCAAACCTTACACATTTCTCTTATAATTTTTGAGTTTTGAATAATGCAACACCAAATCTTTGGAAATTTTACTCATTTTGAGCATGTTTACCATCATAAAATTAAAACTTTGTGCATATTTCTTATAATTTGCTTTACGTATGTTTAGAATCAAAAGATTCAAACTTTATGAAAATTTCCTATAATTTGTTTGTTTTAAATAATGTAACACCAAAATTTATATGATTTTACACATTTTGAGCATGTTTAGAATCAAAAGATTAAAAATTTATGTGTATTTCCTATTTTTTTTAGTTTTGAATAATGCAACACCGAAACATAACCAATTTTACTCATTTCAAGCAAGTTAACAATCAAAAGACTCAAACTTTATGCATGTTTCCTATAATTTTTAACTTTTGAATAATTTAATACCAAAAATTATGAAGTTTTACTCATTTTGAGCATGTTTATGATCAAAAGATTCAAAATTTACATGCATTTCCTGTAGTTTTTAAGTTTTGAATAATGCAACACCAAAACTTAGGCCATTTTACTCATTTCGAGCATGTTTACAATCAAAATATTCATACTTTATACATGTTTCCTATCATTTTTGAGTTTTGACTAATGAAACACTAATATTTTAGTGGCTTTACTTCTTTAGAATATGTATATAATCAAGAGATTCAATCTTTATGTGTTTCCTATTATTTTTGAGTTTCCAAAACTTAGGTAGTTTTACTCATTTCAAGCATGTTTATAATTAAAATATTCAAACTTTATGCATCTTTCCTATAATTTTTAAGTATTGAATAATGAAATACCAAACATTAGGTGGTTTTACTCATTTTGAGCATGTTTACAATCAAAAGATTCAAAATTATGTAGGTTTCCTAGAAATTTTGACTTTTGAATAATGCAAGACCAAAACTTAGGCTATTTTACTTGTTTTAAGCATGTTTACAATAAAAAAATTTGAATTTTGTGTGGGTTTCCTATAATTTTTGAGTTTTGAATAATGCATCACCAAAACTTAGGTGGTTTTACTAGTTTTGATCATGTTTACAATTAAAGGATTCTAACTTTATGTGTTGCCTATTATTTTTGAGTTTTGAATAGTGTAATGCCAATATTTTAGTGGTTTTACTTATTTTGAGCATGTATATAATCAAAAGATTCAATTTTTATGTGTGTTTCCTATTATTTTTGAGTTTTGAATAATGTAACACTAAAACTTAGGTAGTTTTACTTATTTCAAGCATGTTTATAATTAAAGTATTCAAACTTTATGCATCTTCCCTATAATTTTTGTGTATTGAATAATGTAACACCAAAAATTAGGTGGTTTTACTCATTTTGAGCATGTTTACAATCAAAAGATTCAAAATTGTGTAGGGTTCCTATAAATTTTGACTTTTGAATAATGCAACACCAAAACTTAGGCTGTTTTACTTGTTTTGAGCATCTTTACAATAAAAAAATTCAAATTTTGTGTGGGTTTCCTATAATTTTGAGTTTTGAATAATACATCACCAAAACTTAGGTGGTTTTACTAGTTTTGAGCATGTTTACAATCAAAATATTCTAACTTTGTGTTTGTTATGATTTTTAACTATTGAATAATGTAATACCAATACTTAATTAGTTTTATGCATTTTGAGGATGTTTATAATCAAAAGATTCAAAATTTATATGCATTTCTTATAATTTTTGAGTTTTGAATAATGCAACACCAAAACATAAGAGGGATTAGTTATTTTAAGCATGTTTAGCTTGAAAAGATTCAAACTTTATGAACATTTCTTATAAATTTTGAGTTTTGAATAATGCAACACCAAAACTTAATCAATTTTACTCATTTTGAGCATAATTAGAATCAAAAGAATCAAACTTTATGCACATTTCCTATAATTTTTGAGATTTAAATTATGTAACACTAAAACTTACATTATTTTACTCATTTTGAGCATGTTTAGAATCAAAATATTCAAACTTTATGTGCATTTCCTATAATTTTTGAGTTTTGAATAATGTAATACCAAAACATAAGAAATTTTAATTGTTTCAAACATGTTTATAATAAAAATATTCAAAATTTATATACGTTTCCTATAAATATTAACTTTTGAATAATCCAACACTAAAAACATAGGTAATTTTACACATTTCAAGCATGTTTACAATCAAATGATTTAAATTTTATGTGTGTTTTCTATAATTTTTGAGTTTTGAATAATACAACACTAAAACATAGGCAATTTTACTCATTTTGAGAATGTTTACAATTATAAGATTCAAAATTTATGTGCATTTCCTATAATTTTGTAGTTTTGAATAATGGAACACCAAAAATTAAGTGGGTTTACTCATTTAGAGCATGTTTACAATCAATAGATTCAAAATTTATGCATGTTTCCTAATTTTTTTGAGTTTTGAATAATACAACACCAAACTCAAGTAGTTTTACTCATTTTGAACATGTTTACAATAAAAAAATTTAAATTTTCAAAATTTTGGACTAATATAAGTTTTCAAATTATGTTTATTTCTAACTATACCTTTTTTAGGCCACAACATGCTGCAAACATACATGCCTATACATGTTCATGTAATTTATCTTTCGTTGATCAAAGTACAAAAACAAGTTGTATGGTCATAAACTAGGCCTAACTCTAAACACATTCAAAAAATATTGATTCAAACTTTAAGTGCATTTCCTATAATTTTTGAGTTTTAAATAATGCAACACCAAAACTTAAGTGATTTTACTCATTTCTAGCATGTTTATAATCAAAAAATTCAAACTTTATGTAGGTTTCCTATAATATTTGAGTTTTGAATAATGAAACACCAAAACATAGGTGATTTTACTCATTTTGAGCATGTTTACAATCAAAATATTCAAAATTTATGCATGTTTCCTATAATTTTTGAGTTTTGAATAATAAAACACCAAACTCAAGTAGTTTTACTCATTTTGAACATGTTTACAATTAAAAAATTTAAATTTTCAAATTTTTGGAATAATATAAGTTTTTAAATTATGTTTATTTCTAACTATACTTTTTTTAGGCCACAACATGCTGCAAACATACATGCCTATACATGTTCATGTAATTTGTCTTTCGTTGATCAAAGTATGAAAACAAGTTTTATGGTCATAAACTAGGCCTAACTCTAAACACATTCAAAAAATATTGATTCAAACTTTAAGTGCATTTCCTATAATTTTTGAGTTTTAAATAATGCAACACCAAAACTTAAGTGATTTTACTCATTTCTAGCATGTTTATAATCAAAAAATTCAAACTTTATGTAGATTTTCTATAATTTTTGAGTTTTGAATAATGAAACACCAAAACATAGGTGATTTTACTCATTTTGAGCATGTTTACAATCAAAATATTCAAAATTTATGCATGTTTCCTATAATTTTTGAGTTTTGAATAATGCAACATAAAAACTTATGTGGTTTTACTCCTTTCAATCATGTTTACGATCAAAAGAATAAAATTTATGAATAGTTCCTATAATTTTTGAGTTGTAAATAATGCAACACCAAAACAAAGGTAGTTTTACTCATTTAGAGTATGTTTACAATCAAAAGATTCAAAAACTATGTGTGTTTCATATAATTTTTGAGTTTTGAATAATGCAACACCAAAACATAGGCAATTTTAATGATTTTGAGCATGTTTACCATCAAAAGATTCAAATTTTCTAAACATTTCTTATAATTTTTGAGTTTTGAATAAGGCAACATAAAAACTTATCTAATTTTACTCATTTCGAGCAAGTTTACAATCAAAAGATTCAAACTTTATGAATGTTTCCTATAATTTTTGAGTTTTGAATAATGTAACACTAAAACTTAGGTAATTCTAATCATTTTCACCATGTTTACAATCAAAAGATTAAAATTTTATGTGCTTTTCCTATAATTATTGAGTTTTGAATAGTATAACACTAAAACCTAGGGGTTTTTACTCATTTCAAGCATGTTTACAATCAAAAGATTCAAAATTTATTCATGGTTCCTATAATTTTTTAGTTTTGAATAATGCAACACCAAAACTTATGTTGTTTTACTCATTTTGAGCATGTTTACAATCAAAAGATTAAAAATTTATGCATGTTTCTTATATTTTTTTAGTTTTGAATAATTCAACACCAAAACATAGGTACTTTTAATTGTTTCAAGCATGTGTCCAATAAAAATATTCAAACTTTATGCATGTTTCCTATATTTCTTGAGTTTTGAAAAATGCAACACCAAAGTTGAGTCAATTTTACTCGTTTCAAGCATGTTTACAATAAAATCATTCAAAATTCATGGCATTTCCTATAATTTTGGAGTTTTGAATAATGTAACACTAAAAGATAGGTGATTTTAATCATTTTGAACATGTTTATAATAAAAAAATTAAAACATTATGTGTGTTTCCTATAATTTTTGAGTTTTCAATAATGCAACATGAAAACATATGTAGTTTTAATTATTTCGAGCATGTTTACAATTAAAAGATTTAAAATTTATATATATTTCTTATAATTTTTGAGTTTTGAATAATGTATAATCAAAACTTATCTAGTTTTACTCATTTTGAGCATGTTTACAATCAAAATATTCAAACGTTTTTTGTGTTTCCTATAATTTTTGAGTTTTGAATAATGCAACACCAAAACTTGGGTAGTTTTACTCATTTTGAGTATATTTACAATCAAAAGATTCAAATTTTATTCATATTTCTTATAATATTTCTATTTTGAATATTACAACACAAAAACATAGGTTGTTTTACTCATTTCAAACATGTTTACAATAAAAATATTCAGACTTGATAAATGTTTCTAATAATTGTTATGTTTAGAATAATGTAACACCAAAACTTAGGTGGTTTTATTCATTTTGAGCAAGTTTACAATCATAATATTCTAACTTTATGCACATTTCTTATAAATTTTGAGTTTTGAATAATACAACACTTAAACTTTGGTAGTTTTGCCTATTTTGAGCTTGTTTACAATCAAAAGATTCAAACTTTATGCACATTTCCTATAATTTTTGAGTTTTAAATAATGGAACACAAAAAAAAAAGTTATTTTACTTGTTTAAATCATGTTTACAATCATAAGATTCAATCTATATGAACTTTTCCTATAAGTTTTGAATTTTTAAAAATGCAAAACCAAAACATAGGTGTTTTTAATTGTTGCAAGCATGTTTAGAATTGAAAGATTCAAACATTAAGCACTTTTCCTATAATTTTTGAGTTTTGAATAATGCAACACCAAACTTCTATGGTTTTACTCATTTTGAGCATGTTTACAATCAAAAACTTCAAGCTTTATGCATGTTTCTTATAATTTTTGAGTTTTGAATATTGCAACACCAAAAATTAGGTGGTTTTACTTGTTTTGAGCATGTTTACAATCAAAAGATTCAAATTTTATGCATATTTCCTATAATTTTTTGATTTTGAGTTTTGAATAATGGTACACTAAAGCTTAGGTGGTTTTACTCTTTTCAAGCATATGTATCATTAAAAGAAACAAATTTTATGGCATTTTCTATAATTTTTGAGTTTTGAATAAAGAAACACCAAAAATTATGTGGTTTTACTCATCTCGAGCATGTTTACTATCAAAAGATTCAAACTTTATGCATATTTCCTATAATTTTTGAGTTTTGAATAATGCAACACCAAAAATTAGGTAGTTTTACTTGTTTCAAACATGTTTTCAATTAAAAGATTAAAAATTTAGGCACATTACCTATAATTTGAGTTTTGAATAATGCAACACCAAAAATTAGGTAATTTTAGTCATTTAGAGCATGTTTGAAATTATAAGATTCAAACTTTATCTATTTTTCATATAATTTTTTTGTTTTGAATAATGCACCACCAAAACTTAGGTGGTTTTACTTGTTTCGAGCATGTTTACAGTTAATGTTTCAAACTTTATGTGCATATCATATAAACTGAGTTTTGAATAATGTAACACCAAAACATAGGTGGTTTTATTCATTTTAGGCATTTTTATAAATAAAAGATTCAAAATTTATGCCTATTTCCTATAATTTTTGTGTTTTGAATAATGCAACACCAAAACATAGGTGGCTTTACTCATTTTGAGCATGTTTACAATCAAATGATTCAAAATTTATTCATGTTTCCTATATTTTGTCAGTTTTGAACAATGTAACAACAAAACATAGGTTGTTTTAATTGTTTTGAGCATGTTTACTATCAAAAGATTCAAACTTAATGTGCTTTTTCTATAATTTTTGAGTTTTGAATAATGTAGCACCAGAACTTAGGTAGTTTTACTTATTTTAAGCATGTTTACAATCAAAACATTCAATGTTGATGCATGTTTCCTATATCTTTGAGTTTGAATTAATGCAAACCAATTTTTTCTTGTAGTTTTACTTGTTTCAAGCATATTTACAATCAAAAAATTCAAATTTTATGCATGTTTCCTATAATTTTTGAGTTTTGAATAATGCAACACAAAAACATAGGTGATTTTAATCATTTCGATCATGTCTACAATTAAAATATTCAAAATTTATTTGTATTTCCTATAATTTTTGAATTTCGAATAATGTGACACCAAAACTTAGGGTGTTTTACTTATTTCAAGCATGTTTCAAATCAAAAGATTCAAACTTTATGCATGTTTACAATCATTTATGAGTTTTAAATAATGTAACACTAGAACGTAGGTTGTTTTTCTGATTTGAAGCATGTCTACTATCAAAATATTCAAATTTTTGCATGATTCCTATAATTTTTGAGTTTTGAATAATGAAACACACAAACTTAAGTTGTTTTACTCATTTTGAGCATGTTTACAGTCAAAAGATTCAAAATTTATGTGTATTTCCTAAAATTTTTAAGTTTTGAATAATGCAACACCAAAACATAGGAAATTTTTGCTTGTTTCAAGCATGTTTACAACCATAAGATTTAAACTATTTACATGTCTCCTATATTTTTTGAGTTTTCAATAATACCACACCAAAACTTAGGTGGTTTAACTCATTTCAAGCATGTTTACAATCAAAATATTCAAACTTTGAGAATGTTTCCTATAATTTCTATGTTTTGAACAATTAAAAGATTCAAAATTTATGCATGTTTCCTATAATTTTTGAGTTTTGAATAATGTAACACCAAAAATTTAGTGGTTTTAATCATTTATACCATGTTTACAACCAAAAGATTCAAACTTTATACAGATTTCCTATAGTCTTTTATTTTTGAATAATGCAACACCAAAAAACTTGTTTCAAACATATGTACAATAAAAATATTAAAACTTTGTCCACATTTCCTATAAATTTTGAGTTTTGAATAATACAACATAAAAACTTAGGCAGTTTTACTTGATTTGAGCATGTTTACAATCCAAATATTCAAACTTTAGGCATGTTTCCTATAATTTTTTAGTTTTGAATAATGCAACACTAAAACATAGGTTGTTTTACTCATTTTGAGCATGTTTACAATCAGAAGATTCAAACTTTATGCATGTTTCCTATAATGTTTGAGTTTTGAATAATGTAACACACAAACTTAAGTTTTTTTACTCATTTTGAGCATGTTTACAATCCAGAGATTCAAAATTTATGTGTGTTTTCTACAATTTTTAAGTTTTGAATAATGCAACACCAAAACATAAGCAATTTTGCTTGTTTCAAGCATGTTTACAATCATATGATTCAAACTATTTACGTGTCTTATATATGTTTTGAGTTTTCAATAATACCACACCAAAACTTAGGTGGTTTTATTCAATTCAAGCATGTTTACAATCAAAAGATTTAAACTTCGAGAATTTTTCCTATAATTTCTATGTTTTGAACAATGTAACACCAAAACTTAGGTGGTTTTACTAATTTTGAGCATGTTTACAATAATAAAATTTAACTTTATTGGTGTTTCTTATAATTTTTGAATTTTGAATAATGCGTAAAAAAAAATTAGGTGGTTTTATTCATTTCAAGAATATTTAAAATCATAAAATTCAAACTTTATGCATGCTTCCTATACTTTTTGAGTTTTGAATAATGCAACACCAAAACATAGGCAATTTTACTGATTTTGAGGATGTTTACAATTAAAAGATTCAAAATTTATGCATGTTTCCTATAATTTTTGAGTTTTGAATAATTCAACACCAAAACTTTAGTGGTTTTAATCATTTCTACCATGTTTACAACCAAAAGATTCAAACATTATGTAGATTTCCTATAACTTTTGAGTATTGAATAATGCAAACCAAAACTTATGCAGTTTTACTCATTTTGAGCATGCTTACAATCAAAAGATTCAATTTTTGTGTTTTGAATAATGCAGCACCAAAACTTAGGCAGTTTTACTTGTTTTGAGCATGTTTGTAGTCAAAAGATTCAAACCTTATGCATGTTTCCTATAATTTTTGAGTTTTGAATAATGTAACACTAAATCTTTGGCAATTTTACTCATTTTGAGTGTGTTTACAATCAAAAGATTCAAACTTTATGCACATTTCCTATGGTTTTTGAGTTTTGAGTTATGCAACATCAAAACATAGGTAGTTTTACTCATTTTTTGCATGTCTACAATAAAAATATTCAAAGCTTATTAGTATTTCCTATATTTTTTGAAATTTGAATAATGTAACACCAAAAATTAGGCAATTTTATTTGTTTTGATCATGTTTAAAATCAAAAAATTCAAACTTTATGCATGTTTCCTATAATTTTGGAGTTTTGAATAATGAAACACCAAAACATAGGTAGTTTTACTCAATTTGAGCATGTTTATCCTTAAAAAATTTAGATTTTATGTGCATTTCTTCTAATATTATAGATTTGAATAATGTAACCACAAAAATTAGTTAGTTTTACTCTTTTTTAGCATGTTTACAATAAAAAGATTCAAATTTAGTGTAGGTTTCCTATAATTTTTGAGTTTTGAATAATGAAACACCAAAACTTAGGTAGTTTTACTTGTATCGAGCATGCTTACAATAAAAAAATTCAATGTTTATGTGTGTTTCCAATATTTTTTGAGTTTTTAATAATGCAACACCAAATCTTATGTGCTTTTACTCATTTTGATCATGTTAACAATCAAAATATTCATAATTTATTCATTTTTTCTATAATTTTTGTGTTTTTAATAATGTAACACCAAAACATAAGTGGTTTTACTCATTTCAAGCATATTTACAATCAAAAGATTCAAACATTATGCATGTTTCCTATAGTTTTTTAATTTTGAATAATGTAACACTAAAACTTATGTAATTTTACTCTTTTCAAGCATGTTTTCAATCAAAATATTTAAATTTATGTGTGTTTCCTAGAATTTTTGAGTTTTGAATAATGCAACACCAAAACATAGGATTTTTTACTCATTTCGAGCTTGTTTACAATCAAAAGATTTTAAATTTATATGTTTCCTATATTTTTTTACTATTGAATAATACAACACAAAAATTTTGTGTATTTTATATAATTTTTGAGTTTTGAATATGTGGTTTTAATAATTTTCTGCATGTTTACAATCAAAAGATTCAAATTTTATTCACATTTCCTATAATTTTTGTGTTTTGAATAATGTAACACTAAAATTTATGTGGGTTTACTTATTTCAAATATTTTTAGAATCAAAAGATTCAAAATTTATGTGTGTTTCCTATACCTTAGAGTATTGAATAATGCAACACCAAAACTTAAGCAATTTTATGCATTTTGAGCATATTTAAAATCAAAAGATTCAAAATTTATTCTTGTTTCCTATAATTATTGAGTTTTGAATAATGCAACACCAAAACTTAAGTGGGCTTACTTATTTTGAGCATGTTTAGATTCAAAAGATTCAAACTTTATACACATTTACTATAAATTTTGAGTTTTGAATAACACAACACCAAGACTTAAGTGGTTTTACTTGCTTCAAGTATGTTTAGAATCAAAAGATTCAAAATTTATTCAAGTTTCCTATAATTTACGAGTTTTAAATAATGTAACACCAAAAATTAGATGATTTTGCGTGTTTTAAGAATGTTTAAAATCAAAAGATTAAAAATTTATGTGTATTTCTTATTTTTATTAGATTTGAATAATGCAATACCAAAACATAAATAGTTTTACTCATTTCAAGCAAGTTTACAATCAAAAGATTCAAAATTTATGCATGTTTCTTATAATTTTTAACATTTGAATAATTCAATACCAAGAATTAGGTAGTTTTACTCATTTTGAACATGTTTATGATCAAAAGATTCAAACTTTGTGTGCATTTATTTCATTTTTTGAGTTTTGAATAATGCAACACCAAAACTTAGGTAGTTTTACTCATTTCGAGCATGTTTACAATCAAAAGATTCAAACTTTGTGTGCATTTATTTCATTTTTTGAGTTTTGAATAATGCAACACCAAAACTTAGGCAGTTTTACTCATTTCGAGCATGTTTACAATCAAAATATTCAAACTTTATGAGAGTTTCCTATAATTTTTGAGTTTTGAATAATGAAACACCAATATTTCAATGGTTTTACTTGTTTTGAGCATGTTTACAATATAAAGATTCAAACTTTACGTGTGTTTCCTATTATTTTTGTGTTTTGAATAATGCAACACCAAAACTTAGGTAGTTTTACTCATTTCAAGCATGTTTACAATTAAAAGATTCAAAATTTAAGTGTGTTTCCTATAATTTTTTAGTATTGAATAATGTAACACCAAAAAATAGGTGGTTTTACTCATTTATTTCATGTTTACAATCAAAATTTTCAAGCTTTATGTGGTTTCCTATAATTTTTGACATTTGAATAATGTAACATGAAAACTTAGGCAGTTTTCCTTATTTTGAGCATGTTTGCAATCAAAAAATTCAAATTTTGTGTGGGTTTCCTATAATTTTTGAGTTTTGAATAATGCATTACCAATACTTAGGTGGTTTTACTAGTTTTGAGCATGTTTACAATCAAAAAATTTGAACTTTATGTGTTTGTAATAATATTCGACTATTGAAAAATGTCATACCAATACTTAATTAGTTTTATGCATTTTGAGGATGTTTATAATCAAAAGATTCAAAATTTATGTGCATTTCTTATAATTTTTGAGTTTTGAATAATGCAACACCAAAACATAAGAGGGATTAGTTAATTTAAGCATGTTTAGAATCAAAAGATTCAAACTTTATTAACATTTCTTATAAATTTTGAGTTTCAAATAATGCAACACCAAAACTTAATCGATTTTACTCATTTTGAGCATAATTAGAATCAAAATAATCAAACTTTATGCATGTTTCCTATAATTTTTTAGATTTGAATTATGTAACACTAAAACTTATGTCATATTACTCATTTTGAGCATTTTTAGAATCAAAAGATTCAAACTTTATGTGCATTTCCTAATTTTTTTGAGTTTTGAATAATGTAATACGAAAACTTAAGAAATTTTAATTGTTTCAAACATGTTTACAATAAAAACATTCAAAATTTATGCATGTTTCCTATAATTATTAACTTTTGAATAATCCAACACCAAAACATAGGCAATTTTACACATTTCAAGCATGTTTACAATCAAAAGATTCAAATTTTATGTTTGTTTCCTATAATTTTTGAGTTTTGAATAATATAACAATTTAGTTTTGAATAATGCAAAACCAAAACATGAGCAATTTTACTCACATCAAGCATGTTTACAGTTAAAAGATTTAATTTTTATGCATGTCTCATATATTTTATGAGTTTTGAATAATGTAACACTAAAACATAGATAGTTTTACTCATTTTGAGTATGTTTACATTCAAACAATTCAAATTTTATGCATTTTTTCATAATTTTTTAGTTTGGAATAATGCAACACAAAAACATAGGTAATTTTACTCATTTTGAGCATGTTTACAATAGTTAAAAGATTCAAACTCAATTCATGTTTCTTATAATTTTTGACTTTTGAATAATGCAACAATAAAACTTAAGCAATTTTAATCATTTCGAGCATGTTTCCTATAATTTTTAAGTTTTAAATAATACAACATGAAAAATTAGATGGTTTTACTCATTTTGAGCATTTTTGAAATCAAAAGATTCAAATTTTATTCATGTTTCCAAGAAGTTTTTAGGTTTTAATAATGCAACACCAAAATGTAGGTCATTTTACTCATTTTGATCATGTTTACAATCAAATAATTCAAACTTTATGCATGCTTTCTATAGTTTTTGAGTTTTGAATAATGTAACACCAAAAGTTGGGTAGTTTACCTTTCTTGAACATGTTTACAATCAAGGGATTCAAACTTTATGTGCATTCCCTATGATTTTTGATTTTAGAATAATGCAACACAAAAGATTTGGTAGTTTTACTCATTTTGAGTATGTCTCCAATCAAAAGATTCAAACTTTATTCATGTTGCCAATAATTTTTGAGTTTTGAATAATGCAACTCCATAACATAGGTAATTTTACTCATTTTTGCATGTTTACAATCAAAAGATTCAAAATTTATGCATTTTTCTTATATTTTTTGAGTTTTGATTAATGTAACACCAAAACATAGGTGGTTTTACTCATTTTGAGCATGTTTACAATCAAAAGATTAAAAATTTATGGATGTTTCCTATAATCTTTGAGTTTTTAATAATGCAACTCCAAAACTTAGGTTATTTTACTCATTTCAAGAATGTTTACAATAATCAAAAGATTCAAACTTTATGCACATTTTCTATAATTTTTGAGTTTTGAATAATGCAACATAAAAACATAGGTTGTTTTACTTATTTTGAGCAAGTTTACAATCAAAGGATTTAATCTTTATGTGTGATTCCTATTTTTTTTAGTTTTGAATAATGTAAAACCAAAACTTAGGCAATTTTACTCATTTTGAGCATGTTTACAATCAAAAGATTCAAACTTTATGCACATTTCCTATAAAATTTTATTTTTGCATAATTGTAACACTAAAATATAAGTAGTTTTACTCATTCTAAGCATGTTTACAATCAAAAGATTCAAAATTTTTGCATGTTTCCCATAATTTTTTGAGTTTTGTATAATACAAAATCAAAATGTAGGCAATTTTACTCCTTTCTAACATCTTTACAATCAAAAGATTCAAACTTTATTAACATTTCCTATAATTTTTAATTTTGAATAATGCAACACTAAAACTTAGGTAGTTTTATTCATTTCAAGCATGTTTACATTCAAAATATTCAAACTTTAGATGCATATCCTATAATTTTTGAATTTTGAATAATGCAACACCAAAACTTAGGTGATTTTACTCATTTCAAGTATATTTGCAATCAAAAGATTCAAACTTTATGCACATTTTTTTATAATTTTTGAGTTTAAAATAATGTAACACATAAGATTATTTGATTTTACTCATTTTGATCATGTTTACACTAGTCAAAAGTTTCAAATTTAATGTGAATTTCTTATAATTTTTGAGTTTTGAATAATGCAACACCAAAAGTTAGCTAGTTTTACTTGTTTTGAGCATGTTTACAATTTAAAGATTCAATATTTATATGTGTTTATTATAATTATTGAGTTTTAAATAATGTAACATAAAAAAAGAGGTAGTTTTACTCATTTTAATCATGTTTACAATCAGAAGATTCAAACTTTATGCTTGTTTCCTATTAATTTTTGAGTATTAAATAATGCAACTCTAAAACTTAAGTGGTTTAACTCATTTTGAACGTGTTTACAATCAAAAAATTCAAAATTTATGTGCATTTCCTATAATTTTTATGTTTTGAATAATGCAACATAAAAAATTAGGTGATTTTACTCATTTTGAGCATGTTTACAATCAAAAGATTCAAACTTTATTCATGTTTCCTATAAGTATTGAGTTTTGAATAATGTAACACCAAAACCTAGGTTGTTTTAATCTTTTCAAAAATGTTTACAATTAGAAGATTCAAATTTATGAATGTTTCCTATAATTTTTGAGTTTTAAATAATGCAACACCAAAACTTAAGTGACTACTCATTTTGAGCATGTTACAATCAAAATATTTATACTTTATGTGCATTTTTTATAAATTTTGAGTTTTTAATAATGTAACACCAAAACATAGGTAGTTTTACTCATTTTAAGGATGTTTACAATCAAAAGAGTTAAAATTTATGTGTGTTTCCTATATTTTTTGAGTTTTGAATAATGCAACACCAAAACTTAGATGGTTTTACTCATTTTGAACATGTTTGCAATCAAAATATTTAAAATTTATGTGCATTTTGTTATAAGTTTTGATATTTGAATAATGCAACACCAAAACTTAGGTAGTTTTACTCATGTCAAGTATGTTTATAATCAAAAGATTCAAACTTTATGCATGCTTCCTATAATTTTTGAGCTTTGAATAATGTAACACCAAAACTTAGTTGGTTTTACTCATTTTGAACATCTTTACAATCAAGAGATTCAAATGTTATGTGTGTTCCCAATAATTTTTGAGTTTGGAATAATGCAACATAAAAACTTTGGTGGTTTCACTTGTTTCAAGCATGTTTACAATTAAAAAATTCAAAATTTATGTGTGTTTCCTTTAATTTATGATTTTTAAATAATATAAATCCAAAACTTAGGTAATTTTACTCATTTTGAACATATTTACCATCAAAAGATTCAAACTTTATTCACATTTCCTATATTTTTTGAGTTTTGAATAATTCAACCCCAAAACTCATGTCATTTTACTCATTTCAAGAATGTTTACAATCAAATTATTCAAATTTTATGTATGTTTCCTATAATTTTTGAGTTTTGAATTATGAAACTCCAAAACATAGGCCATTTTACTCATTTTGAGCAAATTTACAATAATCAAAAGATTCAAACTTTATGCACATTTCATACAATTTTTGAGTTTTGAATAATGCAACACGAAAACTTAGGTGGTTTAACTCATTTTGAGCATGTTTACAATCAAAAGATAAAATATTTATGTGTGTTTCATATAATGTTTGAGTTTTAAAAAATGTAAAACCAAAACTTAGGCAATTTTACTCATTTCCAGCATGTTTACAATCAAAAGATTCAAAATTTATGTATGTTTCCTACAATTTTTTAGTTTTGTATAATGCAACATGAAAACTTAAGCAGTTTTACTCATTTCAATCATGTTTACAATCAAAAGAATCAAAATTTTTTCATGTTTCCTATAATTGATTAGTTTTGAATAATGCAAAACCAAAACATAGGAAATTTTACACATGTCAAACATGTTTAATATCAAAATACTCAAACTTTATGCATGTTTCCTATAATTTTTGAGTTTTGAATAATGCAACACCAACACTTAAGTGGTTTCACTTATTTTGAGCACATTTACAATCAAAATATTTAAAATTTGAGTACATTTCTTGTAATTTTTGAGTTTAGAATAATGTAAAATAAAAACATAGCTAGTTTTACTCATTTTGAGCATGTTTACAACAATCAAAATATTCAAACTTGGTTTGTGTTTCCTATAATTTTAGAGTTTTGAATAATGCATCACCAAAACTTAGTTGGTTTTACTCATTTTGAGCATGTTTATAGTCAAAAGATTCAATCTTTATGCGTGTTTCCTATAATTATTGAGTTTTGAATAATGTAACACTAAAACATAGGTAGTTTTATTTGTTTTGGGTATGTTTACATTTAGAAGATTCAAAATTTATGCACATTTCCTATAATTTTTAAGTTTTGAATCATGCGACACTAAAATTTAAGTAGTTTTCCTCATTTTGATCATGTTTACAATTGAATAATTCAAACTTTATGTGTATTTCCTGTAATTTTCGAGTTTTGAATAATGCAACATAAAAGTTAGATAATTTTACTCATTTTGATCATGTTTGCAATAAAAATTTCAAATTTTATGCACATTTTCTATAATTTTTTAGGATTTAATAATGAAACATCGAAACTAGGTTTATTTTACTCATTTTTAGCATGTTTATAATAAAAAAAATTCAAACTTTATGTGTGCTTCCAATAATTTTTTTGTTTTGAATAATAACACCAAAACCTAGGAAGTTTTACTTGTTTTGAGCATGTTTACAATCAAGACATTCAAACCTTATGTGCATTCCCTATAATTTTTAACTTTTGAATATTGTCACATCAAAACTTAGGTGGTATAATTTTTGAGTTGTGAATAATGTAACTCTAAAGCTTAGGCTATTTTACTCATTTCGAGCATGTTTACAATAATCAAAAGATTCAAATTTTATGCACATTTTATATAATTTTTTAGTTTTGAATAATGCAACATCAAAATTTAGGTAGTTTTACTCATTTTGAGCATGTTTATAATCAAAAGATTCAAACATTTTATGCATTTCCTATAATTTTTTAGTTTTTAATAATGCAAAACCAAAACTTAGGTAGTTTTACTCATGTCGAGCATCTTTATAGTAAAAAGATTCAAACTTTATGCACGTTTTCTATACTTTTTTAGTTTAAAATAATGCAACACCAAAATTTAGGTGGTTTTACTCATTTTGAACATGTTTACAATTAATCGATTCAAACTTTATGTGCATTTCATATAATTTTTGAATTTTGAATAATGCAACACCAAAATTTAGGTAATTTTGCTTGTTTCGAGCATGTTTACAATCAAAAGATTCAAACATTATGCATGTTTCCTATAATTTTTGAATTCAATGTAATACAACACAAAAACTTATGTAGTTTTACTCATGTTGAGCATGTTTACAAAAATCAAAAGATTCAAACTTAATGCACATTTCCTATAATTTTTGAGTTTTGAATAATGCAACACCAAAAATTTCATGGTTTTACTTATTTTGAGCACGTTTACAATCAAAATATTCTATCTTTATGCGTGTTTCCTATAATTATTTTGTTTTGAATGATGTAACATCAAAGCTTAGGCTGTCTTACTCATTTTGAGCATGTTTACAATCAGAAGATTCAAACTTTATGCACCTTTCCTATAATTTTTAAATTTTGAATAATTCAACACCAGAACATAGGCGGTTTTGCTTGTTTTGAACATGTTTACAATCAAAAGATTCAAAGTTTATATATTTTCCTATAATTTTTGAGTTTAGAGTAATGCAACACAAAAATTTAGGTAGTTTTACTTTTTTTGAGCATATTTACAATAATCAAAAGATTCAAACTTAATGCACATTTTATATAATTTTTTGAGTTTTGAATAATGCAACACAAAAACTTTGGTGGTTTTACTTTTTTTGTGCATGTTTACAATCAAAATATTCAATGTTTATGCATGTTTCTTATACTTATTGAGTTTTAAATGATGTAACACCAAAACATAGGTAATTTTACTCATTTTGAGCATGTTTAAAAATAGAATATTCAAACTTTATGTATGTTTCCTATAATTTTTGAGTTTTGAATAATACAACAAGAAAACTTAAGCAACTTAATTCATTTTGAGCATGTTTACAATCAAAAGAATCAAAATTTATGTGTGTTTCCTATAATTTTTGAGATTTGAATACTACAACAATAAAATTTAGGTGATTTTACTCATTTCAAGCATGTTTACAGTCAAAAGAATAAAAATTTATGCGTGTTTCATATAATTTTTGAGTTTTGAATAATGTAACACCAAAAATTCAATAGTTTTACTTGTTTCAAACATGTTTACAATTAAAAGATTTAAATGTTATGCATGTTTCCTATAATTTTTGAGGTTTAAATAATGTAACATAAAACTTAGGTAGTTTTACTCATTTTGAACATGTTTACAATCAAAAGATTCAAACTTTATGCCTGTTTCCTATAATTTTTGAGTTTTTAATAATGAAACACTAAAACATAGGCAATCTTACTCATTTTGAGAATATTTACAATTAAGAGGTTCAAAATTTATATATGTTCCCTCTAATTTTTGAGTTTGGAATAATGTAACATAAAAATTTAGGTGGTTTTACTCATTTCGAGCATGTTTACAATCAAAAGATTCAAACTTTATGCTTGTTTCTTATTATTTTTAAGATTTGAATGATGTAACTGCCAAACTTATGTAGTTTTACTAATTTTGAGTATCTTCACAATAAAAATATTCAAACTTTATGCACATTTCTTATAATTTTTATGTTTTGAATAATGCAACATAAAAACTTAGGTAGTTTTACATGTTTCAAGCATATTTGCAATTAAAATACTTAAACTTTATGCACATTTCCTATGATTTTTGAGGTTTGAATAATGTAACTCCAAAACATAGGCTATTTTACTTATTTTGATCATGTTTAGAACAATCAAAAGATTCAAACTTTATGCATGTTTCTTATAATTTTTGAGATTTGAATAATGCAACACCAAAACTTAGGTGGTTTTACTCATTTTGAGCATGTTTACAATCAAAAGATTCAATCTTTATGCATGTTTTGTATAATTTTTGAGTTTTGAACAATGTAATAAAAAATTTAGGTAGTTTTACTTTTAAGCATGTTTACAATCAAAAGATTCAAATTTTATGCATGTTTCCTATAATTTTTGACTTTTAAATAATGTAACACCAAAACATCAGTTTTATGTGTTCCAAGCATGTTTAGAATCAAAAGATTTAAACCTTATGTGCATTTTCTATAATTTTTGAGTTTTGAATAATACATGTTTCCTATAATACTACAACACAAATACTTAGGTAATTTATTCCTTTTGAGCAAGTTTACAATAAAAAGATTCAAACTTTATGCATGATTCTTATAATTATTTAGTTTTGAATAATGTAAAACCAAAACATAAGCAATTTTATTCATGTCAAGGATATTTACAATTAAAATATTTAAACTTTATGTGTATTTCATATATTTTTTGAGTTTAGAATAATGCAACACCAAAACATAGGTAGTTTTACTCATTTTGAGCATGTTTAAAATCAAAAGATTTGAAATTTATGTGTATTTCTTATAATTTTTTATTTTTCAATAATGCAACATAAAAATATAGGCATTTTTCCTCATTTTGAGCATGTTTACAATAATCAAATGATTCAAACTTAACATATGTTTCCTATAATTTTTGAGTTTTGAATAATGCAACACCAAAACTTAGGTGATTTTACTCATTTCAAGCATGTTTACAATCAAAAAATTCAATATTTATGCGTGGTTCCTATAATTATTGAGTTTTGAATAATGTAACACTAAAGCTTAGGTAATTTTACTTATTTTGATCATGTTTACAATCAAAATATTCAAACTTGATACATGTTTCCTATAATTTTTTAGTTTTGAATAATGCAACACCAAAACATAAGTGGTTTTACTCTATTTGAGCCTATTTACAATCAAAAGATTGAAAATTTATGTGTGTTTACTATAATTTTTTACTTTTGAATAATGTAACACCAAAACATAGGTGATTTTACTCATTTCAAGAATGTTTACAATTAAAAGATCCAAAATTTATATGCATTTCCTATAATTTTTTAGTTTTGAATAATACAAAATAAAAACTTAGATGGTTTTACTTGTTTTAAGCATATTTACAATCAAAATATTCAAATTTTACGCATGTTTCCCATAATTTTTGAGGTTTTAATAATGCAACACCAAAATATATGCTGTTTTACTCATTTAGAGCATGTTTACAATCAAAATATTCAAAATTTATGCGTGTTTCCTATAAGTTTTGCATTTTGAATAATAAAACACTAAACATTAGGTTATTTTACTCATTTTGAGCATGTTTACAATCAAGAGATTCAAACTTTATGTGTATTCCCTATAATTTTTGAGTTTGGAACAAAGCAACACAAAAACTTAGGTAGTTTTACTCATTTTGAGCTAGTTTAAAATTAAAAGATTCAAATTTTGTGCATGTATCCTTTAATTTTTGAGTTTTGAATAATGCAACTCCATAACTTAGGTAGTTTTACTCATTTTGTGCATGTTTACAATCAAAATAATCTAAATTTATGCATGTTTCCTATATTTTTTTGAGTATTGAATAATATAACACCAACTCATTTCAAGCATGTTTACAATAAAAAAATTCAAACTTTATGTGCATTTCCTACAATTTTTGAGTTTTTGAATAATGTAACTCCAAAACTTAGGCTATTTTACTCATTTTGAGCATGTTTACACCAATCAAAATGTTCAATTTTTATTTGAATTTTCTATAATTTTTGAGTTTTGAATAATGTAACACTAAAACCTAGGTGGTTTTACTCATTTTGAAAATGTTTACAATCAAAGGATTCAATTTTTATGTGTGTTTTCTAAATTTTTTTAGTTTTGAATAATATAAAACTAAAACTTAGGCAATTTTACTCATTTTGAGCATGTTTATAATTAAAAAGTGCAAAATTTATGCATTTTTCTTATAATTTTGAGTTTTGAATAAACCAACACCAAAATTTAAGTAGTTTTACTCATTCTGGAGCTTGTTTACAATCAAAAGATTCAAAAATTTTGCATGTTTCCTATAATTTGAGTTTTGAATAATGCAAAACTGAAACTTAGGTAATTTTACTCATGTTGATCATGATTACAATCCAAATATTCAAACTTTATGTGTGTTTCTTATAATTTTTGAGTTTTGAATAATGCAACACCAAAACTTAAGCAATTTTACTCATTTTGAGTATGTTTACAATCAAAATATTCAAAATTTATGTGCATTTCCTATAATTTTTGAGTTTTGAATAATGAAAAAGTAAAACTTAGTCAATTTTACTTAAATAGAGCATGTTTACAATCAAAAGATTCAACATTTATGTGCATTTCCTCTAATTTTTGAGTTTTGAATAATGCAACACTAATACTTAGGTGGTTTTACTCATTTTGAGCATGTTTACAATAAAAAGATTTGTTGGTGCATTTATTTTTTTATTATATTTACTATTTAGATTAGTGTATTAATTACTTATTGTAATCAATTTATTATGTTTATTAATAATTTACACTAGATAGGATAAGCTTGCTTAGCTAGTAGTCAATTTAGACACCTAGCTTATTACAATGGAGTTCCACTCAACTATTGAGGGTAAGATAGGATAAAATTTCTTAACTAGTAGTCAACTTGTGTTGATCATTTACATAAGTTGGACACCTATCTTGTTAGTGTGAAGTTTCACTCCATTATTCAAGTATTCAGATATTAATTAAACTACACATGTTGTGTGAGTTCCCTAATCTTTATCTCCCATGCCTTACTCTATATAAGAAATAGCTATTTGTGTATTCTATATCAGATTAATATTGAATTATTAGATTAATTCATAATATTTGAGTTATTTATTCATTTATGTTATTATCTCAGATATATAGTTATTATTTATTACTATTACTATTTTATCTCTTATTTATGATTTTTATTAGATTCATTAGATCTTATAGCTAATTCTAACATGGTACTAGAGCTATCTTAAATCTGTAGATTGCTAAATATTTAAGAGAAAAATATCCAGATATAGGATTTTTTTTTAATTTTATATACAAACACAAATTAGAGCTTTATAGAGAATTTATGAGATCACTATTAAGTTCAAAGTGCCTAAGATAGTTAAAATCATCTTCAATTTTATCTAAATTAGGCATAGGAGGTGAAAGTGGCAAGGATTTGATCTAGAAGCACCACACCCAAATCCAGTGGGTACCCAAAAATTAAAGCATTTCTAAGTAAAATAGACCTCATAGTTGCATTTTAAAGGCATCAAAACCTATATATTCATATAAAATTTGTCCAATTTGGACACAATCACTCGGAAGACAATTTTTTTTATCCCTGGTATGACCGTATGGACTGTACAGATTGTGCAGGTAATTTTTTTTTGGCCAACCTCATGGATCAATAGGTAGATTTGAAAGGCTAACTTTAGGATCTTACCATCCGAACACCAAGAGGTATTTTTGAGTGAAATGTTTTTGTAAATAGCATAAATTTTATGCTCTTCACTACTATATTTTCATTTTTTTTCTATATTTTTCTAAAAAAAATTAGAATTTAGGTCTTTTTATAGTATCTCTTTCCTATCCTCATTTTTACAACTTTAGAGGCTCATAATTTCACATATGACCTCATATTAAGGTCTTATTTTTTTATAAAGTTAATATTTTTTTGAGAACAACATATTGGTTAAGAAATTTTTATAATAAAGTGCATATTTTTTATACTTTTAGACTAGAGGGCCTAATTAAGATTTTTGTAAACTAGAAAAATTATAATCCAGCCTTGTAACTGCTCTCAATTATAAAATGCCAACAAATACTTTCTGGGTGGAATAAATCTAAGTAATTAAGGGGGTTTTGTGGGTTCTGTACTTTGATTTCTATTTTGTGATAATTTATTTCCAATTACGTCATGGGGAATTTTAAGTTCCCACTATTAACAACATACAACTATAACACATGGAAAAAAATGATTGGAATACATTAATGATGCTAGGATATACACCTTACATAACTACTCTTCTTACTCCACTTATTGATGAAAAAGAATTATAACACTTTCTCTTTGAAACTACTAAGATAATTAGATGCATTCAATCTTACATGTCTTTAGATTTGAATTTCTATCTTGATAAATATACAACTCTAAAAGAGGCTTAAGACAAATTAGCATAATTGTTTGGCAAAATAGATGAGGTTCATGTTTACCAAATTGACAATGAATTCATTAGTTTGGATCCTAAAAATTATGCTATAATACAAGACTACATCACTAAAGTCATAGATCTTAGAGCACAATTTTTTAAATGTAAAATTTATAAAAATGATATTCAATTGATTTTTAATGCCTTACACAAATTGGGTCTTGAATATTTATTTTTTGTCTCTAAATTTCAGACTCAAAGGCTCACATTGGGCACAACATATCAAATACCCACTTTTGAGGTATTCTTTGAGATTCTAATGGCTGAAAAAGAAAAGTTAATAGCTATGAGTCTAATCATGTCATCTAAATCTCAAGCTCTAATTGAAAATCAACCTCAGCATAAGCAAGTTTCAACATCAACATCAAATACAGGTTCAAGTAAAAAGAAGCAAAATAATCAGAATAAGTCATAAAAATATAAGAATAAAGGGCAACAATCTTCCTCACAAGGAGATTATAAATCCACTAATAAGAAAGGGGATTTATAGAAAAGGACTAACACTCCTTGCCCTTATTATAAAAAGGGGTTTCATAGTGAACAAGATTATTGAAAGAAAGAGATTGATGACCTTAAGGGTCTTTTTAAAAATAATAACATCAATCAATCCTCTTCAAAGGATTCTTCAACTCCTTAAAATTTATGAAAATGAAAAGATATGGCACTAGTTACATTGGCAAATTATTCCAAATCATGGGTAATTGATTCAAGTGCTTTGCACCATATGGGTTATGATTAAGAACAATTTTATGGACTAAAACCAAGTTTCTTGCCTCATATTCTCATAAGTGATGATTCTAAGATAGCTATTATAGGAAAAGATATAGTTGATGTTAATAGTAGTGTATTTGATGATGTCCTCTATATTCTAGAGTTATGAACTAACCTTCTCTCTATCTACCAAATCAGTCACTTTGATACTAGTAGGAAAGTTGAGTTCACACCCGATTCTATATCAATCATAAAATTGGAGGATAATGTCTTAGTTGTAGTGGGAAAAGTTGATAAACATACTCATATTTATTCATTCTCACATTTTATGCCTCAGTCTTCATCTATAGCTTTACTCTCACACACTGATTTAGTGAGCAAGCTATGGCATGAGTAGTTTCATCATTTGAACTACCCCTATTTATAGTAGCTTAGTTAGCAGGAGATGGTTACAAAACATCCACAGATTTAGTTTTTAGGGGGTGTATGTCATGATTGTACCTTAGGTAAACATCTAAAGGATCAATTTGATAAAGGGAAGGTTTGGAGAGCTACACAAGTCCTTGAACTTGTTCATAGTGATTTAGTGGTTCTATTACCTACTTTATCTTTTAGTAAAACCAATTATGTTTTCATAATTATTGATGACTATTCCAAATATACTTAAGGTTATTTTCTAAAACTCAAGAGTGAAGTATTTTATAGATTTCTAAATTTTAAAGCTTTAACAGAGAAATAATCTCAGAAGTATGTCAAGATCCTCTGTACCGATAATGGGAGGGAATATTTGAAAAACAAGTTTGGAACAATTATATGCTCTTCAAGGAATTGATCTTCAACATTTAGTTGCATACACACCTTAATATAATGATGTAGTAGAGAGGAAGAATAAATTTTTAAAAGAGATGGCAAGTTGTATGATTCATTTAAAATCATTAGCACCTGAATACTAGGTGGAAGAGATTTATTGTGCTACATATATATAGAATAAATTTCCTCATAAAGCTTTAAAGGGGATAACAACTCTTGAAGCTTGGCACAATAGGAAGCTAGATGTACATCATTTTAGAGTCTTTAATAGTCCAACATGGGCTCACATACGTTAGGACAAGCGTCATGCTTTAGAACAAAAAAATTGGACTTACATATTTGTGGGATATCTTAATGGTGTTAAGGGATCTCAACTCATTGATCTAGATTCACATGAGCTTATTCTAGCAAGAAGTGTTTACTTTGAAGAAAGTCTTTTAGATTTGTATTCTAACATTTTTCATTCTTCTTCCTTTGAATATTCAGATAGTAATGATGATGATACACATGTTTCTTCTACTCACTTGGATGTTGAGGTAATACCTCCCTAGTAGGGTTTATCAGGTCAGGTTCCTTCTCCTCCTCCTCTAGATCCTCACCCATTGGTGGATGTAGACCCTCTTGTTAGGGATCCATTATATAAAAGGAGAACCTAGTCCTAGCATGATCTTCCATATTTTTAGATTGCCATTGCTTAAGATCCATAGTCTTTTTAGGAAGCCACAAGAATAGTTGAGTGGGATTCAGTGATGGAAGAAGAGTATGACTCATTGATTAGGAACAACACTTGGGATCTTGTGCCTCTTCCTAAGGAAAGAAAATTATTACAATGTAGGTGGATATATCAAAATAATTTTGTAATGGATGGAAATATTGATAAGTATAAAACACACTTATTGGCCAAAAGTTTTTCCCAAGTGGAAGGCATTGACTATATATAAACCATTACACCTATTACTAAGATGAATTATATTTGCTTGATACTAGCTATTGGTACAACTTATGGTTGGGTTGTACATCAAATGGATGTGAAGAGAACATTTCTTCATAGGGATATTCATGAGGAGATATATATGGAGCAGCCATAGGGGTTCATTTAGGATTCTTCATTAGTGTGCCATTTACAAAAGTCTCTCTATGGTCTGAAGCAAGCCCTCATGGCTTGGTATTCCAAGATGGACACATTTCTTCTCTTAGTTCCAAATGTCACTCAAATCCAAATGTCTACATTCTACAATAGGAGGATTCACTATTATACTTGGTGCTCTATGTTGATGATCTCATTATTATAGGGAGCATAACATCCATCATCAACAATGTTAAGACTGCAATTTATGATATACATGGGCCTATTGCACTATTTTATTAGTATTCATATAACATAATCTTCTTCCTAGATTACACTTTCACAATCCAAGTATGCCATAGACTTGTTAACTCAACTCCACATGGTTGATTGTAGGTCTGCACTGACTCCTTTCTTTTCTAGATTTAGACTTGAGGTTTATTTTTCCACTCCCTTGGTTGATGCCACATTGTATTTCCAGCTTATAGGTAGCCTCATCTATTTGACTCATACATAACTTGACATTTCATATATAGTTGGTATGGTTTCATGATTTATGTATACACCACATGAGCTTCATTGGAGAGCTACCAAGTGCATATTAAACTACATTCAGGGCACTATCAGATACAAGATTCACTATATAATAGGTATAGGTTTAGACTTGGTGGGATACATAGATTCTAATTGGGTTGGTGATTATGATGATCATAAGTCCACTTTTGCTTATTGTTTTCACTTGAAAACCAAACCTATTTTTTGGTAGAGCAAGAAGCAACATGTTATTTCTCTTTCATCTATAGAGGCTGAGTATCATGGCACTATTAATGCCACTACTAAGGCTATTTGGCTTTGAAATATTTTCACTAAGCTTGGTGTTCCATTTTAGAAGCTTTCAGTCATCTACTATGACAACTAGAGCACTATCCAGATCTCAAAGAATCTAGTTCATCATCAGAGAACCTAACACATACATAAAGATCAATATGCACTTTATCAAGGAGCTAATTCAGGTAAAGATCATTAATCTTCAATATTGTCCTACAAAGGAGAAAATTATATATATTTTCACCAAACCTTTCACTGAGAGCAAATATCTTGACTTGTAATCTCTTTTGGGGGTGCAAGACATCAGTCTTCATGGGGGGTATCCTAGACCTTCTTTTTGAGGAGGAGTTTTTTTCCTTCGAGTCTTCTCCTTTCCTCATCTATTTATATAAAGCACCTGATATGGCTACACATTATCAGGACTCTTATCTATATGGCTACACATTATTAGGAATTTTTTTAAGCTTTACATATGGGGGTGTTGGTGTATTTATTTACTTTATTGCATTTACTTATTGTAATTAGTTTATTATGCTTATTAACAATTTGTACTACATAGGATAAGCTTGTTTAGCTAGTAGTCAATTTGTACTACATAGGATAAGCTTGTTTAGGTATCTTGTTATAGTGGAGTTCTACTCCACTATTCAGGGTAAGATAGGATAAGATTGCTTAACTAGTAGTCAACTTGTGTTGGACACCTATTTTGTTAGTGTGGAGTTACACTTCACTATTTATGTAGTCATATATTAGTTGAATGACATGTGTTGTGTGAGTTCTCTGATCATTATCGTGCATGCCTTGCTCTATACAAGTAATAGCTATTTGTGTATTCTATATCAGATTAATATTGAATTATTAGAGTAATTTATCATATTTAAATTATTTATTCATTTCTGTTATTTTCTCAGATATATAGTTATTATTTATTACTATTACTATTTTATCTCTTATTTATGCTTTTTATTAGATTCATTAGATCTTGTAGCTAATTATAAAAAGATTCAAAATTTAGGTGCATTTCCTATAATTTTTGAATTTTGAATAATGCAACACCAAAACATAGGTAGTTTTACTCCTTTTGAGCATGTTTACAATAAAAAGATTCAATCTTTATGCACATTTCCTATAATTTTTGAGTTTGAAATAATGCAACATAAAAGTTTAGGTGATTTAACTCATTTTGAACATGTTTATAACAATCAAAAGATTCAAAATTAACACATATTTCCTATAATTTTTGAGTTCTAAATAACGCAACACCAAAACTTAGGTCATTTTACTTGTTTTGAGCATGTTTACAATCAAATGATTCAATCTTTATGTGTGTTTCATATAAATTTTGATTTTTAAATAAGTGGTTTTACTCATTTTGAGCATGTTTACAATCTAAAGATTCAAAAAAATTATGCATTTCTTATAATCTTTGAGTTTTAAATAATGTAACACCAAAACTTAGGTGGTTTGTTTCATTTTAAGCATGTGTACAATAAAAAAAATTAAAATTTATACGTGTTTCCTATATTTTTTGAGTTTTTAATAAAATAACACAAAAACATAGGTAGTTTACTCATTTCGAGCATGTTTACAATCCAAAAATTTAAACTTTATGCATGTTTCCTATAATTATTTAGTTTTTAATATTGCAAAACCAAAACATAAGCAATTTTACTTGTGTGTAGCATGTTTACAGTCAAAATATTTAAACTTTATGCATGTTTCATATAATTTTTGAGGTTTGAATAATGAAGCACTAAAGCTTAAGCATTTTTACTCATTTTAAACATGTTTACAATCAAAAGATTTAAAATTTATGCATGTTTCTTATATTTTCTAAGATTTGAATAATGTAACACCAAAATTTAGGCAATTTTACTCATTTTGAGAATTTTTACAATCAAAATATTCAAAATTTATGCATGTTTCTTATAATTTTTAAGTTTGGAATAATGCAACATAAAAAATTAGGGGAGTTTACTCATTTTGAGCATGTTTAAAATCAAAAGATTCAAAATTTATGCTTGTTTCCTATAATTTTTGAGTTTTGAATAATGTAAGTCCAAAACATAGGTAATTTTACTCATTTCAAGCATGTTTATAATCAAAATATACAAATTTTATTTGCATTTCTTATAATTTTTATTTTTTGAATAATAAAACACCAAAACTTAGGTGGTTTTACTCATTTCAAACATATTTACAATCAAAATATTCAAACTTTATACACATTTCTTAAATTTTTGAGGTTTGAATAATGAAAATCCAAAACATAGGCTATTTTACTTGTTTTGAGCATGTTTAGAACAATCAAAAGATTCAAAATTTATGCATGTATCTTACAATTTTTGAGTTTTGAATAATGTAACACCAAAACATAGGTGGTTTTACTCATTTTGAGCATGATTACAATCAAAAGATTCAATTCTTTTGCATTTTTCCTATAATTTTTGAGTTTTGAACAATGTAAAACAAAAACTTATGTATTTTTACTCATTTTGAGCATGTTTACAATTAGAAGATTCAAAATTTATGAATGTTTCTTATAATTTTTGAGTTTTGAATATTGTAACACCTAAACATAAGTGATTTTATGTGTTTTGAGTAGGCTTAAAATCAAAATATTCAAATGTTATGTGCATTTCCTATAATTTTTATGTTTTGAATAATGTAACACCAAAATTTAGGAGGTTTTACTCATTTTGATCATGTTTACAATCAAAAAATTTAAATTTTTTGCATGTTTCCTATAATTTTTGAGTTTTTAATAATATAACATAAAAACTTAGGCAGTTTACTCATTTTGAGCTTGTTTACAATAAAAAGATTCAAACTTTATACACATTTCTTATAATTATTTACTTTTTAATAATGCAAAACCAAAACATAAGCAATTTTGCTCATGTCAAACATGTTTACAATCAAAAGATCTAAACTTTATTTGAGTTTCATATAATTTATATGTTTTGAATAATGTAACACCAAAACTTAAGTTGTTTTACTCATTTCAAGCATGTTTACAATCAAAATATTCAAACTTTATGTGTGTTTCTTATAATTTTTGAGTTTGGAATAATGCAACATAAAAACATAAAAAATTTTACTTATTTTGAGCTTGTTTACAACAATCAAAAGATTCAAACTTAATGTGTGGTTCTTATAATTTTTGAGTTTTAAATAATGCAACACCAAAACTTAGGTGGTTTTACTAATTTTGAACATGTTTACAATCAAAAAATTCAATTTTATTCATGTTTCATATAATTATTTAGTTTTGAATAATATAACACTAAATCTTATGCAATTTTACTTATTTTGAGCATGTTTATAATCAAAAGATTAAAAATTGATATGTGTCTCCTGTAATTTTTTAGTTTTGAATAATAAAACACCAAAAATTAAGTGGATTTAATCTATTTGAGCATGGTTATAATTGAATTATTCAAACTTTATGCATGATTCCTATAATTTTTGACATTTGAATAATACAACACCAAAACTTAGGCGATTTTACTTGTTTCAAACATGTTTATAATCAAAATTTTCAAACTTTATATGTGTTTCCTATCAATTTTTTGTTTTGAATAATGGAACATAGAAATTTAGATGGTTTTACTCATTTTGAGCAAATTTTCAATCAAAAGATTCAAACTTTATACATGTTACCTATAGTTTTTGAGGTTTTAATAATGCAACACTAAAACTTAGGCTATTTTACTCATTTCAAGCATGTTTAAAATCAAAATATTCAAACTTTATGCATGATTCCTATAATTTTTTAGCTAAAAAGCATTGAAAATGGAGTTATCAAACCATAGCTTCAACATTGACAACATTTGTTGTCAATTTTTCTATGCTCCCGAATAATAGTGAAAATGCACTTACAAGTGGAATCAGATTTCACAGTCATTTTAGAACATGTAATTGTCCTATATAGACATGCTCAAAGTGATGGATTTGCACTGCAGGTCTTCGAGGTAAAAATTCTAGTTAAAGGTCAATAAGTTGCCTCTTCACTACCAAAACATTGCATTTTAGGACCTATTACTACAAATTCTACCATAAATTTCTCTTAAAGATGATTTAGACTAGATTCAAGGTGTAATTATAGGGATTTACCATGCATAGCCTTGAGGGATCTTATGGTTCCTCCATATAACTTATAGTTTTGGTTTAATGTATGCCTAAAGTTTGGCTAAAAATCATCTTTCTTGTATTGGAAAGGGCATTCTTTACCCCAAAATGCATGGTGGGTTTATCAACTAGGCCAAATGAGAGGCCAAAAACTTGGTCTTGATGTTATCTACCCTTATGTATGTGTTGATAGTACCAATTTACTAGGTAGAGTCCATTAAGAAACCAAAAAGGTATAATAGGCCTAATAGTCTAAGTGAACCATATACACATGGCTAAAAGCTAGTGCCATTGGAATTAGGTTTCAAGATCCTTGAAAGGTTTTTTTGAAGCTTGTCAAAGTTTTCCAAGGGTCAAAAAACCTTTAGGAGGATATTAATTAGTTAAGGAGCCTACTAAGCCCTCTAGACCTAATTAGGCTAAATTGCATGCCTATAGGTAATGGAAGGATCTTGACACTAACAAGGGAGAAGTTTATTGTTCACGAGTAAAATAACTTTTGGAGGTTTCACAAATCGACAAATAGACCTAGATGGCCATTTAGGCCTAAATGGCTAGCTACAGGTGGTCAAAGTGGCTTTAAATCTTGGCCAAGGGTATCATGGACCAAATGGAGCCAAGTGTTTAAAACTATTGATGCATGAGCATCCTTGTATAAACTAGTGTGGTATCCATGTGAGAGTTTTAAAGTGTTAAGTACAATGGTGTCCAAATGATAAATGATTGAATTCATAGTCAGCCTAGGGATAATACCCTATTTTCATAGTTGATGTCTTTTACATTCTCTAATGTCAAGAAATAGAGAATTTCATTTGAGATCACATGGTTGGTCATTGATTTGGTAGAATATGAGCACGAGGAAAGGTTTATAGATCAATAGAAGAGCCTTTGAAACCTTAGAATGGTTGGTAATTATTATAAAACAATTTAAATCTTGAAGGTGCATTAAAACCCTTATTTTCATTCATATATTATTTAGGGAAGGGATATATAGATCTAATCTAGAATTTGATATTTGAGACCTAAAAGAATAGCCTAACAAGAAGCTAGTGAAAGCAAGAGAGGAAGTTTGGGAATGGAATGAATGGTCTATGTTTGTAAATAAATGTAAGTGTCATGAGAGAGGTAAATGCTATCAAAAATTGATTCTAATATATAAATAATAAATATATAGTGAAGGAGGCTATTAATCCCAAGAACCTAGAGAAGGATAGGATTGGAGGTTGAACCTTGAAGGTAAAACATAACATTGAATAAGATCCTTGGTAAGACTAGAACAAAGAAGGATAATTTAGAATTTTGTAATGAATGATTGATAAATGGTTTTTGTATTATATAGTGTTTCATCAAGAGAGGAACAAGGAGGATAGGGATTCCTTTAGACATATAATGTTTTTGTTTGTTAACAATGTTAGATTTTAGGCATGATGATAGTTTCAAAGAAAAGAAAACATGATTTAGATAAATAGTGTGGTGTAGTAAAACCTTGATGAATGGTTTTCAAAGTACCATGAAAGTAAGAAGCACTCAAAACCTATTCAAGGTGACACATAGACAGACTATGTGTGATTTCTATTGAAAAATAGTCAAGAACTCTATTTAGAGTTGAATACCAAATTGGTATGGAGTTTTTCTGGTTTAAGGATAATGTACAAAGGCTACTGATGTTATAATGAATGGTGAGGTTGATAAGTGAATTTTGTGTTTTATATTTTAGGAAAGTGTGAATTGGCATATAATAAGTGTGAGAATCCTAATAAAGGTTATCCTAGATGAAGAATGCCTACATGAGACCAGGTTCAAACATGAAGAGATTTGGTCATTGAATCCTATTGGAAGCTAGTGTGAGATAGACTAAAAGATTAAATTGAAGATGAATGATATGATGTGAGTGTATGATTAATATCCATGTATATCCTAAGGTAAGAGAAGAACAATTCAAGAATCTAAGAGTGAGAAAGTTGATAAGCAGAGAAGTTAAGAAAGATGGGAAGACATACTAGAGGGTTGCATTAAGGTAAAGGTAAACCAATGAAGGATTAATTAATTTAAAGAAAGTTCATGAAATATTCAAATAAAATTCACATTTTTATATCTCAAAATAATTAAAAAGGAAGGAATCTCAGTTTTGAAGCTTGACCAAGCAAGCAACATGTCACTCGCTTTTGGCAAAATAGACCTATAGGCTAAAAAATGCATGATCTAATCATGAAATTTGGTGGAGAGACTAATTAAAACCAAATATACCTATCTAAAATATTTTTGATTTTTTTAATAAGGGGAAATATTCAATTTTTTATCACATCCAACCCCATGTGTAACCACGGTCAACATTGGAGCTTGCCTTAGAGGAATTGGCCATTTTGGGGCATCTATAGGTCAAGTCAAAGCATGAAATTTGGTAAGAATGGTATAATTGATCCATAAAATAATCCAATTCCATAATATAGTTCATAAATGTTTTTAAAATACTCATTATTCTTACACAGACCTCTTGTTGTCAACTGGCAGCCATTAGAGACCAAATGAAGCTTTTCTCAGTTTTGAGTGGCAATGAGGATTTTAAGCATTAGAGAGGTATTAAAATGGTATAATATGATTTTTGAAACATAATATTCCATATGGAGTTTATAAAATTTAATTTTTCAAGCAAAATTTTGAAGAAAGACAAGTTTAGGCATGTAGGAAGCAAACATGCAGCCAAAGTAAAGTTTGGTAAAAAAACTCCACATGTCAAAATATGCATCTAAAAGATTTTAAACTTGTTATGATTTGTAATAATTACATATTAAACCTATACATAGTATTTTTAATGTCATTTTATAAGTGTAATTTACCTTTATTCATACATAATTCACTTCATGTCTAATGATAGCCATCATTGGTGTAGGCATGTTTCTTGGAGGTTTAAGGTATAAAAATGGGTTATAAGCTTATGAAAGTGTTTGAAAAGAATAATAGGATGTTTTTAAACATCTAAAAAACCTTTAAATATTTTTCACACTCTGAACTCCATGCAAACCCCATAGGCAATCTTGAAACCCCATAGGTAGTCTCAAAGGCATAAAAAGCAAAGTTGGATTTTTGATCATTTAAAGGGGATAATACAAGTTGATTCAAGTAAATAATATGTAAACATGTTATTTTAACCTCATATCATCCTAAAGATGTTTAATAACTCTAATATTTTTTCACTTACCTTTAAATGCTTATTTTTGGAGAATGCTTCAAAAGGTCAAAGGTAAGTTTTCATTACTTTTGAATGTTATATATTAGTAAAAGGCTTGGATAAAATTTATTATGTTTTAAATACCTTGATAAAGTAGGTGTTAGCTTGTGGAAGAGTCAAATTGTGATTTTGACCTATTGAGAGTCAATTAGGTGTAGAAGCCTAAAAATAGAATTTGGAAACTTGAGTCTAAATCTATTTAAAAATAAATAAGGGAATTGATTTATTATGTGATTAAAATTTACATATATATCTTGTGATTATATAGGAAAATCAAAGAAAGATAACTCAGTCTGTACCCTATCTCACAAGTTGGTGTCCTTTGAATTATCTTATGCCAAGAAAGGTGAATTAAATAAGGTCTTTGGTTTGAAGTCTTTGTATCTATCGAGAATTATGTTGTTTGAAAGGTGATTTAGGTAGTGTGATTATTTATTTGAAAACAATTCATACAATGAGATATAAGATAAACATTGAAAACTGTATTACACAATCCCTTGAATAATGAAACCTTGTATATGCAGTCCAACCTATTTGTAGGGTGCTAAGGAAGATAAAAAAGGTGTGGAGGCATGAGATAAGTTTTTATTAAATGAGAATTTATAGGGAATAAGAGGTTCCAAATGTGGATAAGAACCCTCAAAATTTAGTTAACATCTCTGACAAGAATCATTTCATGAAACAAGACACATGTCTATCTAATCAAGACCACTATTTACATTCAATTGGTGAGTTGTAAGAATTTTGAAAGATAAAAAGGATAATATATTGTGATGATATTAATTTTTAATATGCTTGGAAAGTGTATTAATGTTTTATGATGCCCTTAGTGAAGTTTGGAATGCCCTTGAAGTGACATAGTTGAAATATACCCTGCACAGTCTACAAAGGAATTTACAGTCTAACATAAATCAAGATAGACCATAAATTTATCCTATATACATGTAAAAGGTGAATCAAAATTTTTTAACCCAAGATTGTATGGCTATATATGGATTCTAGGACTGGTTTAGAATAGGGTTAATTAAGCCTAAATAAGGGTAGGCTAATGAAGGAAGTGATAGTTAGAGGTGGATTTGGGATATGAAATTTGACATAAACATGGAAAATGATATAGGTTACCTATAAATACCATTATAATCCCATGATAAATCATATATTTTTTGTACAAGGAAAAATATAATAAAAAAAGGCTACAAGCCTTGAGAGAGCATTGTGTCCATAAGGTGTGGAATGAGAGTCAAATATTGTTTGAGTAATTTAAGTGGGTTATACCAGGTATGTTATGATAATCTAAGAACATATGTGACAATATTTTGAACTCTTGAAATAGAGACCCATATTTGGTCTTTGAGACCTAAAGAAGGTGCCTAGTAAGAAACTAGAAAGAGATTGAGAGGAAGTTTGTGAATGAGATGAATAGAATGAGGTAAAGGATGAGTATTAAATGTATGGATAGAGGTAAATTCCATCAAGTAGGTGCTACTAAGAGTAAAAGGAATAATTTATAAGTGTAAAAAGATATTAATCCCAAAGATTTAAAAGAGGAGCTAGCTTATGAAAGAATATTCAAATCAAACCATAGCAAGTGAATGTGGTCAATTGGGTTTAGAACCAGCTAATGATGTTTTTGTAGACTTCTCCTCATAACTATGCATAAACATACAAACATAATTTAAATGAAATCATTTATATTATTTATTTCTTATAAGGGTGTGATTCTCTTAATCGTACTCCATGTATAGGACTCAGAACTGAGATAAGTGACTAGTTGTCTAACAACTACCAATCTAAGATTGATTCAATCACCAATATAGGATTAAATTAATGAAAATATAGGTTCAAAAACCCTTATTATTTAATTTTCATTATTATAGAAACAAATATTCTTAAGAATAAGAAATGTGAATCTTTCTAACTATAGGCTCTATCATACCAATCTGAATTACAACATTATCCTAACAATTTATTCTCAATCTCAAAACATTTGTAATCCTTAATAATACTTAAAAAGCAATCATTCATAATACTCTAAACACAAGTGATTCAAATAATATTTACTTCATTAGTTTTCATAAATATTCATGTGCAAAATAAGAATGCCATATATAGGCATACAGTGTCAATAATACATGCATTGCCATACATGGATATAAAAACTTACATCTACAACATATTAATCATCAAATAGTCTCCCTCTCATTGACTTCTTCAAAGAATACTCTCCTTGGGATGCCTTATTTGTGTAGATGGAGATATCTTGAATGCCTTAGATTGTTCCAAAGTTTGACTATAGGTACTATGCTCATAGCTCACTTATAGCTGAACCTATTCAAATATAAAAATTATTATAAAATTAACACGAATACATGAAACCAAGTTAAGAAACTCCTTTTAAACTATAATAAAAAATCATTTAAACATGCATTTACCATAATCTTGTGGTCCTTCTCAATTTGTTGTTGACTCTCAATTGGGTTAGTACCAAGTTCATTTACATGAACAAGCATGACAAATGATGAAGAAACATGAGGAGATACCATAATAGTCATTTGAATTAGACTATAAAATGTCATATTAAAACCTTGCATACATAATACATTCATACATATAAGCTATATTTTCCCAAGTATATAGTAAAATTATTAAATCAAAAGTATTAAATTATAATTCAAAATTACAAGTTTAGCGAGTGCATGTCAAATGAAATTGAAGTATTAATGCCTGAGTCTATCTCAACTCATAATGATGGAGGATTTTACACCTTAATCATTAACTAAAAAAACAACCTAATAATTAATAACTTGGGTAATTCATTGATTAAATAAGTTACTAACAAACTTTGTCTTGCATAATATATGAACAATTCTAATGAGGTCATGGGAAGCATTAATATGATAAGTGGATATGTGCAACATGTGACTTGTAACACCACACTGAAGGCAAGAAATGTCAGTTTCATGAGGGAGAATGACAAGACAATGAGGGAGGATTTATGGGTGGATTTTGTGAAATTGAGTCATTAAATGAAAGTTAAGTGTTGAAACATCCTTGATACACCTATATACACTAGTTTGCATGATTTTATAGCTTTTATAAGGTATATTTCAGATTTTGACATAATTAAGGTCATTAGGCCTAATTGTATTAAAGCAGTGACTTGGTATAGTTGAGGACAGTCCTATGAACTATGGTGTCTAAGTTGATTTGTTTTGAAATTTTGATCATGTTAACACATTGAATAATTTGATTATAGACATTCATTGCCTTTTATTCTGAGTATTGGTGTGATAAAAAATCCCACAGAAATAGTCATTATGATTAGATAAGTAACTTGTATAAGTGTTTGTTGAGAATTTTATAAATTTAGTTTTAATCAGGTTAAGACACCTAGAGTGATAGGTTTCTTTCATGGGGGACATATATACAAGCCTTTTAAAAGTGTCTATAACCTTATAAAATAGGTCTTGTCAAAATCTTAATAAACATACAAAAAATAAAAATTGAATATTGTAGAGATAAGAGTGAGTGGATAGTCTTCTTTACAAGTGTATGATTTTGGTTTCCTATAGGTGACATTAGGTCGAATATCTATCCTTAGATTGCCCTCAAGTTTTTCTAGGGAAGGTCTATATGTATATAGTGTAAGTAGGTTGAGGTTAACAAAGGGTACTATAGTCTTGTCGACACTCGATATTCATTTTAGAAGGACTTCCCTAATGAAAGGTGTTATAATCTTATAGATTTGGCATGTCACTCAAGTGATGAAAGTGCATGTCTATAGATAGGCCCTCTCCCCCAGCTAGATATAGTAGGTCTTTGGTCTGCCTAGGTAGGTGGTGGAAACAAACTACTTGACCCCATCTATCTATATGGTGTTGAGGTCCTGTATATGTATATGGTTGGAAGGCCTATGCCATATACATATAGGCTATAGTTTATAGTCGATACTCTCCCAATAAACCAATGGGATCTATGGCCTACTCTATATAGCTCTACTAATCGAGATGGGAATACTAGTTCTTATCAAATGAGATCAAATGCCTATCCCCAACTAGGATTGAGCACCTATTAATCCAAATAACCTATTTTAGATTGAGAGCTTATGAAACATAAGAAGCAATAACATTGGCCAAGTTGGATCAAGTGAATTCCAATTAAATATAAATACTATGAATATTTTGGGAGTGAGATAGATAGGGGGATAGATAAACCCACTATTACCCTTCATGATTAAGGGTCTATCTTCGAGGGGGGTTGACCTACCTCTCTATATAAACAAAATTTAGAGTCTAGTTGAAAATTAGAACTGACTAGGTACAATTGGATCAAGAGGCTATGCCATCTAAATTTATAACTCCATATAGAGATGAAATTATTACACTTGATTGGAACTGATGGGAATTTAATTGTTATCTATGACTATATATCGATCATAGAGATTAAACCACTATATGTGATTAGGATAACAAGGAATCAAATGGCTAGCTATGAGGCCAACATTTAAAAGAAAGGAGTGGTGTGCATATTGATGAATACATGCTATGCTCGATTAGGATTGATAGAAATATATTGTACCAAATAACTTTTATCAAATGAAATATATATATATATATATCCAATCCTATTGGTTGGGATTGACCTACTATGGGAACTACATATAATGAGATATCAATCAAAGGTTCAACTCGCTATTTTGGTTATTGAAACATAGTTTGAAAATAAAAATAAAAGAAAAAAAGTTGAGATGGAGGATGAGTTTATAACATTATACCAATCCATGTTAATACATAAAAAAATAACAAGTCCAACAAAATTATATTAGGTATTTTGTATTTTCTTACACAAAATCTACATATTGGAGAAAAATTACAAATCAAACTTTCAAAACATTCACAAAAAAATTGATTTAATCTATAAAACTTACCTCTTCTTTGTAGTGGCATCATCGATCTCATGAATGTGAGAGAAAAAGTAATGATTTCCACCCAAGATAGATATAAAATGCGAGTTAGAGGGGATAATGTGAGATAGAGGGTAAAACATGAGCTAAAGGGAAAAATGCCAATGCCAAGGAGAAAAATGCAAATACAAAATTAGAAAAAATGAAATGAGTAATTCAGGTTTTTTTATTTTTATGTTTAGGTAATATGTACATGTTCCTTTTAATAATAGGAATGTGTATGAATTCTTATAACACATACATATTCCTATTGGTAAAGGAATGTATACACATTCCTTATACCAAAAATGTGTACGTGTTATGTCAATAATGTATATGTGTTATGTAATAATGCATACGCATCATTAGGTATGTCCACATAATTGTCCCACAAATTTGTGCACATACCCATGTGTTTCCTATAATTTTTTATTTTTAAATAATGCAACACCCAAACCTAGGCATTTTTACTTGTTTTGAGCATTTAGAAAATCAAAAGATCAAAACTTTATGCGCATTTCTTATAATTTTTAAGTTTTAAATAATGAAACACCAAAACATTTGTGCTTTTACTCATTTCAATCATGTTTACAATGAAAAGATCTAAAATTTATGTGCATTTCTTATAATTTTGAGTTTTGAATAATGAAACAACAAAACTTAGGTGGTTTTAATCATTTCAAGCATGTTTACAATTAATAGATCTAAACTTTATGCCCGTTCTCTATATGTTTTTAGTTTTGAATAATACAACACTAGAATTTAGGTAGTTATACTCATTTTGAGCATGTTTACAATCAAAATATCCAAACTTTATGAACATTTATTATAATTTTTGAGTTTTGAATAATGCAACACATAAACTTGGGCATTTTTACTCATTTTGAGCATGTTTACAATCAAAAGATCCAAACTTTATGCACATTTCATATAATTTTTTAGTTTTGAATAATTCAACACCAAAACTTAGGTGGTTTTACTCATTTTGAGCATGTTTACAATCAAAGAATCAAAAATTTATGTGTGTTTCCTATAATTTTTAATCTTTGAAAAATGCAACACCAAAACTTGGATAATTTTACTCATTTCAAGCATATTTACAATTAAAAGATTCAAACTTTATGTATGTTTCCTATAATTTTTGAGTTTTGAATAATGCAACACCAAAACTTGGGTGGTTTTACTTGTTTTGAGCATGTTCACTATCAAAAGATTAAAATTTTATGCAAATTTCCTATAATTTTTGATATTTGAATAATATAACACCAAAAATTTTGTCATTTTACACTTTTCGAGTATGTTTACAATAAAAATATTTAAACTTTATACATCTTTCCTATAATTTTTGAATTTTGAATAATGCAACACCAAAACTTGGGTAGTTTTACTCATTCGAGCATGTTTACAATCAAAAGATTCAATATTTATGTTTGTTTCCTATCATTTTGGAGTTTGGAATAATACAACACCAAAACTTGGGTGGTTTTACTCATTTTGAGCATGTTCACAATCAAAAGATTCAATCTTTATGCATGTTTCATATAATTTTTGAGTTTTGAATAATGCAAAACCAAAACTTAGGTGATTTTACTCATTTCAAGCATGTTCACAATCAAAAGATTCAAATTTAATGGCATTTCTTATAATTTTCAATCTTTAAATAATGTAACACCAAAACTTTCATGATTTTACTCAAGCATGTTTAAAATCAAAAGAATCACATTTTATGACATTTCCTATAATTTTTGAGTTTTGAATAATACAACACTAAAACTTAAGTAATTTTACTCATTTAGAGCATGTTGAGAATAAAAAGATTCAAACTTTATGGCATTTCCTATAATTTTTGAGTTTTGAAAAATGAAACACAAAAATTTGGTGGTTTTACTCATTTCGTGCATGTTGAAGATAAAAAGATTCAAATTTTATGGTGTTTCCTATAATTTTTTAGTTTTGAATAATAAAATACCAAAACTTAGGAGGTTTTACTCATTTCAAACATGTTGAAAATAAAAATATTCAAATTTTATGGTGTTTCCTATAATTTTTGAGTTTTGAAAATTGAAACACCAAAATTTAAGTGGTTTTACTCATTTAAAGCATGTTGAAAATAAAAAGATTCAAACTTTATGTGCATTTCCTATAGTTTATGAGTTTTATAAAATGTAACACCAAAACTTAAGCAATTTTACTCATTTCAAGCATGTTTAAAATCAAAAGATTAATTTTTTTGAATAGTGCAACATTGAAACTTAGGTGGTTTTACTCATTTTGATTATGTTTATAATAAAAATATTCAAACTTTATATGCATCTCCTATAATTTTTGAGTTTTGATAACATAACAACAAAAATTAAATGATTTTACTCATTTTGGGCATGTTGAGAATCAAAAGATTCAAAATTTGTGCATGTTTCCTATATTTTTTGTGTTTTGATTAATGCAACACCAAAACTTTAATGGTTTTACTCATTTTGAACATGTTTACAGTAAAATTATTCAAACTTTATGCATGTTTCCAATAAATTTTGATTTTTGAATAATGTAACACCAAAAATTAGGTAGTTTTACTCACTTTGATCATATTTATAATCAAAATATTCAAACTTTATTTGAATTTCCTATAATTTTTTGAGTTTTGAATAATGCAACACCAAAATGTATGTAGTTTTACTCATTTTGAGCATGTTTAAAATTAATAAATTTGAACTTTATGTGCATTCCCTATAGTTTTTGAGTTTGGATAATGCAACACCTAAACATAAGTGGTTTTACTCATTTTAATCATGTTTACAATAAAAAGATTCAAACTTTATGTTCATTTTCTATAATTTTTGAGTTTTGAATAATGCAACACCAAAACATAAGCAATTTTACTCATTTTGAGCATGTTTACAATCAAAAGATTCAAAACATATGCATATTTCCTATAATTTTTGAGTTTTAAATAATGCAACACCAAAACTCAAGTGATTTTACTTGTTCCAAGCATGTTTACAATAAAAAGATTCAAACTTTAGTGTTTTTTATAATTTTTGAGTTTTTAATAATGGAACACCAAAACATAAGTGATTAATTTGTTTCGATCATGTTTACAATCAAAAGATTCAAATTTTATGGATGTTTCATATAATTTTTGAATTTTTAATAATGCAACACCAAAACTTAGGCAACATTACTCATTTCAAGCATGTTTACAATCAAAATGTCCAAACTTTATGCATTTTTATTATAATTTTTGAGTTTTGAATAATGCAACACCAAAAATAGGGGGGTTTACTCATTTCATGCATGTTTACAATTTGAAGACTCAAACTTTATTTATGTTTCTTACAATTTTTTAGTTTGAATAATGCAACACCAAAACTTAGGCAGTTTTCCTCATTTTAAGCATATTTACAATCAAAAGATTCTTAATTTATTATATCTCCCATAATTTTTGAGTTTTGAATAATATAACACTAATCCTTATGCAATTTTACTCATTACGAGCATTTTTAAAATTAAAAAATTCAAACTTTATGGCATTTCTTATAATTTTTGAGTTTTGAATAATGAAAAAAAAAACTTAGGTAGTTTTACTCATTTAGAGCATGTTTAAAATAAAAATATTCAAACTTCATGTGTGTTTCCTATAATTTTTGGGTTTTGTATAATTTAAAACCAAAACATAAGTAGTTTTACTCAGTGTGAGAATGTTTACAACCAAAAGATTCAAACTTTTTGTATGTTTCCTATAAATTTTGAGTTTTGAATATGCAACACCAAAACATTATAATTAAAAGATTTAAATTTTATGTGCATTTTATATAATTTTTGAGCTATGAATAATGCAATAAAAAACATAAGAATTTTACTCATGTTAAGTATGTTTACAATCAAAACATTCAAACTTTATGCACATTTCCTATAATTTTTGAGTTTTGAATAATGCAACACCAAAACTTAGGCTGATTTACTTATTTCAAGCATGTTTATAATTAAAATATTCAAACTTCATGAGCGTTTCCTATAATTTTTGAGTTTTCAATAATGCAACATGAAAACATAGGTGGTTTTACTCATTTTGATCATGTTTACAATCAAAAGATTCAAAATTTATTCATGTTTCTTATAATTATGAGTTTTTAATAATGAAATACCAAAACTTAGATGGTTTCACTCATTTAAATCATGTTTAGAATGAAAACATTCAAACTTTATGTATGTTTCCTATATATATATTTTTATTTTGAATAATGCAACACTAAAACTTAGGTGGTTTTACTCATTTTGAGCATGATTCAAAATTTATGTGCATTTCATATAGTTTTTGAGCTTTGAATAATGTGACACCAAAACTTAAGTAGTTTTACTTGTATCAAGCATGCTAATAATCAAAAGTTCCAAACTTTATGCATGTTTCCTATAATTTTTGAGATTTGAATAATACAACACCAAAACATAGCTAGTTTTATTCATTTTGAGATGCTCACAATCAAAAGATCCAAACTTTATGTGCATTTCATATAGTATTAGAGTTTTTAATAATGCAACACCAAAACATAGGAGGCTATACTTGTTTCAAACATGTTGACAATCAAAATCTCCAAACATTATGTGTATTTCCTATAATTTTTTAGTTTTGAATAATGCAACACCAAAACTTAGGCTATTTTACACATTTCAAGCATGTTTAGAATCAAAACATCCAAACTTTATGCACTTTTCCTATATTTTTTGAGCTTTGAATAATGCAACAACAAAACTTAGGTAGTTTTACTCATTTTGACCATGTTTACAATCAAAACATCCGAATTTCATGCATGTTTCCTATAATTTTTGAGTTTTGAATAATGCAACATCAAACTTAGGTGATTTTACTTGTTTGGAGCATGCTTATAATCAAAAGAACCAAAATTTATTCATGTTCCATATAATTTTTGAGTTTTGAATAATGCAACACCAAAACGTGGCTAGTTTTACTCATTTCAAGCTTATTTACAATCAAAAGATTCAAACATTATGCATGTTTCCTATATTTTTTTAGTTTTGAATAATACAACACCAAAACATGGGTGATTTTACTCATTTCAATCATGTTTACAATCAAAAGATTCAAACTTTGAGTGTTTTCTATAATTTTTGAGTTTTGACTAATGCAACACTAAAACATAGGTGATTTTACTTATTTTGAGTATGCTCACAATTAAAATATTCAAAATTTATGCATGTTTCCTATATTTTTTGAGTTTTGAATAATGCAACATCAAAAATTAATTAATTTTACTCATTTTGAGCATGTTTATAATCAAAATATTCTAACTTTGTGTGTTTCCTATAATTTTGAGTTTTGAATAATGCAACACCAAAACATAGGTGGTTTTACTCATTTTGAGCATGTTTACAATCAAAAGATCTAAAATTTATGCATGTTTACTATTATTTTTGAGTTTTTAATAATGTAACTCCAAAAAGTAGCACGTTTTACTAATTTTAAGCACATTTACAATCAAAATATCCAAAATTTATATGTGTTTCCTATAATTTTTGAGTTTTGAATAATGAAACAACAAAAGTTAGGTTGTTTTACTTGTTTCAAACATTTTTACACTCAAAATATCCAAAATTTATGTCGTTTCCTATAATGTTTGAGCTTTGAGTAATGCAACACTAAAACTTGGGCAATTTTACTCATTTTGAGAATGTTTACAATCAAAATATTCAAAATTTATGTAGGTTTCTTATAATTTTTTAGTTTTGAATGATGCAATACGAAAACTTAGGCAACTTTACTCATTTTGAGAATGTTTATAGTCAAAAGATCCAAACTTTATGCACTTTTATTATAATTTTTGAGTTTTGAATAATGCAACACCAGAACTTGGGTAGTTTTCCTCATTTTGGGCATGTTTACATTTAATAGATCCAAACCTTATGTGCATTTCTTATAATATTTGAGTATTGAATAATGCAACACCAAAACATGGGGTGTTGCACTCATTTTGAGCATGTTTACATTCAAAATATCCAAACTTTATGCATGTTTCCTATATTTTTTAAGTCTTGAGTATTGAATCACTAAAACATGGGTGAATTTACTCAATTTGAGCATGTTTAAAATCAAAAGATTCAAATTTTATATGTGTTTTCTATATATTTTTTGTTTTAAATAATGCAACACCAAAACTTGGAAAGTTCTACTCATTTCAAGCATGTTTACAATTAAAAACTCAAACTTTATACATGTTCCCTATAATTTTTGAGTTTTGAATAATGAAATACCTAAACTTATGTCAATTTTACTCATTTCAATCATGTTCACAATAAATAGATTCAAACTTTATGCATGTTTCCTATAATTTTTGAGTTTTGAAATATGTAACACCAAAACTTAGGAAGTTTTACTTGTTTCAATAAAATTCACAATCAAAATATTCAAACTTAATGTGTGTTTCCTATAATTTTTATTTTTGAATAATAAAAAACCAAAACATAGCTAGTTTTACTCATTTTGAGCATGTTCACAATCAAAAGATTCAAACTTTATGTGTGTTTCCTATAATTTTTGATTTTGGAATAATGCAACACCAAAACATAGCTGGTTTTACTCATTTGGAAGATGTTCACAATCAAAATATTCTAACTTCATCCACATTTCCTATAAATTTTTATTTTTGAGTAATCTAACACTAAAACTCAAGTAGTTTTGCTTATTTGAAGCATGTTCACAATTAAAATATTCAAATTTTATACATAGTTTCTATATTTTTTGAGGTTTTATTAATGTAAACACCAAAACATAGGTGGTTTTACTTGTTTTTAGCATGTTCACAATCAAAATATTCAAACTTTATGAATGTTTCATATAATTTTTGAGTTTTGAATAATGCAACACCAAAAAAAAGGTATCTTTACTTATTTTGAGCATGGTCACAATCAAAAGATTAAAACTTTATGTGCCTTTCCCATAATTTTTGAGTTTTGAATAATGCAACATCAAAACTTAGGTAGTTTTACACATTTAGAGCGTGTTTACAATTAAAACATTCAAACTTTATGTATGTTTCCTATAATTTTTGAGTTCTAAATAATGTAACACAAAACTTAGATGATTTTACTCATTTTGAACATGTCCAAAATCAAAATATTCAAATTTATGCATGTTTCTTGTAATTTTAGAGTTTTGAATAATACAACACCAAAACATTGGTAGTTTTACTCATTTTGTGCATCTTCACAATCAAAAGAATCAAAATTTATGCATGTTTCCTATAAATTTTTAATTTTTAATAATGAAACACAAAAACATATGGAGTTTTACTCATTTTGAGCATGTTCACAACCAAAAGATTCAAACTTTATGTATGTTTACAATCTAATGATTCAAATTTTATGCACATTTCTTATAATTTTTGAGTTTTGAATAATGTAACACCAAAATATAGGTGGTTTTCCTCATTTCAAGAATGTTTACAATCAAAAGATTCAAACCTTATGTAGGTTTCTTTTAATTTTTTAGTTTTGAATAATACAACACCAAAACTTAGGAAATTTTACTTATAATGAGAATATTTACATTCAAAATATTCAAACTTTATGCATGTTTCCTATAATTTTTGTGTTTTGAATAATGCAACACCATAACTTATCACCTCTCTATATAGATAGGGTCTAGCCCATTCAATCTATAGGGTGAATAATTTTTTTTGTTTTGAGAATGTTTACAACTAAAATATTCAAACAAAACATGCATTTCCTATCATTTTTGAGTTTTGAATAATGCAACATAGAAACTTGGGTCGTTTTACTCATTTTGAGCATGTTTACAATTCAAATATTCAAATTCTATGCATGTTTCCTATAATTTTTGAGTTTTGAATAATTCAACACAAAATCTTAGGTAGTTTTACTCATTTCAAGCATGTTCACAATCAAAAGATTCAAAATTTATGCATATTTCCTTTAATTTTTGAGTTTTGAATAATGAAACACCAAAACATAAGATTGAAACTTTATACACATTTATTATAATTTTTTAGTTTTAAATAATAAAACACCAAAATTTAGGTAGTTTTATTCATAATAAGCATGTTTACAATCAAAACATTTAAAATTTATGCATGTTTACTATAATTTTTGAGTTTTGAATAATGCAACACCAAAACTTAGCCATTTTTTAAAGTTTGAGTATTGATGCATTTTTTTGCATTATTGTATTTACTTGTATTTTTTATTTAGATTGGTACACTAATTAATTATTGTAATTAGTTTATTAAATTGATTAATAATTTACACCAGATACAATAAGCTTGCTTAGCTAATAGTCAATTTAGACACATATCTTGTTGCAGTGAAGTTTCAATCCATTATTTAGGATTAAATAGGATAAGGTTAATTAACTAGTAGTCGACTTGTGTTGATCATTTACATAAGTTGGACATCTATCTTGTTAGTGTGGAGTTATACTTCACTATTCTTGTAGTCAGATATAAGTTGAACTACATGTGTTGTGTGAGTTCCCTGATTTTTATCTTATACACCTTACTATATATAAGTAATGGTTATTTGTGTATTTTATATCAGATTAATATTGAATTATCAAAGTAATTTATCATATTTGATTTATTTATTCATTTTTGTTATTGTCTCATATATACAGTTATTATTTATTACTATTAATATTTTATCTCTTATTTATGTTTTCTATTAGATTCATTATATCTTGTATCTAATTCTAACATGGTATCAAAGCTGTCTTGAATCTATAGATTGATAAATATTCAATAGAAAAATATTCAGATATTGAATTAGTTTTTAGAATTTATATATAGATAGAAATTAGAGCTTTATGAAAAAAATTTGAGCTCACCATTGAGTTTAGAGTGCCCAAAATAGTCAAAATCATCTACAATTTTATCCAAATTAGGCACAAGAGTCAAAATTGGTAAGGGTTTGATCCATAACCACCTCACCCAAATCAAGTGGGTACCTAAAATTAAAGTATTTTTGAGGAAAATGGACCTCATAGTTACGTTTGAAAGGTGTCAAAACCTACAAATCCATATAAAATTTATCTGATTTGGACATAATCACTCGAAAGATGATTTTTTTTGCTCCCAGGCATGATTGTATAGACTGTACAGACTATGCAGGGAAAAAAAATTATTTTAGTAGGCTTCATGGATCAATAGGTAGATTTAAAAGAGAAACTTTGGGAATGCACCATTTTAACACCAAGAGGTATTTTTGAGTGATTTTTTTAATAATAGCTTAAAATTTTGTGCTCTTCACTATTGTACTTTTAGTTTTTCCAAATGTTTCTAGAATTTATGTTTTTCTACAATAGCTCTTGCCTATCCTCATTTTTATAACTTCAGAGGCTCATAACTTTCACATATGACCTCATATTGAAGTCTCATTTTTTTTTAAAGTTAATATTTTTTTGAGTGCAATGCATTGGTATAAAAAAATTATTATAATATAATTCATATTTTTTATATATTTAAACTAGAGGGCCTAATTGAACTTTTTGTAAACTATAAAAATTATAATCCAACCTTGTAACTGCACTCAATTATAAAGTGCCAATAAATACTTGTTATATACTTTAATTTCTACTTTGTGATGGTTTATTTCTAATTGCATCATGGGGAATCCTAAGTTCCTACTATTAACAACATAAAGCTATAACACATGGAAATAAAATGCTTAGAATACATTAATGATGCTAGGATATACACCTTACACAATAACTCTTCTTAATCTACCTCATGATGCAAAAGAGTTACAACACTTTCTCTTTGAAACTACTAAGGTAATTGGATACATAGGTCTTACATGTCTTTAGATTTGAATTTCCATCTTGAAAAATATACAACTCTAAAAAAGGCTTGGGATAAATTAGCATCATTGTCTGATAAAATAGATGATGTTCATGGTTACCAAATTGACAATAAAATCATTAGTTTGGATGCTAAAAATTATGCTACAATATAAGACTACATCACTAAGGTTATAGATCTTAGAGCACAACTTTTTGAATGTAAAATTGATAAAAATGATATTCAATTGATTTTTATTGACTTACACAAATTAGGTCTTGAATATTCATCCTTTATTTCTAGCTTTTAGACTCATAGGTTCACATTGGGTGCACATATCAAATGCCCATCTTTGAGGTATTCTTTGAGATTATAATGGTTGAAGAAGAAAAGTTAATAGCTATAGGTATAATAAATTCATCCAAATCTCAAGATCTAATTGCAAGTCAATCTCAACATAAATAAGTTTCCACATCAACATCAAATATAGATTCAAGTAAAAAGAAGAAGAATAATCAGAATAGGTTACATAAAGATAAGAATAAAGGGAAACAATCTTCCTCATAAGGAGATTATAAATCCACTAATAAGAAAGGGAATTCATAGAAAAGGATCGACACTCCTTGCCCTTATTGCAAAAAGGGGTTTCATAGTGAACAAGATTGTTGATTGAAAGAGATTGATGAACTTAAGGGTCTTCTCAAAAAGATAACATTAATCAATCTTTTTCAAAGGATTCTTCTACTCCTTCAAATTCAAGGAAAGGAAAATATATGATACTAGTTGTATTGGCAAATTCTCCCAAGTCATGGGTAATTGACTCGGTGCTTTACACCATATGGGTTTTGATCAAGAACATTTTTTTGGATTAGAACCAAGTTCCTTGCCTCATATTCTCATAGGTGATGATTATAAGATAAATTTTATAGAAAAATGTATAGTTGATATTGATAGTGGTGTATTTGAGGATGTCCTCTATGTGCTAGAGTTATCAACTAACCTTCTCTCTATCTACCAAATCACTCACTTTGATATTGGTAGGAGAATTGAGTTCATGCTTAATTTTATGTCAATAAAAAAAATTAGAAGATAATGCCTTAGTTTTAGTGGGAAAAGTTGACATTCATACTCTGATTTATTCATTCTCACATAGTCTTCATCTACAACATTTCTCTCACACACTGATTCAGTGAGCAAGCTATGTCATGAGCGATTTGGTCATCTGAACTACCATTATTTACAAAAACTTAGTCAACAAGAGATGGTTATAAGACTTCCACAAATTTAGTTTTCAAGGGTTGTATGTCATGGTTGTGCCTTAGGCAAACATCTAGATGATAGGTTTGATAAAGGGAAAACTTGGAGGCCTACACAAGTCCTCAACTTGTTCATAGTGATTTAGTGAGTCTATTACCTACTTTATCTTTTAGTAAAACCCATTATGTTCTCACATTTATTTATTACTATTCAGATATACTTGGGTTTATTTTCTGAAACTTAAGAGTGAATTATTTGAAAGATTTTTAGAATTCAAAGCTTTAGTAAAGAAACAATCTGGGAAGTATGTCAAGATCCTCCTCACCAAAAATGGGAGGGAATATGTGAACAACAAGTTTCAACAATTTTTTCCTCTTGAATAAATTGATCTTTAGTATTCAGTTGCATACACACCTCATCAAAATGGTGTAGTAGAGAGGAAGAATAGATTCTTAAAAGAGATGGCAAGTTGTATAATTCATACTAAATCATTAGTACTTGAGTACTAGGTAAAAGCAATTAATTATGTTGCATATATATAGAATAGGGTTCCTCACAAAGCTTTAATGGGGATAACACCTTTTGAATCTTGGTGCAATAGGAAGCTAGTAGTAGATCATTTTAGAGTCTTTGATAGTCCAATATGGGCTTACATACCTTTTGACAAGCGTCATGCTTTAGAATAATAAAACCAGACTTGCATATTTGTGGGATATCCTGATGGTGTTAAAGGATATTAACTCATTGATCCAAATTCACATGAGCTTATTATAGTGAGAAGTGTTTACTTTAAATAAAGTCCTTTAGACTTTTCTTCTAAAATTTGTCATTCTTCCTCCTTAGAAGAATCAGATAGTAGTGACAATGATACTCTTGCTTCATCTATTCATAGGGATGATGAGGCAATACCTCCCCAATAAGGTTTAGACAAACTTTGGTGGATGTAGACCCTCTTGTTAGGGATCTATTAGATAAAGGAGAACACAATCACAACATGTTCTTTCACATTGATACCTTTGTGGGCTAGACAAACTTTTGTGGATGTAGACCCTCTTGTTAGGGATCTATTAGATAAAGGAGAACACAATCACAATGTGTTCTTTCACATTATTACATTGCCATAACTTTTGATCCACAGTATTTTCAGGAAGCCATAGGGATAGTTGAGTGGGATTCAATGATGGAAGAAGAGTATGACTCATTGATTAGGAATAAAACTTGGAATCTTGTTCCTCTTCTTAAAGGAATAAAACTAGTACAATGTAGGTGGATATATTAGACTAAGTTTGCAGTGGATGGAAATATTGATAAGTATAAAGCACACTTAGTGGCCAAAGGTTTTTCCCAAGTTGAAGGCATTGACTATATAAAAACCTTTGAACCTATTGCTAAGATTAATTTCATTTGATTGATAATAGTTATTGGTGTAGCTCATGGTTGTGGGATGTACATCAGATGGATATGAAGAACAGATTTATTCATGAGGGTCTTCATGAAGAGATATATATGGAGTAGCCACAAGGGTCCATTCAAGATTATTCATTGGTGTGACACTTGTAAAAGTCTCTCTATGGTCTGAAATAAGCCCCCAGGGCTTGGTATTCCAAGATGGACACATTTCTTCTTTTATTTAGGTTCTTGAGATGTCACTCAAATATAAATGTCTACATTATATGATAGGAGGATTCACTATTGTACTTGGTGCTCTATATTGATGATCTTAATATTATAGGTAGGACAACATCCATCATCAGTAGTGTTAAGACTACATTTCATGACAAGTTTTCTATGATAGACATGGGCCTATTGCACTATTTTCTAGAGATTTAGATAGCACAATCTTATTTCAAGATTACACTTTCACTTCCCAAGTATGCTATGGACTTGTTATCTTAGTTTCATATGGCTAATTGTGAGCCTACACCGACTCCTTTCTTATCTAGAGTTAGACTTGAGGTTCATTTTTCCACTCCCTTGGTTGATGCCATATTGTATCACTAGTTTATAGGTAGCCTCATAAATCTAACTCATACACAACTTGACATTTAATATGAAATTGGCATCATTTCACACTTTATGTAGACTCTACATGAGCTTCATTGGAGAGTCACCAAGCATATTTTGAACTACATTAAAGGCACTATTAGATAAAAGATTCACTATATAGTAGGTACAAGTTTAGACTTGGAGGGACACATATTTTGATTGGGCTGGTAATTATGATGATCATATGTCCACTTCTAGTTATAGATTTCACTTTGGATCTAACTCCATTTACTGGTAGAGCAAGAAGCAACATGTTATTATTATTTTATCTATAGAGGTGAAGTATCATGGCATTGTTAATGCCACTATTAAGGCTATTGGATTCAAAATATTCTCACTAAGCTTGGTGTTCCATTTTGGAAGCCATCTGTCATCTTCTATGACAACCAAAGCACTATCTAGATCTCAAAGAATCTAGTTCATCATCAGAGAACCAAACACATAGAGATCCATATGTACTTTATCAGGGAGCTAATTCAAGCTGAGATCATTGATATTTTAATATTGCTCTATAGAGGAGCAGATTATAGATATTTTCACCAAACCTTTCATTGAGAACAAGTATCTTCACTTGCAATCTCTTTTGGTAGTGTAAGACATTAGTTCTTTAGGGGACATCAGTTTTTCAAGGGCAGTTTCCTAGACCTTCATTTTCAGGATTTTTTTCCTTTGGGTTTTCTCCTTTCTTCATCTATTTGTACATAGTACCTAATATGGCTACACATTGTTGGGACTCTTATCTACATAGCCCTACCTAAGCTTCACTTATGGGGGGTGTTGGTACATTTATTTACTTTAATATATTTACCTGTATTTATTATTTAGATTGGTGAACTAATTACTTATTGTAATTAGTTTATTACATTAATTAATAATTTTCCCCAGATAGGATAAGCTTGATTAGATAGTAGTCAATTTAGACACCTATCTTGTTACATTGGAGTTCTACTCTGCTATTCAAGGTTAGATAAGATAAGAATGCTTAACTAGTAGTCACTTTGCGTTTATTTACACAAGTTGGATACATATCTTTTTAGTGTGGAGTTGCATTCCACTATTCTTGTAGTTAGATATCAGTTGAACTACACGTATTATTTGAGCTCTGTGATCTTTATCTTGCATGCCTTGCTCTATATAAGTAATGGTTATTTGTGTATTCTATATCAAATTAATATTGAATTATCTGAGTAATTCACCATATTTGAGTTATTTATTCATTTTTGTTATTTTCTTGGATATACATTTATTGTTTATGACTATTCCTATTTTATCTCTCTTTTATGCTTTCTATTAGATTAATTAGATCCTATAGCTAATTCTAACATTGAGCATGTTTACAATTAAAATATTCAAATATTATGTGTATTTCCTATATTTGCATTATGTGAATTTTGAGTTTTGAATAATGCAACACCAAAACTTAGCCATTTTTTTTCTTTTTAACCATGTTTACAATTAGAAGATTTAAATATTATGTGTATTTCCTATAATTTTTGAGTTCTGAATAATGCAACATAGAAACTTGGGCCATTTTGATCATGTTTGCAATCAAAATATTCAAAAGCTATGCATGTTTCCTATAGTTTTTGAGTTTTGAATAATGCAACACAAAAACTTAGGCAGTTTTACTCATTTTCAGCATGTTCACAATCAAAATATTCAAACTTTATGCATGTTGCCTATAATTTTTGAGTTTTTAATAATGCAACACTAATACATAGATGGTTTTACCATTCTAAGAATGTTTACAATTACAAGATTCAAACTTTACGCATGTTTCTTATAATTTTTTAATTTTGAATAATGTAACATCAAAACTTAGGCAATTTTACTCATAATGAGCATGTTTACAATCAAAACATTCAAACTTTATGGATGTTTACTATAAATTTCATGTTTTGAATAATGCAACACCAAAACTTAGCCCTTTTTTTGTTTTGAGCATGTTTATAGTTAAAAGATTCAAACATTATGCACATTTCCTATAATTTTTGAGTTTTGAATAATGCAACACAGAAACTTAGGTCGTTTTACTGATTTTGAGCATGTTTCCAATCAAAATATTCAAATTCTATGCATGTTTCCTATAATTTTTGAGTTTTGAATAAATACAACACAAAAATGTAGGCAATTTTACTCATTTTGAGCATGTTTATAATCAAAAGATTCAAAATTTATATGCTTTTCCTATAATGATTGAATTTTAAATAATGCAACACCAAAACTTAGATGGTTTTACACATTTCAAGCATGTTTACAATCAAAAGATTCAAAATTTATGCACATTTAATATAATTTTTTAGATTTGAATAATGTGACACCAAAACTTTAGCAATTTCACTTGTTCTAAGCATGTAGACAATGAAAAGATTCAAACTTTATGCATGTTTCCTATAATTTTTGAGTTTTGAAAAATACAACACCAAAACTTAAGCAATTTTACTCATTTCAGGCATATTTAAAATAAAAAGATTCAAACTTTATGCACATATCCTAAATTTTTTGATTTTTGAATAATGCATTTTGAGCATGTTTAGAATCAAAAAATTCAAACTTTATGCATGGTTCCTATGAGTTTTGAGTTTTGAATAATACAACAATAAAATTTAAGTGCTTTATGAATATCAAGCATGTTTATAATCAACAAATTCAAACTTTATGCATGTTTCCTATAATTTTTTAGTTTTGAATAATGCAACCCTAAAACTTAGGTATTTTTACTCATTTCAAACATGTTTACAACAAATCAAAAGCTTCAAAATTTGTATACATTTCTTATAATTTTTGAGTTTTGAATAATATAACACCAAAACTTTGGTGGTTTTACTCATTTTGAGTATGTTTAAAATTAAAATATTTAAACTTTATACACATTTCCTATAATTTTATATTTTTGAGTAGTGCAACCCCAAAACTTAGGTGGTTTTGCTCATTTTTTGTAATGTCCCTTACTTAGGGGCTCCTTTTCTGCACAAAAAGCTTTGACACCGCTGTAATATCCCCAACCAATTGGGAATATAGAAAAAATAAATCTCTGAACAAAGATACAAATTTTGCCAAAATAATTTCCAAATAAAAAAATAAATCACAATATAGTCTCTCAATGGCAAATCACAGATCCTATCACTTGTTCTTCTAGATGATTACACAATTGAGTCTCTGTCATACAAATAAAATCATATGAAATATTCTATCTTAAAACCCTAGGCTTTGGTTAATCTAGAAATTGAGCTTGAATCTAGAAATTCTGTCTCGGCCTGCTGTGTCGAACACACAGTCGCCGACGTCGGTCGATATACTGCCAACGTCGGTCTCTGTCAGTCCTTCTCTGTCAACGTCGGTCTTCAGTAGGCCGATGTCGGTCACTGGGGATTTCTGCCTGCCGATGTCAGTTTCTGTGTGGATCTATACCTGCCGATGTCGATTTCTGTGCGAATCTATATGGATCTGTATGGACTCCGTACGGCTGCCAATAAAGCACACCCTGTTTGTTTCAACCCCTGATCTAAAGATATATGGCTCTAATACAGAAGATCTATATCTGTATAACTTATTGAATCAAAACTAAATAAATAAAATACCTGGAAAGCTCTGTGACAACTTTTGTATGAAGTTACCTCTCAAATTTGTAAACCTCTGTGATAACTTTTGTATGAAGCTATCTCTCAATTTGGCAATAGATCAGCTGATATTTCACAGCCTCTGAATCACACACAATGAAGAGTTGACGTTCTCCACTACAATGGAATCCTGGAACCCTTAGCTCAGTCTTCACAGAAGAATTCTTCAATATCAAAATCAATAATCATATGCATAATCCATAATGGCCTCCATGAGAAACCCTTATACCCTCAAAAGATGTGCTTGCCCTAATTAGGGTTTTCTTAAATTAGAATTAGGGTTTCATAATTAAAAATAGACTAAATAATTAATATTTGATTAAATCAATCAAATATTAATATCTCCCTCAATACATGTCGGATCCTCGAACCGTTCAAAACTGGTGAACTAGGGAGTGATTTCGCACATGACCATACTAAAATAAAGGCGCTCCGCTGCATGTCAAATATCCCTAAATAATAGGAGCTCAGGCCAAATGTGTCTGAAATAACCTGAATGAAAACCAACTATAAGAATTCTGCAAATCGAAGCCAAGCCAATCTCCATCATGACCCTCTATCCATCCTATTAGCCTACGAAGGTCGCATAATAGGCTAATCATCAAGTCTGTCAATGTCCACAAAAAAGGGGACATGACATTTTTAGCATGCTTAAAATCAAAAGATTCAAACTTTATGTATGTTTCCTATATTTTTTTAGTTTTGAACAATACAACACCAAAACATAGGCAATTTTACTTGTTTAGAGCATGTTTACAATAAAAAAAATTATACTTTATATGCATTTCCTATAATTTTTGAGTTCTAAATAATGTAACACCAAAACTTAGGTGGTTTTAGTCATTTCAAGCATATTTAAAATAAAAAAATTTAAAATTTATGCATGTTTCCTATAATTTTTGAGTTTTGAATAATGCAACACCAAAACTTTTGTGGTTATCCTCATTTTGAGCATGTTTTCAATCAAAAGATTCAAACTTTATGCATGTTTCCTATAATTTTGGGGTTTTGAATAAAGTAACACTAAAATTTAGGTAGTTTTACTCATTTTGAGCATGTTTAGAATAAAATGATTCAAAATTTATGTGACTTTCCTATATTTTTTGAGTCTTGTATAATGGAACATAAAAACATAGGTGGTATTATTCATTTCAGGCATGTTTACAATCAAAAGATTCAAACTTAATGTGTGTTTCTTATCATTTTTATTTTTTGAATAATGCAACACCAAAACTTAAGCTATTTTACTCATTTTGATAATGTTACAATCAAAAAAGTCAAAATTTATGCATGTTTCTTATAATTTTTGAGTTTTGAATATTGTAAAACCAAAACTTAGGCAATTTTATTTGTTTTGAGCATGTTTACAATTAAAAGTTTTAAAATTTATACATGTTTCCTATAATTTTTTAGTTTTGAATAATGCAACACACAAACATAGGTGGTTTCACTAATTTCAATAAATTTACAATTAAAAGATTCAAATTTTATGCACGTTTCCTATAATTTTTGAGTTTTAAATAATAAAACACCAAAACTTAGGTAGTTTTACTTGTTTTGAGCATGTTTAAAATTAAAAAATTTAAACTTTATGTGTGTTTCCTATATTTTTAAAGATTTTAATAATGCAACACAATAACTTTTTTATTTTTACTCATTTGAAGCATTTTTACAATCATAAGATTCAAACATTATGTGCATTTCCTATAATTTTTGAGTTTTGAATAATGGAACAACAAAACTTAGGTGGTTTTACCCATTTCAAGCATATTTACCATCATAATATTCAAACATTATGCACATTGCCTATAATTTTTGACTTTTGAATAATGTAACACTAAAACTGACGAGGCTTTACTCATTTCAAGCATGTTTACAATCCAAAGATTCAAACTTTATGCATGTTTTTAATAATTTAAGTTTTAAATAATGAAACACTAAAAATTAAATGGTATTACTCATTTTGAGTGTGTTTACCATCAAAATTTAAGTGCATTTCCTATAATTTTTGAGTTTTAAATAACTAAACACTAAAGCTTAGGCAATTTTACTTGTTTTGAGCATGTATACAATCAAAAGATTAAAACTTTATATTCATTTCTATAGTTTTTTAGTTTTAAATAATGCAACACCAAAGCTTAGGGGTTTTACTCATTTTGAGCAAGTTCACAATCAAAAATTCAAACATTTTTTGTGTTTCTTATAATTTTTGAGTTTTAAATAATGCAACACTAAAACTTAGGTGGTTTTATTAATTTTGAGCATGCTTATAATCAAAATATTTAAAATTTAATCATATTTCTTATAATTTTTTAGTATTGAATAATTCAACATAAAAACTTGTGGTTTTACTCATTTTGAGCATGTTTACAATCAAAAGATTCAAATCTTATGCGGGTTTCCTATAATTTTTGAGTTTTAAATAATGCAACACTAAAACTTAGGGAGTTTTACTCATTTCAAGCATGTTTACAATCAAAATATTTAAACTTTATGTGTGTTTCCTATCATTTTTTATTTGTGAATAATGCAACACAAAAACTTAGGCTCTTTTACTTGTTTCAAGCATGTTTACAATCAAAAAAATTATATTTTATGCATGTTTATTATAATTTTAGTTTTGAAAAATGTAACACAAAAACTTACATGGTTTACTCATTTTGAGCACATTTACAATCAAAAAATTCAAGATTTACGCATGTTTCTTATAATTTTTGAGTTTTGAATAACGTAACACCAAAACTTAGGTGGTTTTACATATTTTGAGCATAGTTACAATCAAAATATTTAATATTTATATATGTTCCTATAATTTTTGAGTTTTGAATAATGTAACACCAAATCTTAAGCATTTCAAGCATGTTTTGAATAAAAAAAGTCAACTTTTATGTGTATTTCTTGTGAGTTTTGAATTTTGAATAATGTAACACCAAAACTTATGTGGTTTTACTCATTTTAAGCATGTTTAGAATCAAAAGATTTAAAGTTTATGAGTGTTTCCTATAATTTTTGAGTTTTGAATAATGCAACACCAAAAATTAAAAGGTTTTACTCTTTTTGAGAGTATTTACAATCAAAAGATTCAAATTTTTTTGTGTTTCTTATAATTTTTGAGATTTGAATAATGCAACATCAAAACTTAAGTGGTTTTACTCATTTTGAGCATCTTTACAATTAAAAGATTAAAAATTTATGTGTGTTTCCCATAATTTTTGAGTTTTGAATAATGTAACACCAAAATTTTAGTAATTTTACTCATTTTAGGCATATTTACAATCAAAAGATTTAAATTTATGTGTGTTTGCTATAATTTTAGAATTATGCAACGTCAAAACTTGGGTGGTTTTAATCATTTCCAGGATGTTTATGATTAAAAAATTTAAACATTATGCATATTTCTCATATTTTTTGAGTTTTGAATAATACAACACCAAAACTTAGGTTGTTTCACTCATTTCTAGCATGTTCTCAATCAAAAGATGCAAAATTTATGTGAGTTTCTTATCATTTTTAAGTTTTAAATAAAGCAACAACAAAAATTATACAATTTTACTCATTTTGAACATGTTTACGATCAAAAGATTCAAAGTTTATGAGGGTTTCCTATAATTGAGTTTTGAATAGTGCAACACCAAAACTTATGTAGTTTTACTCATTTTGAGAATATTTACAATCCAAAGACTTAAACTTTATGCACATTTCCTATAAGTATTGAGTTTTGAATAATGCAACACCAAAATTTAAACAATTTTACTCATTTTGAGAATTTTTAATTTCAAAAGATTCAAACTTTATGCATGTTTTCGATAATTTTTGAGTTTAAATAATGCAACACCAAAACTTAGGTAGTTTTACACATTTTGTGCATATTTACCATCAAAACTTTATGTGCATTTCATATCACTTTTGAGTTTTTAATAATGCAACACCAAAACTTAGGTAGTTTTACTCATTTTGAGCATGTTTACAATTATAAGATTTAAATCTTATATGTATTTCCTATAATTTTTGAGTTTTGAATAATGCAACACAAAGACTTAGGTGGTTTTAATTGTTTTGAGCATGTTTACAATCAAAAGATATAAACTTTATTTGTATTTCTTACAATTTTTTTGTTTGAATAATACAACACCAAAACTTAGGTAGTTTTACTCATTTTGAGCATGTTTACAATCAAACAAAAGATCCAAACTATATACGCATTTACTTTCATTTTTTAGTTTTGAATAATACAACACCAAAAATTAGGCAATTTTACTCATTTCAAAGATGTTTACAATCAAAAAATTTAAAATTTATACACATTTCCTTTAATTTTTTAGTTTTGAATAATACAACACCAAAACTTTTCCAATTTTACTTTCTTCAAGCATGTTTACAATCAAAAGATTCAAACTTTATGCATGTTTCCTATATTTTTTTAGTTTTGCATAAGGTAACACAAAAATGTAGGTGATTTTACTTGTTTTGAGCATGTTTACAGTCAAAAGATTCAAAATTTATCTGTGTTTTCTATAATTTGAGTTTTGAATAATGTAACAAAAAATATTAGGTAGTTTTAGTCATTTCAAGCAAGTTTACAATCAAAAGATTGAAACTTTGTGTGTTTCCTATAATTTTTGAGTTTTGAATAATGCAACACCAAAACATAAGTGGTCTTACTCTTTTTGAGGATGTTCACAATCAAACTATTCAAACTTTATGCACATTTATTATCATTTTTGAGTTTTGAATAATGTAACACCAAAACTTAGGTAGTTTTACTTAGTTTTACCATGTTTACAATCAAAAAATTCAAACTTTATGCATGTTTCCTATATCTTTAGAATTTTGAATAATGTAACACCAAAACATAGGTGGTTTTACTCATTTTGAGCATACTTACAATCAAAAGATCCAAACTTTATTCATGTTTCCTATAACTTTTTAGTTTTGAATAACGCAACACTAAAATTTAGGTAGTTTTACTAATTTTGAGCATGTTTAGAATAAAATGATTCAAACTTTATGTGTGTTTCGTATATTTTTTTTTAATTTTTGTATAATGAAACACAAAAACTTAGGTGGTATTACTCATTTCAAGCATGTTTACAATCAAAAGATTCAGACTTTATGTGTGTTTTTGATAATTTTTATGTTTTGAATAATGCATCACCAAAACTTAAGCTATTTTACTCATTTTGATAATGTTTACAATCAAAAGATTCAAAATTTATGCATATTTCCTATAATTTTTGAGTTTTGAATATTGCAACACCAAAACTTAGGCGATTTTACTTGTTTCAAGCGTGTTTACAATCAAAATATTTAAACTTTATGCATGTTTCCTATAATTTTTAGTTTTGAATAATGCAACACCAAAACTTAGAAGGTTTCACTCATTTCAAAAATGTTTACAATCGAAAGATTCAAATTTTATGAACATTTCTTATAATTTTTGAGTTTTGAATAATGGCCAAAACATAGGTAGTTTTACTCATTTTGAGCATGTTTACGATTTAAAGATTTAAACTTTATGCATATTTCTTATATTTTTTAATATTTGAATAATGTAACACTAAAACTTTGTTAGTTTTACTAATTTAAAGCATGTTTATAATCATAAGATTCAAAATTTATGTACATTTCTTATAATTTTTGAGTGTTGAATAATGCAAAACTAAAACTTAGGTATTTTTTATCAAGCATGTTTACCATCATAAGATTCTAACTTTATGCATGTTTCCTAAATTGTTTATGTTTTGAATAATACAACACCAAAATTCAGGGGGTTTTACTCATTTCGAGCATATTTACAATTAAAAGATTCAATCTTTATGTCTGTTTCCTATAATTTTTGAGTTTTGAATAATTCAACACCAAAACATAGGTGGGTTTAGCCATTTTTAGTACGCTTACAATTAAAAATTTCAAACCTTATGCATGTTTCCTATATTTTTTGAGTTTTGAATAATGCAACACCAAAACAGAGGTAGTTTTACTCATTTTGAGTATGTTTATAATTAAAAGATTCAAAATTTGTGTGTTTCCTATAATTTTTGAGTTTCCTATAATTTTTGAGTTTTGAATAATGTAATACCAAAACATATGTGGTTTTCCTCATTTTGAGCATGTTTACAATTGAAATATCTAAAGTTTATACATGTTTCCTATAAATTTTGAGTTTAGAATAATGTAAAACCAAAACGTAGGTAGTTTTACTAATTTCAAGCATGTTTACAATCAAAAGATCATTTTTTAATGTTTTTCCTCTATTTTTTTAGTTTTGAATAATGCAACAACAAAGCTTAGGTGTTTTTACTCATTTCAAGCATTTTTACACTCAAAAGATGTAAAATTTATGTGGGTTTTTTATAGTGTTTGACTTTTCAATAATGCAACACCAAAACTTAGGTGGTTTTACTCATTTTAAGCACATTTATAGTCAAAAGATTCAAAATTTATGTAGGTTTATTATAATTTTTTAGTTTTGAGTAATGTAACAATAAAACTTACACAAATTTACTCATTTTGAGCATGTTTATTGTCAAAAGAATAAAACTTTATGCACTTTTCTTATAATTTTTAAGTTTTGAATAGTTCAATACCAAAACTTGGGTAGTTTTCCTCATTCTGAGAATGTTTGAATTCAATAATCCAAATTCTATGTGCATTTCCTATAATTTTTGAGTTTTGAATAATGTAACATAAAAACATGGGTGTTTTACTCATTTTGAGCATGTTTAAAATAAAAAGATGCAAACTTTATGCATGTTTCTTATAATTTTTCATCCTTCAATTTTGAATCACTAGAACTTGGGCAATTTTACTCATTTTAAGCATGTTTAAAATCAAAAGATCTAAAATTTATACATGTTTCCTATTTTTTTGGTTTTGAATAATGCAACACCAAGACTTGGGTAGTTTTATTTATTTCAAACATGTTTACAATAAAAAATTCAAACTTTATATGTGTTTCCTATAATTTTTGAGTTTTGACTAATGAAATAACAAAACTTAGGTTAGTTTTACTCATTTTCATCATGTTCACAATAAAAAGATTCAAACTTTATGCATGTTTTCTATAAATTTTGAGTTTTGAAAAATGTAACACAAAAACGTAGGACATTTTTACTCATTTTGATCAACTTCAAAATCAAAAGATTCAAACTTATTGTGTATTTCCTATAATTTTTAAGCTTTGAATAGTAAAAAACCAAAACATAGCTAGTTTTACTCATTTTGAGCTTGTTCACAATTAAAAGATTCAAACTTTATGTATTTTTCCTATAATTTTTTATTTTTGAATAATGAAACACTAAAACTTAGCTAGTTTTACTCATTTAGAGGATGTTCATAATCAAAAGATTAAACTTATTTTGAGCATGTTCACCATCAAAATATACAAACTTTATGCACTATTTCTATATTTTTTGAGTTTTGATTAATGCAACACCAAAACATAGGTGGTTTTACTTGTTTTGAGCATGTTCACAATAAAAATATTCAAACCTTATGAACGTTTCATATAATTTTTGAGTTTTGAATAATGTAACACCAAAACATAGGTGGTTTTACTTATTTTGAGCATGTTCACAATCAAAAGATTCAAACTTTATGTGCCTTTCCTATAATTTGAGTTTTGAATAATGCAATGTCAAAACTTAGGTAGTTTTACTCATTTAGAGCATGTTCACAATCAAAACATTCAAACTTTATGTGTGTTTCCTATAATTTTTGTGTTATAAATAATGAAACACAAAAACTTAGATGATTTTACTCATTTTGATCATGTCCACAATCAAAAGATTCAATCTTTATGCACGTTTCTTATAATTTTAGAGTTTTGAATAATGCAACAACAAAAAATAGGTAGTTTTACTCATTTTGTGCATGTTCACAATCAAAATATTCAAAATTTATGCATGTTTCCTATAATTTTTGAGTTTTAATGCAACATAAAAAATTAGGTAGTTTTACTCATTTTGAGCATGTTCACAATCAAAAGATTCAAACTTTATGCATGTTTTCAGTAATTTTAGAGTTTTGAATAATGCAACATCAAAACATAGGTAATTTTACTCATTTTGAGAATCTTTACAATCAAAAGATTCAAACTTTAAGCATGTTTGCTATAATTTTTTGCTTTTGAATAATGCAACACCAAAACTTAGGTAGTTTTACTCATAATGGGCATGTTTACAATCAAAACATTCAAACTTTATGCATGTTTCCTAAATTTTTTGAGTTTTGAATAATGCAACACCAAAACTTAGCCATTTTTTTCTTTTTGACCTTGTTTACAATTAAAAAATTCAAATATTATGCTATTTTCCTATAATTTTTGAGTTTTGAATAGTGCAACATATAAAATTGGGCCATTTTTCTCATTTTGATCATGTTTGCAATCAAAAGATTTAAATTCTATGCATATTTCCTATAATTTTTGAGTTTTGAATAATGAAACACAAAAACTTAGGTAGTTTTACTCATTTTGAGCATGTTCACAAACAAAATATTCAAACTTTATGCACGTTGCTTATAATTTTTCAGTTTTGAATAATACATAGATGGTTTTAATCATTTTGAGAATGTTTACAATTACAAGATTCAAAATTTATGCATGTTTCCTAAAATTTTTTAGTTTTGAATAATGAAACATCAAAACTTAGGCAATTTTACTCATAACGAGCATGTTTATAATCAAAACATTCAGAATTTATGCATGTTTACTATAAATTTTGTGTTTTGAATAATGCAACACCAAAACTTAGCCCTTTTTTTTGTTTTGAGCATGTTTACAGTTAAAAAATTCAAACATTATGCACATTTCATATAATTTTTGAGTTTTGAATAATGCAACATAGAAACTTAGGTCACTTTACTCATTTTGAGCATGTTTTCAATCAAAAGATTCAAATGCTATTCATGTTTCCTATAATTTTTGAGCCTTAAATAATGTAACACAAAAATTTAGACAATTTTACTTATTTTGAGCATGTTTACAATCAAAAGATTTAAACTTTATTTGCTTTTCCTATAATTTTTGAATTTTAAATAATGCAACACCAAAACTTAGATGGTTTTACTTATTTCAAGCATGTTTACAGTCAAAATATTCTAAGTTTATGTGCATTTAATATAATTTTTTAGTTTTGAATAATGTGGCACAAAAACTTAAGCAATTTTATTCGTTCTAAGTATGTAGACAATGAAAAGATTTAAACTTTATGCATGTTTCCCATAATTTTTGAGTTTTAAAAAATACAACACCAAAAGTTAAACAGTTTTACTCATTTCTAGCATATTTAAAATAAAAAGATTCAAACTTTATGCACGTTTCCTAAATTTTTTAATTTTTGAATAATGCATTTTGAGCATGTTTAGAATCAAAAAATTCAAATTTTATACATGCTTCCTATGATATTTGAATTTTGAATAATACAACAATAAAACTTAAGTGGTTTGTGCATATCAAGCAAGTTTATAATCAAAAAATTGAAACTTTATGCATGTTTTTTATATTTTATTTAGTTTTAAATAATTCAACCCTAAAACTTAGGTAGTTTTACTCATTTTAAGCATGTTTACAACAATCAAAAGATACAAACTTTATATGCATTTCTTATAATTTTTGAGTTTTGAATAATGTAACACAAAAAATTTGATGGTATTACTCATTTTGAGTATGTCTAAAATTAAAATATTTAAACTTTATACACATTTCCTATAATTTTATATTTTTGAGTAATGCTCGTTTTGAGCATGCTTACAATCAAAAGATTCAAACTTTATGCATGTTTTCTATAATTTTTGAGTTTTGAATAATAGAACACTAAAACATAGGAAATTTTACTTGTTTAGAGCATGTTTACAATAAAAAATTTAGACTTTATATGCATTTCCTATAATTTTTAAGTTTTTAATAATGTAACACCAAAACTTAGGTGGTTTTAGTCATTTCAAGCATGTTTAAAATCAAAAAATTCAAAATTTATGCATGTTTCCTATAACTTTTATGTTTTGAATAATACAACATCAAAACTTAGCAAGTTTTACTTCTTTTGAGCATGTTTAGAATCAAAAGATTCAAAATTTATGCACATTTCTTATAATTTTTGAGTTTTGAATAATATGACACCAAAACTTAGGTGGTTATCCTCATTTTGAGCATGTTTACAATCAAATGATTCAAAATTTATGTGCATTTCCTATAATTTTTGAGTTTTGAATAATAAAACACCACAAATTAAGAGTTTTACTCTTTTCAAGCATGTTTTCAATCAAAAGATTCAAACTTTATGTATGTTTTCTATAATTTTTGAGTTTTGAATAAAGCAACACCAAAATTTAGGTAGTTTTACTCATTTTGAGCATGTTTAGATTAAAATGATTCAAACTTTATGTATTTTTCTTATATTTTTTGAGTTTTGTACAATGCAACACAAAAACTTAGGTGGTATTACTCATTTCTAGCATGTTTACAATCAAAAGATTCAAACTTTATGAATATTTTTTTATAATTTTTATGTTTTTAATAATGTAAAATGAAAACTTAAGCTATTTTACTCATTTTGATAATGTTACAATCAAAAAATTCAAAATTTATGCATGTTTCCTATAATTTTTGAGTTTTGAATATTATAACGCCAAAACTTAGGCAATTTTACTTATTTTGAGCATGTTTACAATAAAATTTTTTAAACTTTATGCATGTTTCATATATTTTTTTTAGTTTTGAATAATGAAACACACAAAATTAGGTGGTTACATTCATTTCAAAAATATTTACAGTTAAAAGATTCAAATTTTATGCATGTTTCCTATAATTTTTGAGTTTTGAATAATGGAGCACCAAAACTTAGGTAGTTTTTCTCATTTTGAGCATGTTTACAATTTAAACATTTAAACTTTATGTGTGTTTCCTATATTTTTTAAGCTTTGAATAATGAAACACCAAAACTTTGTTAGTTTTACTCATTTGAAGCATGTTTATAATCATAAGATTCAAACTTTTTGTATTTCTTATAATTTTTGAGTTTTGAATAATGAAAGAACAAAACTTAGGTGGTTTTACCCATTTCAAGCATATTTACCATCATAAGATTCAAAATTATGCACATTACCTATATTTTTTGACTTTTGAATAATGCAACACCAAAATTGATGAGGTTTTACTCGTTTCAATCATGTTTAAAATCCAAAGATTCAAACTTTATGCATGTTTCTAATAATTTAAGTTTAAATAATACAACACTAAAACTTAAATGGTGTTACTCATTTTGAGTGTGTTTACAATCAAAAGATTCAAAATTTATGTGCATTTCCTATAATTTTTGAGTTTTGAATTATTAAACACTAAAGCTTATGTAGTTTTACTTATTTCAAGCATGTTTAAAATCAAAGATTAAAAATCTATATGTATTTCCTATAATTTTTGAGTTTTAAATAATGCAACACCAAAACTTAAGGGTGTTACTCATTTTGAGCAAGTTCACAATCGAAAGATTCAAACATTTTTTGTGTTTCCTATAATTTTTGAGTTTTAAATAATGTGTCACTAAAACTTAGGTGGTTTTACTCATTTTGAGAATGTTTACAATCAAAAGATTTAAAATTTATTTATATTTCCTATAATTTTTGAGTATTGAATAATTCAACACCAAAAGTTTGGTGGTTTTGCTCATTTTGAGCATGTTTATAATCAGAAGATTCAAACCTTATGTGGGTTTCCTATAATTTTTGAGTTTTAAATAATGCAACACCAAAACATAGGTAGTTTTACTCATTTCAAGTATGTTTACAGTCAAAAGATTTAAAATTTATGTGTGTTTCTTATTATTTTTTATTTTTGAATAATGCAACACAAAAACTTAGATTGTTTTACTTGTTTCAAGCATGTTTACAATCAAAAAAATTAAATTTTATGCATGTTTATTATAATTTTAGTTTTGAAAAATGCAACATAAAAATATACATGGTTTACTCATTTTTACCATGTTTACAATCAAAAAATTCAAGCTTTATGCATGCTTTTTTATAATTTTTGAGTTTTGAATAATGTAACACCCAAACTTAGGTGGTTTTACACATTTTGAACATATTTACAATCAAAAGATTTAAACTTTATACATGTTTTTTATAATTTTTGAGTTTTGAATAATGTAACACCAAATCTTAAGCATTTTAAAGCATTTCAAGCATGTTTTGAATAAAAAAATTCAAACTTTATGTGTATTTTTTGTAAGTTTTGAATTTTGAATAATGTAACATTAAAACTTATGTGGTTTTACTCATTTTGAGCATGTTTAGAATCAAAAAATTCAATCTTTATGTGTGTTTTCTATAATTTTTGATTTTTGAATAATACAACACCAAAAATTAAAAGGTTTTACTCATTTTGAGAATGTTTACAATCAAAAGATTTAACTTTGTGTCTTTTTTATAATTTTTGAGATTTGAATAATGCAACACCAAAACTTAAGTGGTTTTACTCATTTTGAGCATCTTTAAAATCAAAAGATTTAAAATTTATGTGTGTTTCCTATAATTTTTGAGTTTTGAATAATGTAACACCAAAAAATTAGTAATTTTACTCATTTTAGGCATGTTTACAATCAAAATATTTAAATTTATGTGTGTTTCCTATAAGTTTAGAATTTAGAATTATAAAACATCAAAACTTAGGTGGTTTTAATCATTTCCAACATGTTTACAATTAAAATATTCAAACATTATGCATGTTTATCATATTTTTTGAGTTTTAAATAATACAACACCAAAACTTAGGTGGTTGTACTCATTTTTAGCATGTTCTCAATAAAAAAAGCAAACTTTATGTGCGTTTCTTATTATTTTTAAGTTTTTAATAGTGCAACAATAAAACTTATACAATTTTACTCATTTTAAGCATGTTTACAATCAAAAGATTCAAACTTTATGTGGTTTCCTATAATTTTTGAGTTTTGAATAATGCAACACCAAAACTTATGCAGTTTTACTCATTTTGAGAATCTTTACAATCCAAAGATTTAAACTTTATGTGCATTTCTAATAAATATTGAGTTTTGAATAATGAAACACCAAAACTTAAGCAATTTTACTTATATTGAGAATTTTTAATTTCAAAAGATTCAAACTTTATGCGTGTTTCCTATAATTTTTGAGTTTGAATAATACAACACTAAAACTTAGGTACTTTTACACATTTTGAGCATATTTACCATCAAAACATCCAAAATTTATGTGTATTTATATCATTTTTGAGTTTTTAATAATACAACAGGAAAACTTAGGTAGTTTTACTCATTTCAAGCATGTTTACATTTAAAAGATTTAAATCTTATGTGTTTCCTATAATTTTTGAGTTTTGAATAATGCAACGCAAAAACTTAGGTGGTTTTAATTGTTTTGAGCATGTTTACAATCAAAAGATTTAGAATTTATGTGCATTTCCAACAATTTTTTTGTTTTAATAATACAACACTAAAACTTAAGTAGTTTTACTCATTTTGAGCATGTTTACAATCAATCAAAAGATCCAAATTTTATGCGTATTTCCTTTCATTTTTTAGTTTTAAATAATACAACACCAAAACTTAGGCAGTTTTACTCATTTTGATGATGTTTACAATCAAAAGATTTAAAATTTATACACGTTTTCTATAAGTTTTTGTTTTGAATAATAAAACACTAAAACTTTGCCAATTTTACTTGCTTCAAGCATGTTTAAAATTAAAAGATTCAAGCTTTATGCATGTTCCTATATTTTTTGAGTTTTGCATAAGGCAACACCAAAACATAGGTGATTTTACTTGTTTTGAGCGTGTTTACAGTCAAAAGATTCAAACTTTATCTATTTTTTCTACAATTTGAGTTGTGAATAATGCAAAAAAAATAATTAGGCAGTTTTAGTCATTTCAAGCAATTTCACAATCAAAAGATTCAAAGTTTGTGTGCTTACTATAATTTTTGAGTTTTGAATAATGCAACACCAAAACATAGGTGGTCTTACTCATTTTGAATATGTTTACAATCAAACCATTCAAACTTTATGCATATTTCTTATAATTTTTGAGTTTCGAATAATGTAACACCAAAACTTAGGTAGTTTTACTCGGTTTGACCATGTTTACAATCAAAAAATTCAAAATTTATGCATGTTTACTATATCTTTTAAATTTTGAATAGTGTAACAACAAAACATAGGTGGTTTTACTCATTTTGAGCATACTTACAATCAAAAGATCCAAATTTAATGCATGTTTCCTATAATTTTTGAGTTTTGAATAATGCAACACTTTACATAGGTAGTTTTACTCATTTTGAGAATTTTTATAATCAAAAGATTCAAAATTTATTGTTTTTCCTATATTTTTTGAGTTTTAAATAATGTAAAACCAAAAACTTAGGTGGTTTTTATCATTTTGAGCATGTTTATAATCAAAAGATTTAAACTTTGTGTCTTTCCTATAATTTTATAGTTTTTAATAATGTAACACCAAAACTTAAGCATTTTAAAATGTTTTGAGCATATTTACAATCTCAAAAGATTCAAAATTTATGTGGGTTTCTTATAATTTTGTGTTTTGAATAATGCAACACTAAAACTTATGCACTTTTACTCTTTTCAAGCATGTTTATAATCAAAAGTTTCAAACTTTATGTGGGGTTCCTATCATTTTTGAGTTTTTAATAATACAACACCAAAACTTATGAAGTTTTATTCATTTAGAGCATGTTTACAATCAAAAGATTCAAACTTTAGGCACATTTCATATAAGTTTTAAGTTTTGAATAATGCAACACCAAAACTTAAATAGTTTTACATGTTTTGATTATGTTTAAAATCAAAATATTTTAACTTTATGTGTGTTTCCTATAATTTTTGAATTTAAATAATTTAACATGAAAACTTAGGTAGTTTTAGTCATTTCAAGCATGTTTACAATCAAAATATTTAAACTTTATGTGCATTTACTATAATTTTTGAGTTTTCAATAATGCAACACCAAGACACAGGTAGTTTAACTCATTTTGAGCATGTTTACAATCAAAAGATTCAAATTTTATGTGTTTTTTTAATAATTTTTGAGTTTTGAATAATACAACACTAAAACTTAAGTAGTTTTATTCATTTTAAGCTTGTTCATAATTAAAAGATTCAAACTTTATGCATGTTTCTTATAATTTCAATTTTGAATAATGAAACATGAAAACTTAGGCAATTTTACTCGTTTCAAGCACGTTTACAATCAAAAGATTCAAATTTTATGTGTTTCCTATAATTTTTTATTTTTGAATAATGTAACACCAAAACATAGATGGCTTAACTCCTTTTGAACATGTTTAAAATAAAAAAAGTCAAACTTTATGTAGGTTTTCTATCATTTTTGAGTTTTTAATAATGCAACACCAAAACATAAGTGGTTTTACTTATTTAGAGCATCTTTACAATTAAAATATTTAAAATTTATGTGTTTTTTCCTATAATTTTTGAGTTTTGAATAACACAACACCAAAACATCAACATTTTTACTCATTTTGAGTATGTTTACAATCAAAAGATTCAAAATTTATGCACATTTCATATAATTTTTGAGTTTTGAATAATGCAACACAAAAAATTAAGTTCTTTCAATCATTTTAGGCAGTTTTACAATCAAAAGATGCAAAATTTTTACACATTTCTTATAATTTTTGAGTTTTAAATAATTCAACACTAAAATTTAGGCATTTTTAGTCATTTTAAGCATGTTTACAATCATAAGATTAAAAAATTATGCATGTTTCCTATAATTTTTTAGTTTTGAATAATGTAACACCAAAACATAGGCAATTTTACTCATTTCAAGCATGTTTACATTCAAAATATTCAAAATTTATTCACATTTCCTATTTTTTAATATTTGAATAATGTAACTCTTAACCTTAGGTTGTTTTACTCATTTTAAGCATGTTTACAATCAAAAGATTCAAATTTTATGCATATTTCCTATAATTCTAGAGTTTTGAATAGTGCAACACCAAAATTTAGGTGGTTTTACTCAATTCAGGCATATTTACAATGAAAAGATTTAAGCTTTATGTGTATTTCCTATAATTTTTTAGTTTTGAAAAATACAACAAATCCTTGGTGGTTTTACTCATTTTGAGCATGTTTACAATCAAAAGATTCAAAATTTATGCAAGTTTCCTATAACGTTTTAGTTTTGAATAATGAAACATAAAAACATATGTAGTTTTACTCATTTCAAGTATTTTTACAATCAAAGGATTCAAACTTTATGTACGTTTTCTATAATTTAAAAAAAAAAAAATGCAAATCTAAAACATAGGTGGTTTTACTCATTTAGAGTATGTTTCCAATCAAAATATTCAAACTTTATATTCATTTCTTATAATTTTTTAGTTTTGAATAATGCAACAACAAAACATAGGTAGTTTTACTCATTTTGAGTATGTTAACAATCAAAAGATTTAAAATTTATGTGTGTTTCCTATAACTTTTGAGTTTTGAATAATCCAACACTAACACTTAGTTGGTTTTACTTATTTTGAGCATGTTTACAATCAAAAAGGTTCAAATTTTATGCACGTTTCTTATAATATTTGAGTTTTGAATGATGTTCCTATTTAAAATATTAAAAATTTATGTATGTTTCCTATAATTTTTGAGTTTTGAATAATGTAACACCAAAACTTACATAATTTTACCCATTTTGAGCATGCTTAAAATCAAAAGATTCAAACTTTATGCATGTTTCCTATAATTTTTGAGTTTTGAATAATGCAACACAAAACCTTAGAAAGTTTTACTCATTTTAAGAATGTTTAGAATTAAAACACTCAAACTTTATGTGGGTTTCCTATAATTTTTTAGTTTTGAATAATGCAACACCAAAACTTAAGCAATTTTACTCATTTTGAGCATGTTTACAATCAAAAGTTTCAAACTTTATGTGTGTTTCCTATAATTTTTTAGTTTTGTATAATACAACACTAGAACTTATGTGGTTTTACTCATTTAGAGTATGTTTACAATCAAAAGATTCAAAATTTATGCACATTTCTTATAAGTTTTGTGTTTTGAATAATGCAACAACAAAACTTAAATAGTTTTACATGTTTTGATTATTTTTAAAATCAAAAGATTCAAACTTTATGTGTGTTTCCTATATTTTTTGAGTTTGAATAATTTAACTCCAAAACTTAGGTAATTTTACTCATTTCAATCATGTTTACAATCAAAATATTCAAACTTTATCTGCATTTCATATAATTATTTAGTTTATAATAATGCAACACTAAGACGTGTAGTTTTACTCATTTTGAGCATGTTTATAATCAAATAATGTAAATTTTATGTGTTTCCTATAATTTTTTTAGTTTTGAATAATGCAACATTAAAACTTAAGTAGTTTTACTCATTTCAAGTATGTTTATAATTAAAAGATTCAAACCTTATACATGTTTCTTATAATTTTAATTTTGAATAATGCAACACCAAAACTTAGGCAGTTATACTCATTTCAAGCATGTTTATAATCAAAATATTCAAACTTTGTGAGTTTTATATATTTTTTTAGTTTTAAATAATGCAACACCAAAACATAAGAAGTTTTACTCATTTTAAACAAGTTTAAAATTTAAAAAATCATATTTTATTTAGGTTTTCTATAATTTTTGAGTTTTTAATAATGCAACACCAAAACATAAGCATTTCTACTTATTTTAAACATCTTTACAATGAAAAAATTAAAACTTAATGTTTGTTTCCTATAATTTTTGAGTTTTGAATAACACAACACCAAAACATGAACAATTTTACTCATTTTGAGCATCTTTACAATCAAAAGATTTAAACTTTATGCACATTTTCTATAATTTTTGAGTTCTGAATAATACAACACCAAAACTTAAGTTGTTTTACTCATTTTGAGCATGTTTACAATCAGAAGATGTAAAATTTTTACACATTTCCTATAATTTGAGTTTTCAATAATACAACAAAAAAACTTAGGCAATTTTAATCATTTCAAGCATGTTTATAATCATAAGATTCAAAAATTATGTACGTTTCCTATAATTTTTTACTTTTGAATAATGTAACACCAAAACTTAAGTTTTTTACTTATTTCAATCATGTTTACAATTAAAAGATTCAAACTTTATACACATTTACTATTTTTTTATATATTTGAATAATGCAACACTAAAACTTAGGCTGGTTTTCTCATTTTGAGCATGTTTATAATCAAAAGATTTAAACTTTATGTATTTCCTATAATTTTAGAATTTTGAATAATTCAACACCAAAATTTAGGTGGTTTTAATCAAATCAAGCATGTTTAAAATCAAAGGATTTAAACTTACAACATCAAAACATAGGTGGTTTTACTTGTTTTGAGTATTTTTACAATCAAAAGATTCAAACTTTATGCATATTTCTTATAATTTTTGAGTTTTGATTAATGCAACACAAAAACATAGGTAGTTTTACTCATTTTGAGAATGTTTACAATTAGAAGAATCAAACTTTATGCATGTTTTCTATAATTTTTTATTTTTAAATAATTCATCTCTAAAACATAGGTGGTTTTACTCATTTAGAGCATGTTTTCAATCAAAAGATTCAAACTTTATGCATGTTTTTGTTAGTTTTTGTGTTTTGAATAATGTAACACTAAAACTTAGGTAGTTTTACTCATTTTGAGCATGTTTACAATCAATAGATACAAACTTTAAGTGTGTTTCTTATACTTTTTATGTTTTAAATTATACAACACCAAAACTTATGTAGTTTTACTCATTTTGAGCATGTTTCCAACCAAAAGATTCAAACTTGATCTGCATTTACTATAATGTTTTAGTTGTGAATAATGAAACACCAAAACATTGGTGTTTTTTTGTTGTTTTGAGCATGTTTAAAATCAAAATATTCAAATTTTATCCATTTTTTTGATAATTTTGAGTTTTGAATAATGCAACACAAAAACATAGGTGGTTTTATTCATTTTGACCATCTTTACATTGAAAAGATTCAAACTTTATGCATATTTCCTATAATTTTTGAGTTTTGAATAATGCAATATCAAAACTTAGGTAATTTTACTAATTTTGAGCATGTTTAGAATCAAAACATTCAAACTCTATATACATTTCTTATAGTTTTTGAGTTTTGAATAATATAACACCAGAACATAGGTAGTTTTAGTTATTTTGAGCATGTTTACACTCAAAATATTTAAACTTTATGCATGTTTTGTATAGTTTTTGAGTTTTGAATAATGCAACACCAAAAATTATCTAATTTTACTTGTTTTGAGCATGTTTACAATCAAAAGATTCAAACTTTGTGCATTTTTCTTATAATTTTTGAGTTGTGAATGATGCAAAACAAAAACTTGGGTAGTTTTACACATTTTGAACATGTTTACATTCAAAATATTCAAACCTTATGCATATTTTCTATAATTATTAAGTTTTGAATAATGTAACACCAAAACTTATGTAGTTTTACCCATTTTTAGCATGTTTAAAATCAAAATATTCAATTTTTATGCATATTTTCCTATAATTTTTTAGTTTTGAATAATGAAACACCAAAACTTAAATGGTTTTACTCATTTTGAGCATGCTTATAATCAAAAGATTCAAGCTTTACTTAATTTTCTGATAATTTTTGAGTTTTGAATAATGCAACATAAAAACATAGGTAGTTTTATTCATTTCAACCATGTTTACAATCAAAAGATTCAAAATTTATGCATGTTTTCTATTATTTTTTAATTTTTAAGAATGCAACTCCAAAACTTAGGTGGTTTTACTCATTTAGAGCACGTTTCCAATCAAAAGATTCAAAATTTTCTCAAGTTTATAATAATTTTTGAGTTTTGAATAATGCAACATAAAAACATAGGTAGTTTTATTTATTTCAAGCATGTTTACAATCAAAAGATTCAAACTTTATGCATATTTTCTATAATTTTTTATTTTTTAATAATGCAACTCCAAAACATAGGTGGTTTTACTCATTTAGATCATGTTTCCATTCAAAAGATTCAAACTTTTTGCATTTCCTATAATTTTAGAGCTTTGAACAATGCAACACCAAAATTTAGGTAGATTTACTCATTTTGAACATGTTTATAATAAGAAAATATCAAATTTATGTGTGTTTCCTATAATTTTTGTGTTTTGAATTATGTAACACCAAAGCTAAGGTAGTTTTACTCATTTTGAAATTGTTTACAATCAAAAGATTCAAATTATATATGCATTTCTTATAATGTTTGAGTTTTGAATAATGAAACACCAAAACTTTGATGGTTTTAGTCGTTTCAAGCATGTTTATAGTCAAAATATTAAAATATTATGCATGTTTCTTATAATTTTTGAGTTTTAAATAATGCAAAACCAAAACATAGGTGGTTTTACTCATTTTGACCATCTTTACATTAAAAAGATTCAAACTTTATGCATGTTTCCTATAATTTTTGAGTTTTGAATAATGCAAAATCAGAACTTAGGTAGTTTTTACTCATTTTGAGCATGTTTAGAATCAAAACATTCAGTTTTATACACATTTATTATAATTTTTGAGTTTTGAATAATGCAACACCAATTTTTTTTTAATTTTACTCATTTTGAGAATGTTTACACTCAAAAGATCTAAACTTATGTGCATTTCATATAATTTTTGAGTTTTGAATAATGCAACACAAAAACATAGCTGGTTTTACTTGTTTTAAGGATGTTTATAATTAAAAGATTCAAACTTTATGAGCATTTCCTATTTTTTTTAGTTTCAAATAATGTAACACTAAAACCTAGGTAGTTTTACTCATTGTGAGCATATTTACAAACAAAATATTCAAACTTTATGCATGTTTCTTGTAATTATTGATTTTTAAATAATGCCACACCAAAACATAGGTAATATAACGCATTTTTAGCATGTTTAAAATAAAAAGATTCAAAATTTATGCATGTTTCATATAATTGGGTTTTGAATAATGCAACACCAAAAATTAAGAATTTTTACTCATTTCGAGCATGTTTAGAATCAAAAAAATTCAAAATTTATATGGGTTCTCTATAATTTTTGAGTTTTGAATAATGCAACACTAAAACTTAAGCAAATTTACTCATTTTGAGCATGTTTACAATCAAAAGATTCAAAATTTATGCTATTTTTTTTTATAATTTTGGAGTTTTTATATACTAAAACACTAGAACTTAATTGGTTTTACTCATTTAGAGCATGTTTACAATAAAAGCTTCAAAATTTATGTGGGTTTCTTATAAATATTGATTTTTGTATAATGCAAAACTAAAACTTAGGTAGTTTTACTTATTTTGTGAATGTTTACAATCAAAATATTCAAACTTTATGTGGGTTTCTTATAATTTTTGAGTTTTTGAATAATGCAACACCAAAATTTATGTGGTTTTACTCAATTCAATTATGTTTACAATTAAAATATTTAAAATTTATTAATATTTCCTATAATTTTTGAGTTTTGAATAATGAAATAACAAAACTTAACTAGTTATACTCATTTTGAACATGTTTTAAATCAAAAGATTCCAACTTTATGTTCATTTCCTATAATTTTTGAGTTTTGAATAATACAACATCAAAACTTAGATAGTTTTACTCATTTTGATCATGTTTACAATCAAGAGACTCAAACTTTATGCAAATTTCCATAATTTTTTAAATTTTAATGATGCAACACCAAAACCTAGGAGGTTCAACTTCTTTCAAGTATGTTTGCAATCAAAATATTCAAAATTTATACGCATATCTTATAATTTTTGAGTTTTGAATAATGCAACACCAAAAATTAGTTAGTTTTACTCATTTCAAACATGTTTATAATTAAAATTTTCAATCTTTATGTATGTTTCCCATAATTTTTGAATTGTTAATAATGCAACACCAAAACATAGGTAGTTTTACTCAATTCAACACTAATATCTTATAATTTTTGAGTTTTGAATAATGCATCACCAAAAATTAGTTAGTTTTACTCATTTCAAACATGTTTATAATTAAAAATTTCAATCTTTATGCATGTTTCCCATAATTTTTGAATTGTGAATAATGCAACACCAAAACTTAGGTGGTTTTATTTATTTTGTATATGTTTACAATCAAAAGATTCCAACTTTATACATGTTTCCTATAATTTTTGAGTTTGAATAATACAACATCAAAACTTAGATAGTTTTACTCATTTTGATCATGTTTACAATCAAGAGACTCAAACTTTATGCACATTTCCATAATTGTTTAAATTTTAATGATGCAACACCAAAACCTAGGAGGTTCAACTTCTTTCAAGTATGTTTGCAATAAAAATATTCAAAATTTATACGCATATCTTATAATTTTTGAGTTTTGAATAATGCAACACCAAAAACTAGTTAGTTTTACTCATTTCAAACACGTTTATAATTAAAATTTTCAATCTTTATGTATGTTTCCCATAATTTTTGAATTGTGAATAATGTGACACCAACACATAGGTAGTTTTACTCAATTCAACACCAATATCTTATAATTTTTGAGTTTTGAATAATGAAACACCAAAAATTAGTTAGTTTTACTCATTTCAAACATGTATATAATAAAATTTTTCAATCTTTATGCATGTTTCCCATAATTTTTGAATTGTAAATAATGCAACAGCAAAACTTATTTGGTTTTATTTATTTTGTATATGTTTACAATCAAAAGATTCTAACTTTATACATGTTTCCTATAATTTTTGAGTTTGAATAATACAACATCAAAACCTAGATAGTTTTACTCATTTTGATCATGTTTACAATCAAGAGACTCAAACTTTATGCACATTTCAACAATTTTTTAAATTTTAATGATGCAACACCAAAACCTAGGAGGTTCAACTTCTTTCAAGTATGTTTGCAATAAAAATAATCAAAATTTATATGCATATCTTATAATTTTTGAGTTTTGAATAATGCAACACCAAAAATTAGTTAGTTTTACTCATTTCAAACACGTTTATAATTAAAATTTTCAATCTTTATGTATGTTTCCCATAATTTTTGAATTGTGAATAATGCAACACCAAAACATAGGTAGTTTTACTCAATTCAACACCAATATCTTATAATTTTTGAGTTTTGAATAATGAAACACCAAAAATTAGTTAGTTTTACTCATTTCAAACATGTTTATAATTAAAATTTTTAATCTTTATGCATGTTTCTCATAATTTTTGAATTGTAAATAATGCAACACCAAAACTTAGGTGGTTTTATTTATTTTGTATATGTTTACAATCAAAATATTCTAACTTTATACATGTTTCCTATAATTTTTGAGTTTGAATAATACAACATCAAAACCTAGATAGTTTTACTCATTTTGATCATGTTTACAATCAAGAGACTCAAACTTTATGCACATTTCAATAATTTTTTAAATTTTAATGATGCAACACCAAAACCTAGGAGGTTCAACTTCTTTCAAGTATGTTTGCAATAAAAATATTCAAAATTTATATGCATATCTTATAATTTTTGAGTTTTGAATAATGTAACACCAAAAATTAGTCAGTTTTACTCATTTCAAACACGTTTATAATTAAAATTTTCAATCTTTATGCATGTTTCCCATAGTTTTTGAATTGTGAATAATGCAACACCAAACATAGGTAGTTTTACTCAATTCAATCATGTTTACAATCAAAATATTTAAACTTTATGTGCATTTCCTATAATTTTTTAGTTTTAAAAAATTTAACACCAGAACTTAGGTGGGTTTACTCATTTTGAGCATGTTTACAATCAAAAGATTCAAAATTTATGCATGTTTCCTATAATTTTTGAGTTTTGAATCATGTAACCAAAAAACATAGGTAATTTTACTCATTTTAAGCATGTTTGCAATCAAAAGATTCAAAATCTATGCACATTTTCTATAATTTTTGATTTTTTAATAAGGTAACTCCAAAACATAGGTGGTTTTACTCATTTAGAGCATGTTTATAATCAAAAGAGTCAAAACTTATGTGTGTTTCCTATAATTTTAAAGTTTTATATAATTAAATACCAAAACATAGGTAGTTTTACTCATTTTGAGCATGTTTACAATCAAAAGATAGAAACTTTATGCATTTTTAATATAATTTTTGTGTTTTAGATTATGGAACATGAAAACTTAATAAATTTTACTCGTTTCAAACATGTTTACAATCAAAAAATTCAAGATTTATTTGCATTTCCTATAATTATTATGTTTTGAGTAATGAAACACCAAAACTTCGGTCATTTTACTCATTTTGAGCATGTTTATAGCCAAAAGATTCAAACTTTATGCATGTTTATTATAATTTTTATTTTTGAACAATGCAACACGAAAACATAATAGGTTTTACTTATTTTAACCATCTCTATAATGAAAAGATTGAAACTTTATCCATGTTTCCAATAATTTTTATTTTTTGAATAATGCAACACTAAAACATATGTTGTTTTACTCATTTTGAGCATGTTTACAATCAAAACATTTAAACTTTATATGAAATTTTTAAATTTTTTGAGTTTTTAATAATGCAACACAAAAACATAGATAGTTTACAATTAAAAAATTTAAACTTTATGCATGTTTCCTATAATTTTTGAGTTTAGAATAATGCAACACCAATAGTTCAGAGGTTTTACTTATTCTGAGCATATTTACAATCAAAATATTCAAATTTAATGCATGTTTCCTATAAGTTTTGAGTTTTGAATAATGCAACACCAAAACCTAGCAAGTTTTACTTATTTTGAGCATGTTCACAATCAAAATATTTAAACTTTATACATGTTTCCCATAAATTTTGAGTTTTGAATAATGTAACTCTAAAACATAAGCAGTTTTACTCATTTTGAGCATGTTTACAATTAAAAGATTCAAACTTTATGCACGTTTTCTATAATTTTTGAGTTTTGAATAATGCAACACCAAAACTTAGCCAATTTTACCCATTTTAGGCATGTTTAGAATAAAAAAATTCAAACTTTATGTGGGTTTCCTATAATTTTTTAGTTTTGAATAATGAAACACCAAACTTAAGCAATTTTACTCATTTTGAGCATGTTTACAATCAAAAGATTCAATCTTTTTGCTAGTTTTCTATATATTTTTTGTTTTGTATAATACAACACCAAAAATTAAGTGATTTTACTCATTTAGAGCATGTTTACAACAAAAAATTCAAAATTTATATGTGTTTCCTATAATTATTGAGTTTTATATAATGCAAGACCAAAACTCAGGTAGTTTTACTCATTTTGAGCATGTTTATAATCAAAATATTTAATATTTATATGTATTTCCTATAATTTTTGATTTTTTATAATAAAACACCAAAATCTAGATAGTTTTACTTGTTTTGAGCATGTTTACATTCAAAATATTCAAGCTTGATGTGTGTTTCTTATAATTTTTAAGTTTTGAATAATGGAACACCAAAAACTAGGTAGTTTTAATCATTTCAAGAATGTTTACAATCAATAGATTCAAAATTTATGTGCATTTCCTATAATTTTTGAGTTTTGAATAATCCAACACCAAAACCTAGGTGGTTTTACTAATTTTGAGCATGTTTATAGTCAAAAGATTTAAAATTTATATGGATTTCCAATAGTTTTTGAGTTTTAAATAATGCAACACCAAAACTTAGTTGGTTTTACTAATTTTGAATATGTTTACAGTTAAAAGATTTAAATGTTGCAAAGATTTCCTATAATTTTTGAATTTGAAATAATGCAACACCAAAACATACGTAGTTTTATTCATTTTGAGTATGTTTATAGTTTAAAGTTTGAAAAATTTATTCACATTTCCTATAATTTTTGTGTTTTGAATAATGTAACACCAAAATTTATGTAATTTTACTCATTTTTAGCATGTTTACAATCAAATATTTCAAACTTTATATGCATTTCTTATCATTTTTTAGTTTTGAATAATGTAACTCTAAAACGTGGGTGGTTTTACTCATTTCAAGCATGTTTACTATCAAAAGATTCAAACTTTATGTGCATTTAATATAATTTTTTGAGTTTTGAATAATGCAACACCAAAACTTAGGCAGTTTTTCTCATTTTGAGAATAATTACAAACAAAAGATTCAAACTTTATACACATTTCTAATAATTTTTAAGTTTTGAATAATGCAACACCAAAACTTGGGCGATTTTACTCATTTTAAGCATGTTTAGAATCAAAATATTCAACTCTATGTGGGATTTCAATAATTTTTGAGTTTTGAATAATGTAAAAAAAAACTTAGGTGGTTTAACTTGTTTCGAACATGTTTAAAATCAAAAGATTCAAAATTTATTGAGGTTTCCTATAATTTTTGTGTTTTGAATAATGCAACACCAAAAATTAAGCAATTTAACTCATTTTGACCTTGTATAAAATTAAAAGATTAAAACTTTGTGTGTTTCATATAATTTATGAGTTTTGAATAATGCAACACCAAGACATAAGTAGTTTTACTTATTTTGAGCATGTTTCAATAAAAATATTCAAACTTTATATGTGTTTCCTATCATTTTTGAGTTTTGATTAATGTAACACCAAAACATAAGTGGTTTTAATCATTTAGAGCATGTTTATAATCAAAAGATTCAAAATTTATGCATGATTTCTATAATTTTCATGTTTTGAATAAGGAAACACCATAACTTAATTGATTTTACTCATTTTGAGCATGTTTACAATGAAAAGATTTAAACTTTAAGTATGTTTCCTATATTTTTTTAGTTTTGAATAATGAAACACCTAAACTTAGATGGTTCTATTTATTTCGAGCATGTTTACAATCAAAAGATTCAAACTTTATGCAAGTTTCCTATAATGTTTTAGTTTTGAATAATGTAACATAAAAACATAGGTAGTTTTACTCATTTCAAGTATATTTACAATCAAAGGATTCAAACTTTATGTATGTTTTATATAATTTTTATTTTTAAAAAAATGCAAATCTAAAACATAGGTGGTTTTACTCATTTAGAGCATATTTCCAATCAAAATATTCAAACTTTATATTCATTTCTTATAATTTTTTAGTTTTGAATAATGCAACACCAAAACATAGGTAGTTTTACTCATTTTGAGTATGTTAACAATCAAAAGAGCTAAACTTTATGTGTGTTTCCTATAATTTTTGATTTTTGAATAATGCAACACCAAACTTAGGTAGTTTTACTCATTTTGAGCATGTTTACTATCAAAAGATTCAAAATTTATGCACATTTCTTATAATTTTTTAATTTTGAAAAATGTAACATCAAAACATAGGGCAGTCTTACTCATTTCAAGCTTGCTTATAGTCAAAAGATTCAAACTTTATTTGCATTTTATGTAATTTTTTATTTTTGAATAATGCAACACCAAAACATAGGTGGTTTTACTCATTTCAAACATGTTAAAAAAGATTTAAACTTTAGGCATGTTTTATATAATTTTTCAATTTTGAATAATGCAATACCAAAACTTAGGTAGTTTTACTCATTTTGAGAATGCTTTCAATCAAAACCTAGGTGGGTTTAATCATTTCAAGCATGTTTATAGTCAAAAAATTTAAACTTTATTCTCATGTCCTATAAATTTTTAGTTTTAAATAATGCAACACCATCACTTAAGTGGTTTTACTCATTTTGAGCATGTTTATAATCAAAAGATTCAAACTGTATATCTGTATCCTATAATTTTAGTTTTGTATAATGTAACACTAAAAACTTAAGTGGTTTTATTCATTTTGAGCATGTTTACAAATGAAATATTCAAACTTCAAGCATATTTCTTATAATTTTTGAATTTTGAATAATCTAACACCAAAAATTATGTCATTTTACTCGTTTTGAGCATGTTTAGAATCAAAGGATTCAAGATTTATGGACATTTTCTATAACTTTTGAGTTTTGAATAATACAACACTAAAATGTAAGAGGTTTTACTCATTTTGAACATGTTTACAATCAAAAGATTCAATTTTTATGTGCATTTCCTATGATTTTTGAATTGTGAATAATACAACACTAAAACTTAAGTGGTTTTACTCATTTTGAGCATGTTTACAATTAAAAGATTTAAATTTTATGTGTGTTTCCTATAATTTTTGAGTTTTGAATAATTTAATAACAAAACTTATGTGTTTTTACTTATTTTGAACATGTTTACATTCAAAAGATTCAAATTTTATGTGCATTTCCTATAATGTTTGTGTTTTGTGTAATGCAACACCAAAACTTAGGTTGTTATCCTTGGTTCAAGCATGTTTACATTAAAAAGATCTAAACTTTAAGTGTATTTCCTATAATTTTTGAGTTTTGAATAATGAAACACAAAATTTAGGTAGTTTTACTCATTTTAAGCATGTTTACAATCAAAATATCCAAACTTTATGCATGTTTCCTATAATTTTTGTGTTTTGAATAATGAAACACCAAAACTTAAGTGGGTTTACCTGTTTCAAGCATGTTTAGAATAAAAACAATAAAAAATTATGTACATTTTCTATATTTTTGAGTTTTAAATAATGCAACACACTAACTTAAGTGGTTTTACTTATTTAAGCATGTTTAGTATCAAAAGATTCAAATTTTATGAATGTTTCTTATAATTTTTGAGTTTTGAATAATGCAACACCAAAATTTAAGTAGTTTAACTCGTTTTGAGCATGTATAGAATTAAAAGATTCAAATTTTATGTGTATTTCCTATAATATCTGAGTTTTGAATAATGTAAAACTAAAACTTAGGTGGTTTTACTCATTTTGAGCATGTTTAGAATCAAAAGATTAAAACTTTATGCACATTTTCTATAATTTTGAGTTTTGAATAATGCAAAACCAAAACATATGTAGTTTTACTCATTTTGAGCATGTTTACAATCAAAAGATTCATATTTTATTCATGTTTCCTATAATTTTTGAGTTTTAAATAATAAAAAACCAAAAATAAATCAGTTTTACTCATTTCAAGCATGATTATATTTTAAAACAATTAAAATTTATGTGTATTTCCTATAATTTTTGAATTTTGAATATCGCTACACCAAAACATAGGTAATTTTACTCATTTCAATCATATTTACAATCAAAAAATTCAATCTTTGTGCACGTTCTCTATAAATTTTTGCATTTTCAATAATTCATCACCAAAACTAAAGTAGTTTTACTCGTTTCAAGCATGTTTATTATCAAAAGATTCAAACTTTATGCATGTTTCCTTATACTCTTTTGTCTTTTGAATAATGCAACACCTAAACAAGCATGTTTATAATCAAAAGATTCAAACTTTATCTGTGTTTCATATAATGTTTTAGTTTTAAATAATACAATACCAAAAATTAGGTAATTTTAATCATTTAGAGCATGTTTAGCATTAAAAGATTCAAATTTTATGCATGTTTCCTATATTTTTTTAGTTTTTAACAATAAAACACCAAAACATAGGGGCTTTTATTCATTTTAAGTATGTTTACAGTCAAAAGATTCAAACTCTATGAGCGTTACCTATAATTTTTGAGATTTGAAAAATGCAACAATAAAACTTAGGTTGTTTTACTAATTTTGAGCATGTTTAAAATAAAAATAATCAAATTTTATGCATGTTTCCTATAATAATGTAACACCAAAACATAGGCAGTTTTACTCATTTTGAGCATGTTTACAATCAAAAGATTAATTTTATTTTGTATTTCATATAATTTTTGAGTTTTGAATAATGCAAGACTAAATGCTATTTGGTTTTACTCATTTCAAGCATGTTTACAATCAAAAGATTCATGCTTTATACATGTTTCCTATAACTTTTGAGTTTTGAATAATCTAACACAAAAACCTATGTGGTTTTACTTATTTCATGCATGTTCACAATAAAAAGGTTCAAACCTTATGCACATTTTCTATAATTTTTTAGTTTTGAATAATGCAACACAAAAATATAAGTAGTTTTTTTCTCATTTTGAGAATGTTTAAAATCAAAATATCCAAACTTTATGCATGTTTCTATTTATTTTTTGTGTTTTGAATAATGTAAGACCTAGACTTAATTGGTTTTACTCATTTCAAGCATGTTTACAATCAAAAGATTCAATCTTCATGAGTGTTTCCTATAATTTTTGAGTTTTGAATAATGCAACACTAAAACTTAGGTAGTTTTAATTGTTTCAAACATGTTTAAAATCAAAAAATTCAAACTTTATGTGGGTTTGATATAATTTTTCACTTTTGAATAATGCAACATCAAAACTTAAGTAACAATAGTTATTCAAACCCACATAAAGTTTGAATTTTTTATAAAATATATTCAAACTTTATCGGTGTTTTCTATAATTATTGAGAGTTGAAAAATGTAACACTAAATCTTAGGTGGATTTACTCATTTCAAATATGTTTACAATAAAGAGATTCAAACTTTATGCATATTTCTTATAATTTTTAAGTTTTGAATAATGCAACACTAAAACATAGGTGGTTTTACTCATTTCAAACATGTTTACAATCAAAAAAATAAAATTTATGCGTGCTTCCTATAATTTTCAAGTTTTGAATATTACAACACCAAAACTTAGGTGGTTTTACTCATTTTGAGCATGTTTAAATCAAAATATTGAAACTTATGTTCATTTCCTATAATTTTTTATGTTTTGAATATTTTAACACCAAAAATTAGGTGATTTTACTCATTTCAAGTATATTTATAATCAAAAATTCATAATTTATGTGAATTTCCTTTAATTTTGGAGTTTTAAATAATGTAGCACCAAAACATAGGTAATTTTACTTTTAGGAACATATTTACAATCAAAAGATTCAAACTTTATGCATGTTTCTTATAATTTTTGAGTTTTGAATAATGCAACACCAGAACATAGGTAATTTTACTCATTTTGAGCATGCTTACAATAACAATATTGAAACTTTATGTGTGTTTGCTATAATTTTTGTGTTTTGAATAATGAAACACCAAAACTTATGTGGTTTTACTCATTTTGAGAATGTTTAAAATCAAAATATTAAAAATTTATGTGTGTTTCTTATAATTTTTTATTTTTGAATAATGAACACCAAAACTTAAGTGGTTTTACTCATTTTAAACATTTTTAAAATCAAAAGATCCAAAATTAATGCATGTTTCCTATCATTTTTTAGTTTTAAATAATGCATCGCTAAAACTTAGGTATGTTTCCTCATTTAAAGCATATTTAAAATAAAAAATTGAACTTTATGAGCATTTCCCATCATTTTTAAGTTTTGAAAAATGTAAAACCAAAACATAGGTAGTTTTACTTGTTTCAAGCATGTTTATAATCAAAAGATTCAAACTTTATGGGAATTTTCTATAATTTTTGAGTTTTGAAGAACACAACACCAAAACCTGAGTAGTTTTACTCATTTTGAGCATGTTTATAATAAAAAAACTCAAACTTTATTCATGTTTTCTATAATTTTTGAGTTTTGAATAATGCAACACCAAAAACTAGGTATCTTTACTCATTTTGAGCATGTTTACAATCAAAAGATTCAAAATTTATATGGGTTTCCTATAATTTTTTAGTTTTGAATAATCCAATACCAAAACTTACATGGTTTCACTTATTTCAATCATGTTTACAATCAAAAGATTAAATCTTTATGCATGCTTCCTATAATTTTTGAGTTTTGAATAATGCAACAACAAACTTTATGCAGTTTTACTCATTTTGAGCATGATTAAAATCAAAAGATTTTAACTTTATGTGGATTTCCTATAATTTCTAAGTTTTGAATAATACAACACCAAAACCTAGGTTACTTTACTTGTTTCCAGCATGTTTACAATCAAAAGATTTAAACTTTATGTACATTTCCTATAATTTTTGAGTTTGATAATAGAACACCAAAACTTAGGAAATTTTGCTTGCTTCAAGCATATTTCAAGATATTCAAACTTTATGCATGTTTCCTATAATTTATAAGTTTTGAATAATGCAACACCAAAAGATTGGTAGTTTTTCTCATTTCAAACATGATTACAATCAAAATATTAAAATTTTATGTGCATTTCCTATAATTTTTTAGTTTGGAACAATGCATCACTAAAACATAAGCAATTTTACTCATTTTGAGCATGTTTAAAATCAAAAGATTCAAAATTTATGCACATTGTTATAATTTTTGAGCTTTGAATAATACAACACCTAAACATAGCCAATTTTACTCATTTCAAGTATGTTTAGAATCAAAAGATTCAAACTTTATGCATGTTTCCTATAATTTTAATGTTTTTAATAATGCAACACCAAAACTTAGGCAGTTTTACTCATTTCATGTATGTTTAAAATCAAAAGATTCAAACATCATTTGTGTTTCTTATAGATTTTGAGTTTTGAATAATGCAACACCAAAATTAAGGCAGTTTTACTCATTTTGAGCATGTTTAACATCAAAATATTCAAATTTTAAGCATATTTCCTACAATTTTTTAGTTTTAAATAATGCAACACAAAAATTTATGTGTTTTTACACTTTTAAAGCATGTTTACAATAAAAAAATTCAAACTTTATGTGTGTTTCAAGTATAATTTTTGAGTTTTGAAAAATGCAATACAAAAACATAGGTTGTTTACTCATTTCATGCATGTTTACAATCAAAATATTTAAACTTTATGCACATATCATATAATTTTTGATTTCTAAATAATGTAACACCAAAACTTAAGCAATTTTACAAATTTCAAGCATATTTACAATCGAAAGATTCAAACTATATGTGGGTTTCTCATACTTTTTTATTTTTGAATAATACAACATAAAAACTTAAGTAATTTTACTCATTTTGAACATGTTTATAATCAAAAGATTAAAAATTTATGCACTTTTCCTACAATTTTTGAGTTTTGAATAATGCAACACTAAAACTTAAGTAGTTTTATTCATTTCCAACATGTTTAGAATATATATATTCAAACTTTATGTGCATTTAATATAATTTTTTAATTTTGAATAATGCAACATTAAAACTTAAGTGGTTTTACTCATTTCGATCAAGTTTAAAATCAAAAGATTCATTCTTTATGCACATTTCCCACAATTTTTGAGTTTTGAATAATGTAACACCAAAAATTAGATGCTTTTTCTCATTTTGAGCATGTTTACATTAAAAAGATTCAAACTTTATGCATGTTTCCTATAATTTTTGAGATTTGAATAATACAACATCAAAACTTAGGTAGTTTTAATTATTTTGAACATGTTTACAATCAAAATATTCAAACTTTTTGAGTGTTTCCTATAATTTTTGGGTTTTGAATAATGGAGCACCAAAACTTAGGTGGTTTTACTTATTTTGAGCATGTTTTTAATCAAAAGATTTAAACCTGATGCATGCTTCTTATAATTCCTAAAAATTGAATAATGCAAAACTTTAACTTTGGTAGGTTTGCTCATTTTCAAAATGTTTACAATCAAAATATTCAAACGTTATGCACGTTTCTTATAATTTTTGAGTTTTGAATAATGCAACACCAAAACATAAGTTGTTTTACTTATTTCAAGCATGCTTACAATCAAAAGATTCTAACTTTACGGACATTTCCTATTATTTTTGAGTTTTGAATATAGCAACACCAAAACTTAGGGAGTTTTACTCATTTCAAGCATGTTTATAGGTAGTTTTACTCGTTTCAAGCATAATTATAATTAAAGTGTTCAAACATTATGTGTGTTTCCTATAATTTTTTATTTTTAAATAATAAACACCAAAACAAAAGTGGTTTTACTTATTTTGAGAATATTTAAAATCAAAATATTCAAATCTTATGAGTATTTCCTACAATTTTTGATTTTTAAATAATGCAACACCAAAACATAACTAGTTTTACAAATTTTGAGCATGTTCACAATAAAAAAAATCAAACTTTAAGTGGGTTTCCTATAATTTTTTAGTTTTGAATAATGAAACACCAAAACTTAAGTAGTTTTACTCATTTCAAGCATGTTTACCTTTAAAAGATTGAAACATTATGTTCATTTCCTATAATTTTTGAGTTTTGAATAATGCAACACCAAAACCTAGGCAATTTTACTCATTTTGAGCATGTTTACAATCAAAAGATTCAAACTTTATATGTATTTCTTATAATTTTTGAGTTTTAAATAATACAACACCAAAAGATAGACAATTTTACTCATTTCATCCATGTTTACAATCAAAAGATTTAAATTTTATGTCCATTTCCTATAATTTTTTAATTTTGAATAATGCAACACAAAAACCTAGGTAGTTTTACTCGTTTTAAGCATGTTTATTGTCAAAAAATTCAAACCTTATGCATGTTCTTTATAATTTTTGAGTTTTAAATAATGCAACATGAAAACTTAGGTAGTTTTTCTCATTTTAAGCATGTTTATAATAAAAAATTTCAAAATTTATGTGTGTTTGCTTTTATTTTAGAGTTTTGAGTAATGCAACACCGAAACTTATGTGGTTTTACTCATTTTGAGCATGTTTTACTCATTTTAAGCATGTTTAAAATCAAAATATTCAAACTTTATAAGCATTTATTATAATTTTTTAGTTTTGAATAATACATCACCAAAAATTAAGTGGTTTTACATATTTTTAGCATGTTTACAATAAAAAGATCCAAACATTATGCGAGTTTCCTATAATTTTTTAGTTTTTAATAATGTAACACCAAAACTTAAGTATTTTTACACATTTTGAGCATGTTTACAATTAAAAGATTCAAAATTTATGTGTGTTTCTTATAAATTTTGAGTATTGAATAACACCAAAACTTATGTAATTTACTTGTTTCGAGCATGTTTACAATCAAAAGATTCAATCTTTATGCACGTTTCTTATAATCAAAATATTCTAACTTTATGAATGTTTCCAATAGTTATTGAGTTATGAGTAACGTAACACAAAAACATAGCTAGTTTTACTCATTTTGATCATGATTACAATTAAAAGATTCAATCTTTATGTGCACTTCCTATACTTTTTGAGTTTTGAGTAATGTAACACTAAACTTAGGCAATTTTACTCATTTAAAACATGTTTACAGTCAAAATATCCAATATTTATGCATGTTTCCTATAATTTTTTAGTTTTGATTAATGCAATACCAAAACTTACATATTTTTACTCTTTTCGAGTATGTTTACAATCAAAAGATTTAAAATTTATATGTGTTTCCTATAATTTTTGAGTTTTGAAAAATCCAACACCAATACTTAGGTAGTTTTACTCATTTTGAGAAAGTTTACTATCAAAGGATTCAAACTTTATGCACCTTTCCTATAATTTTTGAGTTTTGAATAATACAACAATTTTTTTTTTAGGTGTTTACTCATTTCAAGTATGTTTACAATCAAAAGATTCAATCTTTATGAACATTTCTTATAATTTTTGAGTTTTGAATAATACAATAGTTTTACATATTTTGAAAACATTTAAAATAATAAGATTCAAACTTTATGTGGTTTTCCTATTTTTTTTTAACATTTTATTAATACAACATCAAAAATTAAGTACTTTTACTAATTTCATTCATGTTTATAATCAAAATATTCAAACATTATGCATGTTTCTTATAAATTGGGTTTTGAATAATGTAACACCAAAACATAGGAAGTTTTTTCTCATTTTTAACATTAAATTTATGTGTGTTTTCTATAATTTTTGAGTTTTGAATAATGCAACACTAAAATTTAGGTAGTTTTAATCATTTTGAACATGTTTATAATCGACAGGTTTAAATTTTATGCATGTTTCAAATAATTTTTAAGTTTTGAATAATACAACACTAAAACTTTGGCAGTTTACTCATTTGGAGCATATTCACAATCAAAAGATTCAAATTTTATGCGCATTTTCTACAATGAAATTTTTTTGGGTGGTTTTACTCATTTTCAACATGTTTAAAATCAAAATGACTCAAACTTTATGTGGGTTTCCTATAATTTTTGAGTTTTGAATAATACAACACCAAAACATAAGTACTTTTACTTGTTTTGAGCATGTTTACAATTAAAAGATTCAAACATTACATGGGTTTCCTACATATTTTTGGATTTGAATATTACAACACAAAAAATTAACCAATTTTACTCATTTTGAGCATGTTTACAATCAAAATATTTAAACTTTATGTGTGTTTCATATAATTTTTGACTTTTGAATAATGCAACACCCAAATTGAAGTGGTTTTACTCATTTTGAGCATCTTTACAATCAAAAACATCAAACTATATGAATGTTTTCTATAATTTAAGTTTTGAAAAATGCAACACCAAAATGTAGGTGATTTTACTCATTCTAAGCATGTTTACAATCAAAAAATTTAAATTTTATGTGTGTTTCCTATATTTTTTGAGTTTTGAACAATAAAACACTAAAACTTGTGTGGTTTTACTCATTTTGAGCATGTTTACAATCAAAAGATTCAAAATTTATGCACATTTCCTATAATATTTGAGTTTTGAATAATGTGACACTAAAACTTATGTGGTCTTACTCATTTCAAGCATGTTTATAATCAAAATATTCAAACTTTATGTGTATTTCCTATAATTTTTGAGTTTTAAATAATGCAATAGTAAAACTTAGGTGGTTTTACTCAGTTTGAGCCTGTTTACAATCAAAATATTCAAATTTTATGCATGTTATCTATAATTTTTGAGTTTTGAATAATGCACCACTGAAACCTAGGTGGTTTTCCTCATTTCCAGCATGTTTACAATCAAAAGATTCAAAATTTATGCATGTTTCAGATAATTTTGGAGTTTTGAATACTATCAATTTTTTTCAAAATTTATGCATGTTTCAGATAATTTTGGAGTTTTGAATACTATAAAAATAAAAAATTAGGTGGTATTACTCATTTTGAGCATGTTTACAGTCAAAATATTTATACTTTATACACATTTAATATAATTTTTTAGTTTTGAATAATGCAACACCAAATCTTAGGAGGTTTTACTCATTTTGAGCATGTTTACAATCAAAAGATTCAAAATTTATGCACATTTACTATAATTTTTGAGTTTTAAATAATGCAACATAAAAATTTGAGTAGTTTTACTCATTTTGTGCATGTGTACAACAAAAAAATTAAAAAAATTACATGTTCCTATAATTTTTGAGTTTTGAATAATCCAACTCCAAAACGTAAGCGGTTTTACACATTTTTAATTGTTTACAATCAAAAGATTCAAACTTTATGGATGTTTCCAATAATTTTTGAGTTTTGAATAATGTAACACCAAAATTTAGGTGATTTCACTCATTTCAAGCATGTTTACAATCAAAACATTCAAAATTTATGTTAGTTTCCTATTATTTATGAGTTTTGAATAATGCAACACCAAAACTTAAACAATTTTACTCATTTGAGCATGTTTATTATCAAAATTTTTGAATTTTATATGCATTTCGCCTAATTTTATAGTTTTGAATGATGCAACACTAAAACTTGGGTGGTTTTATTCATTTCAAGCATGTTTACAATCAAAAGACTCAAACTTTATGTTCATTTTTTATACTTTTTAAGTTTCAAATAATGTGACGCCAAAACATAGGCAATTTTACTCATTTTAAGTATGTTTACAATCAAAAGATTCAAAATTTATGCACATTTCCTATAATTTTATAGTTTTTAATAATGTAACACCAAAACTTAGGTGGTTTTACTAGTTTGAAATATGTTTACAATCAAAAGATTCAAACTTTATCTGTATTTCTTATAATTTTTTAGTTTTTAATAATGCAACATTAAAACTTAGGTCATTTTACTCATTTCAAGCATGTTTACAATTAAAAGATCCAAACTTTCTACACTTTTCCTATAATTTTTGAGTTTTGAAAAATGAAAACCAAAACTTGAGCATTTTTAAAATCAAAAGATTCAAACTTTATCCATGTTCCCTATATTTTTTTAGATTTGAATAATGTAACTCTAAAACTTAAGTAGTTTCACTCATTTTGAGCATGTTTACAATCAAAAAGATTCATACTTTATGTATGTTTCTGATAATTTTTGAGTTTTTAATAATTCAACACCAAAACATAGGTGGTTTTACTCATTTTGACTATGTCTATAATTAAAAAATTCAAACTTTATGCATATTTCATATAATTTTTGAGTTTTGAATAATATAACACCAAAACTTAGGTGGTTTTACTCATTTCGAGCATGTTTACATTCAAAAGATTCAATTTTATGTTTGTTTCTTATAGTTTTTGAGTTTTGAATAATGCAACACTAAAACTTAAACACTTTTACTTATTTTGAGCATATTTACAATCAAAAGATTCAAACTTTTTGCATATTTCCTATAATTTTTTAGTATTGAATAATGTAACACTAAAACTTAGGTCATTTATTCATTTCGAGCATGTTTACAATTAAAAGATTCAAACTTTATGTGCATTTTCTATGATTTTTGAGTTTTGAATAATGCAACATGAAAACTTAAGTGGTTCTACTCCTTTCAAACATGTTTACAATCAAAATATTCCCACCTTATGTGCATTTTTTATAATCTTGAGTTTTAAATAATGAAATACTTAGGTAGTATTACTCATTTCAAGTATGTTTATAATTAAAAGATTCAAACTTTATTCATGTTTCATATAATTTTTGAGTTTTAAATTATGCAACACCAAAACATACATCATTCTACTCATTTTGAGCATGTTTAAAATAAAAAGATACAAACTTCATGCAATTTTTCTATAATATTTGAGTTTTGAATAATGTAACACCAAAATTTAAGTAGTTTTACTTGTTTTAAACATGTTTAAAATCAAAAAATTCAAGATTTATGCATGTTTCCTATAATTATTGAGTTTTGATTAATGGACACTAAAACTTTAACAATTTTACTCATCTTGAACATGTTTACAATCAAAAGATTCAAATATTGTGTATTTCCTATACTTATTGAGTTTGTTCAATGCAACACCAAAACTTAAGTAGTTCTACTCATTTTGAACATATTTACAATCAAAAGATTGGAATTTTATGCATGTTTCCTATAATGTTTTAGTTTTGAATAATAAAACACCAAAACATAGATATTTTTACTCATTTTGAGCATATTTACAATTAAAATATTCAAAATTTATGTGCATTTCCTGTAATTTTTGAGTTTTGAATAATGTAACACTAAAACTTGAGCAATTTTACTCATGTTGAGCATGTTTATAATTGAATTATTCTTATTTTATGCACATTTTCTATAATTTTTGAGTTTTGAATGATGTAACACCAAAACTTAATCCATTTTATTCATTTTGGCATGTTTTTAATCAAAAGATTCAAACTTTATTTGTGTTTTCTATAATTTTTGATTTTTGAATAATGCAACACCAAAATTTAAGTGGTTTACTCATTTCAAGCATGTTTAAAATCAAAGGATTCAAACTTTATGTGGATTTCCTATAATTTTTGAGTTTTAAATAATGCAACACCAAAACTTAAAAGGTTTTACTCATTTTGATCATGTTTATAATCAAATGATTCAAGCTATATTCATGTTTCCTATAATTTTTGATTTTTGAATAATACAATAATAAAACTTAGGCCATTTTAATTAATTCAAGCATGTTTAAAATCAAAAGATTTAAACTTTATACACATTTTCTATAATTTTTGAATTTTGAATAATACACATTTTCTACAATCAAAAGATTCAAAATTTATGCATGTTTCTTATAAATTGAGTTTTGAATAGTGCAACACCAAAACATATACAATTTTACTCATTTTGAAAATGTTTAAAATCAAAATATTTAAATTTATGCATGTTTCCTATAATTTTTGAGTTTTGAGTAATCCAACACCAAAACTTAGAGGGATTTACTCATTTTAAGTATGTCTACAATAAAAATCTTCAATATTTATTCATGTTTCCTATAATTTTTGACTTTTGTGTAATGAAACACAAAAACATAGGTAGTTTTACCTATTTTGGGCATGTTTACAATAAAAAAATTCAAACTTTATGTGTATTTCCTATAACTTTTTAGTTTTGAATAATGTAACATAAAAACTTAGGTAGTTTTACTCATTTTGATCATGTTTCAATCAAAAGATTCAAACTTTAATAACATTTCATATCATTTTTTATTTTTGAATAATGCAACACCAAAAATTACGTAAAGTTTTACTTGTCTCAAGAATGTTTACAATGTGAAGATTCAGACTTTATGCATGATTCTTATAATTTTTGAGTTTTGAATAATTTCCTCCTTTTGAGGATGTTTACAATCAAAAGATTCAAACTTTACATAAGTTTGCTATAATTTTTGAGGTTTGAATAATGGAACATCAAAAGTTAGGTGGTTTTACTCATTTTGAGCATGTTTATAATCAAAAGACTCAAAATTTATGCATGTTCCCTATAATTTTTGAGTTTTGAATAATTCAACACCAAAACTTAGGGAATTTTGCAAGTATTAAGCATGTTTAAAATTAAAAGATTCAAAATTTATGTACATTTCCTATAAATTTTGAGTTTTCAATAATGAAACTATAAAACTAAGGCCATTTTACTCATTTTGAGCATGTTTACAATCAAAACATTCAATCTTTCTATGCATTTTCCTATAATTTTTGAGTTTTGTATATTGCAACACCAAAAATTAGGTAATTTTACTCATTTTGAACTTTGTTGCAATCATAAGATTCAAAATTTATGCATGTTTCCTTTAATTTTTGAGTTTTAAATAATGCAACATCAAAACTTAGGTGGTTTTACTCATTTTGAGTATGTATACACTGAAAAGATTCAAACTATATGTGCCTTTGTTATATATTCTGAATTTTAAATATTCCAACACAAAAACTTAGGTAGTTTTGCTCTTTTTGAGCATGTTTACAATTAAAAGATTCAAACTTTATGTTCCTATAATTTTTGAAGTTTGAATAATGCAACATCAAAACCTAGGTGGTTTTATTCATTTTGAGTATGTTTACAATAAAAAGATTCAAAATTTATGTGGGTTTCCTATAAATTTTGAGTTTTGAATAATGCAACACCAAATCATAGGTAGTTTTACTCATTTTGAGCATGTTTACAATCAATAGATTCAAACTTTATCTACATTTCCTATATTATTTGAATTTTAAATAATAGAACACTAAAACTTATGCGTTTTACTCATTTCAAACATGTTTACAATCAAAAGTTCAAACTTTATGCATGTTTCCTATAATTTTTGAGTTTTGAATAATGAAAAATCCAAAACCTATGTGGTTTTACTCATTTTGAGCATGTTTAAAATCAAAAAATTAAATATTTATATAGGTTTACTATAATTTCTAATTTTAAATAATGCAACAACAAAACTTAGAAAATTTTATTCATTTTGAGAATGTTTCAAATCAAAAGATTCAAACTTTATCTGGGTTTCCTAAGATTTTTATGTTTTGGATAATGCAACACCAAAACTTAGGTAGTTTTACTTATTTTGAGCATGTTTATAATCAAATATATTCAAACTTTATGCACATTTCCTATTTGTGTTTTGAATAATGTAAAATGAAAACTTAGGCGATCTTACTTGTTTTGAGATATTTACAAATTTAATTTAAATATATAAATATCCAAAAATGAAAAATTAGATGGTTTTACTCATTTGAAGAATGTTTACAGTCAAAAGATTCAAACTTTACTCTTATTTCCTATAATTTTTGAGTTTTGAATAATGCAACACCAAAACCTCGATGGTTTTACTCATTAAAATAATGTTTACAGTCAAAATATTAAACCTGTATGCATGTTTCCTATATTTTTTGTATTTTGAATAATACAGCAAAAAAATTAGGCAATTTCACTCATTTTGAGTATGTTTACAGTCAAAAGATTCAAACTTTATGCACATTTCCCATAAATTTTGAGTTTTGAATAATGCAACACCAGAACAGTCAAAAGATTCAAACTTTATGTGTGTTTTGAATAATTTTTGTGTTTTGAATAATGTAACATCAAAACTTAGGTGGTTTTACTCATTTAAGCATGTATGGAATCAAAAGATTCAAAATTTAAGTGTATTTCTTATAATTATTGAGTTTTGAATAATACAACACTAAAAGTTTGGCATTTTTACTATTTTTGAGCATGTTTACAATTAAAAGATTAAACTTTATGTGTGTTTCAGGTATAGTTTTTGAGTTTTGAATAATTCAACATAAAAACTTAGGATGTTTTACTCATTTTGAGCATGTTTATAATCAAAAGATTCAATCTTTATGCACATTTCCTATCATTTATGAGTTTGAAATAATGCAACACCAAAACTTAGGAGATTTTAGTCATTTCAAACATATTTACAATCAAGAGAATTAAACTTATGCATGTTTCCTATAATTTTTGAGTTTGAAATAATGTAACACCAAAATTTAGGTAGTTATACTCATTTTGAGCTTGTTTACAACTAAAATATTCAAACTTTATGCTCATTTCATATCAATTTGAGTTTTGAATAATGTAACACTAAAGCTTAGGTAGTTTTGCTCATTTCTAGCATGTTTACATGGAAAAGATTCAAACTTTATGTGCATTTCATATAATTTTTGAGTTTTGAATAATACAGTACCATAACTAAGGTGGTTTTAATCATTTTGAGCATGTTTACAATCAAAACATTCAAACTTTACATGTGTTTCCTATAATTTTTTAGTTTTGAATAATGCAACACCAAAACTTAAGTATTTTTACTCATTTTGAGCAATATTCAATCAAAGGATTCAAACTCTATGCCTATTTCATATAATGTTTGGGTTTTGAATAATGCAACACCAAACCATAAGGAATTTTACTCATTTTGAGCTTGTTTACAATAAAAAGATTTAAACTTTATGCACATTTCCTATTATTTTTGAGTTTTGAATAACACAACACCAAAACATAGGTTGTTTTACTTGATTCCACCATGTTTACAATCAAAACATTCAAAATTTATGCATGTTTCCTATCATTTTTGTGTTTGGAATAATACAACACCAAAACTTAGGCAATTTTACTCTTTTTGAACATGTTTCCAATCAAAAGATTCAAAATTTATGCATGTTTCCTATAATTTTTGAGTTTTGAATAATGCAACACTAAAACTTAGGTGGTTTCACTCATTTTGAGTATGTTTACAATCAAAATATTTAAAATTTATGTGTTTCTTATAATTTTTTAATTTTGAATAATACAACACCAAAACTTAGAAAACCTCATTTTGAGCATATTTACAATCAAAATATTTAATTTTTATGCATGTATCCTATAATTTTTAAGTTTTGAATAATTCAACACCAAAATGTAGGCAATTTTACTCATTTCAAGCATGTTTACAATCAAAAGATTCAAAGTTATGTAGGCTTCCTACTATTTTTGAGTTTTAAATAATATAACACCAATACTTAGGCAATTTTACTCATTTTGAGCATCTTTACAATGGAAGGATTCAAACTTTATTTGTGTTCCCTATCTTTTTTGAGTTTTAAATAATGCAACAACAAAACATATGTGGTTTTACTCCTTTTGAGTATGTTTACAATCAAATGGTTCATACTTTATTTGTGTTTCCTACAATTTTTTAGTTTTAAATAATGCAACACAAAACATAGGTAGTTTTACTCATTTCAAATATTTTTATAGTTAAAAGATTCAAAATTTATTCATTTTTATATAATTATTGAATTTTGAATAATTCAACACCAAAACTAAGGTCGTTTTACTTATTTTGAGCATGTTTACAATTAAAAAATTTGACCTTTTTGTGCATTTCCTATAATTTTTTAGTTTTAAATAGTGTAACATCAAAGTGTAGGTGATTTTACTCATTTTAAGCATGTTTATAATCAAAATCATCAAACTTAATTTGCATTTCCTATAATTATTGAGTTTTGAATAATTCAAGAAAAAAAAACATAGGTTATTTTACACATTTTGAGCATGTTTACAATAAAAAAATGCAAACGTTATGTGTATTTCTTATCATTTTGAGTTTTGAATAATGCAATACCAAAACTTAGGTACTTTGACTCATTTTGAGCATGTTTATAATCAAAATATTCAAACTTTATCCATATTTCCAATAATGTTTGATTTTTTATTAATGTAACACCAAAACATTTGTGGTTTTACTCATTTTGAGCACGTTTACAATCAAAAGATTCAAAATTTATGGGTTTCTTATATTTTTTGAATTTTGAATAATATAACACCATAACATAGGCCATTTTACTCATTTCAAGCATGTTTACAATCAAAATATTCAAACTTTATGCATGTTTCTTAAATTTTTTGAGTTTTGAATAATGTAACACCAAAACATGGGTATTTTTACTCATTTTGAGCATGTTTACAATTAAAAGATTTAAACTTTATGCATGTTTCCTATAATTTTTGAGTTTTGAATAATGCAACACCAAAATTTAGGTAGTTTTACTCGTTTTAAGCATATTTACATCAAAATATTTAAATATTATGATCCTTTTCTATAATATTTTAGATTTTAATAATGCAACACTAAAATTTAGGAACACTAAAATTTAGGTAGTTTTACTCATTTTAGCAAGTTCACAATAAAAATATTCAAATTTTATGCACATTTCCTATAAACTTTGAGTTTTAACTAATGCAACACCATAACTTAGGTGGTTTTACTCAATTTGAACATGTTTACAATCAAAAGATTCAAACTTTATGGATGTTTCATATAATTTTTGAGTTTTGAATAATGCAACACCAAAACTTAGGTAGTTTTTCTCATTTTGAGCATGTTTACAATCAAAATATTCAAAATTTATGCATGATTACAATAAAAATATTTTATCTTTATATGTGTTTCCTATAATTTTTTTGTTTTGAATAATAAAACACCAAAACTTAGGTAGAATCCTCATTTCAAACATGTTTACAATCAAACTATTCAAACTTTATTCATGTTTCCTATATTTTTTGAGTTTTGAAAAATGCAAAACTAAAACTTAGGTGGTTTTACTTGTTTCAAGCATGTTTACAATCAAAAAATTCAAAAGTTATGCTTGTTTCCTATAATTTTTGAGTTTTCAATAATGCGACACTAAAACATAGACAATTTTGTTTCAATCAATGTTTACAATCAAAAGAGTCAACCTGTAGGTAGTTTTACTCATTTTAAGTATGTTTAAAATAAAAAGAGTTAAACTTTATTTTGTTTCTTATTATTTTTGAGTTTTGAAAAATGCAACACCAAAAATTATGCAGTTTTACTCCTCTTGAATGTGTTTACAATTAAAATATTCACATTTTATGCATGTTTCCTATAATTTTTTATTATTGAATAATGAAACACCAAAAATTAGGTGATTTTACTTGTTTTGAGCATGTTTACAATTGAAATATTCATAATTTATGTACATTCCATATAATTTTTGAGATTTGAATAATGTAATGATAAAATTTGGGAAGTTTTAATCATTTTAAGCATATTTATAATCAAAAGATTCAAAATTTATGATTTTTTATATTGTTTTTGAGTTTTAAATAATGTAACACCAAAACTTAGGTAGTTTTACTCATTTTGAGCATGATTACAATCAAAATATTCAAACTCTATGCACATTTCCTATAATTTTAGAGTTTGTTTAATGTAACACCATAACTTAGGTATTTTTACTTATTTAGAGCATGTTTAGAATCAAAAGATTTAAACTTTATGCATGTTTCCTATAATTTATGATTTTTAAATAATGCAACCAAAAAACATAAGTAGTTTTACTCATTTCAAGCATTTTTACAATCAAAAGATTTAAAGTCTATGTTAGTTTCTTATAATTTTTGAGTTTTCAATAATGTAACACCTAAACATAGGTAGGTTTACTTGTTTTGAGCATGTGTTACAATCAAAAGATTCTAACTTTATATGTGTTTCCAATAATTTTTGAGTTTTTAATAAATCAACACCAAAAATTAGGTGGTTTTACTCATTTTGAGCAAGATTATAATTAAAATATTCAAACTTCATGTCTGTTTCCTATAATTTTTTAGTTTTGATTGATGAATCACCAAAACATAGGTAATTTTACTCATTTTGAACATGTTTAAAATCAAAATATTCAAAATTTATGTGTGTTTCCCATCATTTCTTAGTTTTGAATAATGCAATACTAAGAGTTAGGCAGTTTTGCTCATTTTAAGCATGTTTACAATCAAAATATTCAAACTTTATATGTATTTCCTATAATTTTTGAGTTTTGAATAATGCAACACAATAACATAGGTATGGGAAACTCTCTCAAAGCTCAGAAGGAATGATCACTGTGGGCGTTGGATTTTAATGGGAGACTTTAATGTCCCTCTATACGATTATGAGAAAATGGGTGGTAATACAATCCAAATGGAAGGGAGAATTGACCTTATGGAGTTTATAAGCAAAGAAGGTTTAATGGATGTGGAGCTGCAAGGAATTTAGTACACCTGGAGCAATAAGAGACTGAATAAGGAATGCATTCAGGCCAAGCTTGATAGGGCTCTTATCTCCCCAAACTGGATAAAAGACTATAATTGCAAGTTGGAAGCACGCCACAAAATAGGCTCAGATCATTTCCCTCTAATATTCTTAGCGGATAAACTAAACCAAAAAAAGAATCATCCTTTCATATTTGAAAAGATGTGGCTACAGCATCCACAGTTTGAAGACAAAATAAAAGAGTGGTGGAATATCTCCATAGAGGGATCAACTCTCTTTCGAGTTGTTTCCAAACTCAAAAACGTTAAAAAGAAAGTTAAGAAATGGAATAAGGACTGTTTTGGAAATATTTTTGCGAAAAAGAAGATCATCAAGGAGAATATCAGAAGAATACAGGAAAAAATCCAGCAATATGGATACACTTCTGAATCCCAAAGAGAAGAAAGTGAACAATTGGTTCAGTACCAAGACATAATAACTAAGGAGGAAATTTATTGGAGACAAAGATCAAGGGTGTAATGGTTGAAAGATGGAGATAAAAATACTAAGTTTTTCCACCTCTCCACTTTGAAACACAGAGCGAAAACACATATTCATCATTTGAAAAAAGGAGCTCAGAAGATAACAGAGGAAAAGGAAATTAAGGAGGAAATGATTTCATTTTTCTCCTCCCTGATGAAGGCAGATAGAAACATCGACTTGAAAGGTCAGGCTGACATTCTACGAGTGATTCCCCCATTGATCATGAAGGAGTAGAATAATATGTTATGTTCTATACCTAAGGAGGAGGAATTTTTTAAAGCTGTAAGATCTCTTGGAGGAGAAAAAGCTCCCGGACCAGATGGTTTCCCCATGTTCTTTTTTCAAAAGTTCTGGAAATTTATAGGAAAGGATGTCAGTAACGCGGTGAAGGAGTTTTTTGGAGCTAAACAGATGCTGAAGGAAATTAATGCAACTTTTCTTTGCCTTAATCTGAATAAAGCAGGTGCGGATAGTCCTGATCAGTTCAGGCCGATTAGTTTGTGCAACTCCCTCTATAAGATAATCTCCAAAGTACTTACGACCAGACTAATCCTTGTAATCCCCTCTATAATCGCTGATCAGCAAAATGGATTCATTCCTAGTAGACAAATCCTCAACTCAGTTATAACGGCCCATGAGAATATTCATTCACTTCTCAAATCCAACACCGAGGGGTTCTTAATGAAAGTAGATATAGCTAAAGCATACGACAGGGTGGATTGGCATTTCCTTTCTAAAAGCCTTATTGCCTTTGGATTTGAACAAAGAGTGGTGGATATTATTAAACAGTTGATATCTACTACTTCTATAGCTATGTTGGTAAACGGGACCTCGTCTCATTTTTTCAATCCGTCTAGGGGATTAAGACAAGGGGATCCTATATCCCCTATTCTGTTTATTATCATGGCAGATAGTATGGGATGATACCTTGGGGACTTGGTTCATAGAAGTCAGTATAAAGGTCTGAGACCCTCTTCGCATCCTTTATCTTGCTCCCATGGTCAATTTTTGGACGATACTATTTTCATGGGACAGTCTGAAGTTACTGAAGCAAGGACTCTTAAGGAAGCAATTAATCTGTACACCTCTGCCTCTGGACAACTGATAAACTGGAATAAAAGTGCAGTTTTCTTTACTAATACCCTAGTTTATAGACAGAACAAAATTGCTAGAATTCTTGATTGCTCTATAGGCTCTTTTCCTTCCATATACCTTGGTCTCCCTTTTGGATTGAAAGCCCCTGAAGCTTTTTGGGAAGGTCTTATTAATAAATTTAGTAAGAAGTTAGCAGGATGGAAAGGTTGTCTTCTTAGCCAAGGAGGAAAGTTAACTCTCCTCAAAGCAAGTCTTTAAAGTATACCCACGTATGCTTTGAGTCTTTTTAAAATCCCCTCTAAATTTGCTGAGGCAATAGAAAAAATCCAAAGAAACTTTCTTTGGTCAGGCTCTGAGGAGAAAAGGAGAATGCCTCTTATTGCATGGGATAACATTTGCAAACCGGTTAAGGATGGTGGACTTGGTATAAGGAAAATAATAAGTATGAACACTGCCCTTTTAGCTAAACAGGGATGGAGGGTCTATCAGGAAAATAAAGAATGGAGTAAAATATGGAAGCATAAGTATTTATTTAAGGCACAGTCACTTCATGACTTCTTTACTACTCTAGATATTTCTCATCCGTCTGCTATTTGGGGGGCAGTCCAGGGAACAAAACATGTTCTTGAAGAAGATAGTGCATGGAAAGTAGGTAATGGTAAAAAGGTGAAATTCTGGGAAGATATTTGGGTAAGAGGTAAACCCTTACAGGAAGAAATCCAAAATAAAGATGTAATAGAAAGATGTAAACAAAGAGTGGGGATAATGGTTAATCAATACTGGTAGAACAACACTTGGGTAAACCTCACTGACTATGATCAAGATCTCAAGGATATTCAATTATCCCTGAATGCTATATCCCTATATCCTAATCAAGAAGATAAAATTGTTTGGTATCAGGAGCCAAGTGGACAGTTTAAAGTCTCTTCCATCTTCATCTCCAAGGGAAATGGCAGAAAACCGTTATGGACAAGAGCCTGGATTAAGGGGCTCATTCCTAAAATCAAGTTCTTTTTCTGGACCCTTCTCTAAAATAAAATTTTGACTCTGGATAATTTACAGAAACACGGAATCAATATTGTTAACAGGTGTATTCTGTGTAAGAGAGACCTTGAAGATAGAGATCATCTGTTTGTGAATTGTTCCTTCACTCAGCTTGTTTGGAAGGAGGTTCTCAATCTATGGGGCATTACATGGATTCATCAAAAGAATGTTGAACTTTCTCTCAAAAGCTGGTATTGCCCTTCAAAGAATCCTGAAGTTCTATTCTTATGGAAAATTACTCTTCCCCATGTCTGGTGGGGAATTTGGAAGGAAAGAAATAACCAAATATTCAGAAACAAAGAGCTCCCCAGATGGGTGGTTGGCCAGAACATCATTAGAGCTCTAAAGAAAAATTTTTCTTCTCAAAAAAATCCAAGATCTAATCTCAATGTGGATAATCCTCTGAGGAAGGATATTATTCTCAGTGAACCTGATAACCCCATATCAGGTGTGACTTGGATTAGTCCACCTCAAGATTGGATTAAAGGTAACTTTGACGGTGCAGCAAAAGGGAACCCGGGAAATGCTAGTTGTGGTGGTGTTCTGAGAAACCATGTGGGAAGGGTTATTGATGCTATTGCAATTCCCATTGGTATATCTAATTGCCACATTGCCGAAGCTACAGCTGCCCTCCAGACCCTTAAATTATCTGTGGACTCGGTATATTCCAAATTGTGGCTTGAAGGGGACTCTTTGAATGTTATAAATATCCTTAATAATAAGAATACTATGTCTTGGACCATAGAGGATAAGGTAAAGGAGATGAAAACTCTTTTGAACAAATTTGAAGAAATAAAAATCACCCATACCTACCGTGAAGCCAATGGTGTTGCAGATTGGCTTGCCAATTGTGCTGTCTAGGAAGGGCAAAAAGTGAGGTGGGATGAAACCTTAGTAAGGAACGTGGATTTAAGGGCTATCATTTGGCTCGATGCCACACATGCGAAAGAAGGGAGGAGTGGAGTGTAATAAAATCTTAATGAGTAGGAGGAGTGGCAGCTCGGGGAAAGGAACCCAATTATTAAAAAGCAAGGCCCTCTATAGGGAGAAGCGGATCCTGAAAAGCCATAAACAAATTCGACGTCCCAATCAACTTGACAGCAGGAGGATCCAGGGTAAAATCCACAGTAATCAGGTTTCAAAGAAAATGAGTTTGGCACGTGAAAGGAAGGGAGAACCCCGTAAACAGGAGCCCAAGAGCTGTGCAGAATGGAGAGATAAACCCCAAGTCTGGAAAATTATGCAGAAAGGAAATGTAACTAGCTACATGGAAAGACTCCACGGCTCTAAGCCGCATATCATGACGGCCTTCTTAAAAAATTGGTTTGACGACAGGGTCACCCTGCATGGTATAATCATAAATTTAACTGAGGATTTTCTTGCTGAGGTTACAGGGTTGTCAATGGAAGGAATCAAATTTTCAAAGCAGACCAGCATTTCAAATGAGGCATTTTAAAAGTTCCCCAAAATGGATGAGGAGGAGCAGAAGTTGGTCAAAAATGGGGATTTTTATGAGCTGGATCAGATTAAAGGGATATGGAGGGACGTCCTAAGCTGTATAAGGGAGTACTTCATCCTGGACGGTAGAAGCAAATGAGTGCATAAGTTCCATTTTGTCTTCCTCAACCACTTCAGGCATAAGGTTAGCTTGTCTTTTCCTTTCTATCTTCGCTACTCCCTGATTCAAAGCCTTTACGCTCATAGAAAAAAGGATTTGCGCCCTATTCTTCACGAAGGCCTAATTCTGCTTATTAAAGGCTATTGCAAGAATAGGGCACTGGTTAAGTATCCCAAACAGGGGAAAAATAAGTTGCCAGGGAATAAAAAGAAAGAAAGTGTAAGCAGAAGAGGAAAAATTAAGACCCCTAGTCCTAATAAACAGAATGCAGAAGAAGAAAGGGGTCGGGAGAGACTTGAAGAACCCGAGCAGGAAAAATCGGAGGAAGAAGATGGAACAGAGAGTTGGGAAACCAACTCTAGTAATGATGAAGAAGGATCGGAGGAATTTGAAAAGGATAAAGTCAATACTGAGGAGGATTCTATTACCAGAATAGAAGAGTTGGAGGAAAACCAGAAAGTGGCGGAGGAAGACACTACCCAGGAAGATCCTGGTGAGGACCCAACTTCTAAGAAAGAAAAGGAAATATCTGTCCAAGAAGATATTCAAAATATGGAGATGGAAATTGAAGATGGAATCAATGAGCGGGAACAAAAGAGCAAAGATGACTTCTTTGAAGAAGATAGGAATAACCTGAATAAAAAATCTGAGGATTGGAGAGGAAAGAATCAGAATGATGAAATTTACACCCCTATGACTTGGGTTAACAGTAAAGCTGAGTCTTCTTCCCAATTAGATTCCTGGCTGTGTAGGGAGATCATTGATCTCAAGAAAAAAGCGAAAACTTTGGAAGAGTCTCTAAAAGCTGCTTGGAACAAAGTAAACAACATGGAAAATTAGTTAAGCGAGATTCCTGTGAAGCTCAAAGCTTACGAAAACAATCTCTGGGAGTTAATAAAGGATAACAGAAAGAAAATGGATGAAGTAACATCCAACATTTGTGCAGCAGCTATCAATATAGGTAAACGAGCCAATGAGGAGACCAAAACACTAGAGGGTCCCAGCAAAAGGACAAGGCAAAGTTCCAGAAAGAAAGATACACAAAAAGGAGCTTTGCTGGAGGTCACCACTCAGGAAACTGCTTTGAAAGAAAAAGAAGCCATGAACTTGATACTAGAACTGGATGAATAATCTGGTCCTTATTGTTGGTAAAGAAACTGGTACAGTTCTTTGTTTTTCATTTGTTAGCTTTTGTTTGTTGTATCTCCAGACTTCTATATCTGGGTTTTGATCGGATGTATCTCTTATGGTTTCAGGACCATTCAAAACCTGATTTTGCTACTTCTCTGTAGTGTTTTTTAGGCATTGCCTGTGGGCTTTGTTGTTCTTTCTTTGCTCTGTTAAAGGGTTTCGGGGCCCCTTCAAAACCTGCTTTTACCTCTAATCTAAAACATAGGTTATTTTACAAAGTTTATGTGTGTTTCCTATATTTTTGAATTTTAAAAAATGTGACACCAAAACTTAGGTTTGTTTTACTCATTTTGAGAATGTTTACATTTAAAGATTCAAAATTTATATAAATTTCCCATCATATTTTAGTTTTGAATAATGTAACACCAAAACTTAGGTTGTTTTACTTATTTTCAGCATGTTTACAATTAAAAGATTCAAACTTTATGCACATTTCATTTAATTTCTAAGTTTTGAATAATATAACACAAAAATTAAGGCAATTTTACTCATTTTGAGCGTGTTTACAATCATACGTTTCAAACTTTATGCATGTTTCCTATAGTTTTAGAGTTTTGAATAATGCAACACTAAAACATAGGTAGTTTTACTTGTTTCAAGCATGCTTACAATCAAAAGATTCAAAATTTAAGTGTGTTTCCTATAATTTTTATGTTTTGAATAATACAACACCAAAACTTAGGTGGTTTTAATCATTTTGAGAATGTTTACAAATATTTTTTTGAAAGTTTATGCACATTTAATATAATTTTTGAGTTTTGAATAATACAATAATGAAACATAAGTGATTTTACTCATTTTGAGCATGTTTACAAAGAAAGGATTCAAACTTATTTCCTATAATTTTAGAATTTTATAAAATTGCATTTCTTAGAGTGTTTCCTATATTTGGTTCTATTCATCTCTAGCATGTTTACAATCAAAATATTTAAACTTTATCTATATTTCTTATAATTTTTTAGTTTTGAATAATGAAACACATAAATTTTGGTGTGTTACTCAATTTGAACATGTTTACAATTAAAATATTTAAAATTCATGTGCATTTCTTATAATTTTTAAGTTTTTAATAATGCAATAATGAAACATAGGTGATTTTACTCATTTTAAGCATGTTTACAAAGAAAAGATTCAAACTTAATGTGTTTTTCCTATAATTATTTGGTTTTGAATAAAGCAAGATAAAAAATTAGGTTGTTTTACCCATTTTAGGCATGTTTAAAAATCAAAATATTTAAACTTTATGCATGTTTCCAATTATTTTTGAGTTTTGAATAATGCAATACCAAGACTTAGGCAGTTTTACTTATTTCAAGCATGTTTACAATCAAAATATTCAAGATTTATGTGCATTTCCTATAATTTTAGAATTTTATAAAATGCAACACCAAAACATAGCTGGTTTTACTCATTTCAATCATGTTTATAATCAAAATATTCAAACTTTATTTGCGTTTCCTATATTTTATGAGTTTTAAATAATGAAACACCAAAACATAGACATTTTTACTCATTTCAACCATGTTTACAATCAAAATATTTTTTATAATGAGCTACAAGATCTAATGAATCTAATAGAAAGCATAAATAAGAGATAAAATGGTAATATTAATAAACAATAACTATATATCTGAGATAATAATCAAAATGAATAAATAACTCAAATATGATGAATTAATCTAATAATTCAATATTAATCTGATATAGAATACATAAATAGACATTGCTTACATAAAGCAAAGTGTGCATGATAAATATCAGAGAACTCACACAACATGTGTAGTTCAACTGATATCTATCTACATGAATAGTGGAGTGCAACTCCACACTAACAAGATAGGTGTCCAACTTGTATAAATGATCAACATAAGTTGACTATTAGTTAAACAATTTTATCCTATCTTTACCTTGAATAGCGGAGTGGAACTCCACTATAATAAGATAAGTGTCTAAGTTAACTACTAGCTAAGCAAGCTTATCCTATCTGGTGAAAATTATTAATAATCATAATAAACTAATTAGAATAAGTAATTAGTTTACCAAAATAATAAATAATAAATATAATAAAGCAAATAAATGCACCAACACCCCTGCATAAGTGAAGCTTAGGTAGGACTATGCAAATAAGAGTCCTGGAAATGTGTAGCCATATTAGGTACTCTGTACAAATAGATGAGGAAAGGAGAAAACCCAAAGGAAAAAAACTCCTTAAAATGAAGGTCTAGGAGACCCCCCCTAAAAAAATGATGTTCCATAAAGAAATGATGTTTTGCACCCTCAAAAGAGATCTCAAGTGAAGATACTTTCTTTTAGTGAAAGGTTTGGTGAAAATATCTAGAATCTATTCCTCCACAATACAATATTGAAGATCAATGATCTCCACTTGAATCAACTCCCTAATAAAGTGCATATGGATCTCTATGTGTTTGGTTATCTGATGATGAAGATTTGGATAGTGCTCTAGTTATCATAGTAGATTATTGATGGCTTCTAAAATGGCTTAGTGAGAATATTCTAAAGTGAAATAGCCTTAGTAGTGGCATTAATAGTACCATGATACTTAGCCTTTGTATATGAAAGAGAAATAGCATTTTATTTCTTACTCTGCCAATAAATGGGGCCAAATTTGAAGTGAAAATTGTAACTAGAAGGGGAATTACAATCATCATAATTGCCAACCCAATTAAAATCTATGTATCCCACCAAGTCTAAACCTATACCTACTATATAGTGAATCTTGTATCTGATAGTGCCCTGAATGTAGCTCAAAATGTGCTTAGTGACTCTCTAATGAATCTCATGTAGTGTTTGCATAAAGCGTGAAACCATGCCAGCTACATATGAAATGGTAGGTTGTGTATGAGTCAGATAGATGAGGCTACCTAAAAGCTAGTAATATAATGTGGCATCAACTAAGGGAGTGGAATAATGAACCTCAAGTCTAACTCTAGATAAGAAAGTTGTTGGTACAGGCCTATAATCAGCCATGTGAAATTGAGATAACAAGTCCATCACATACTTGGGTTGTGAAAGTGTAATCCTAGAAGAAGACTATGCTATCTAAATCTCAAGAAAATAATGCAATAATCCCATGTCTGTCTTATGAAAATTGTCATGAAGTGTAGTCTTAACACTATTGATGATCGATGTTGTGTTCCCTATAATAATGAGATCATCAACATAGAGCACCAAGTATAATAGTGAAACCATAAAATGTAGACATTTGGATCTGAGTGACATCTTGAGAACACAACTGAGGGAATAAATTTGTCCATCTTAGAATACCAAGCCCTAGGGGCTTGTTTTAGACCATAGAGAGACTTCTTCAAGTAGCATACCAGTGAAGAATCTTGAATGAACCCCTATCACTACTCCATATAAATATTCTCATGAAGATCCCTATGAAGAAATATGCTTTTCACATCCATCTGATGTATAACCTAACCATGAGTTACACTAATAGCTAGTATCAAGTGAATAGAATTCATCTTAGCAATATGCACAAATATTTTTGTATAGTCAATGCCTTTTACTTGAGAAAAACCTTTGGCCACTAAGCGTGCTTTATAATTATCAATATTTCCATCCACTGCAAACTTAGTCTAATATATCCACCTACATCATACTAATTTTCTTCCCTTAGGAAGAAGAACAAGATCCCAAGTGTTGTTCCAATCAATGAGTCATACTCTTCTTCCATCATTGAATCCCACTCAACTATCCCTGTGGCTTCTTGAAAATACTATGGATCATAAGTTATGGCAATGTAGGAATGTGGAAGATCATTATATGACTATGTTCTCCTTCTATCTAATGGATCCCTAATAAGAGGGTCTACATCTACTAAAGTTTGTCTAGCCCACAAAGGTATCAATGGGTAAGGATATGGAGGAGGATTAGGAACATAACATGTTAAACCCTATTAGGGAGGTAATACCTCATCATCTCTATGAGTAGATAAAATAGGACTATAATCATCATTGCTATCTGATTCTTCTAAGGAAGAAGAATGAGAAATATTAGAAGACAAGTCTAAAGGACTTTATTAAAAGTAGACACTTCTCACTATAATAAGCTCATGTGAATCTAGCTCAATGAGTTGGTATCCCTTAACACCATCAGGATATCTCACAAATATGCAAGTTTAGCTTTATTCTTCTAAATAATGATGCTTGTTTGAAGGTATGTGAGCCCATGCTAGACTATTGAAGACTCTAAAATGAAGCACATCTGGCTTCTTATTACACAAAGCTTCAAGAGGTATTATCCCCTTTAAATATTTTTGAAGAACTCTATTTTATAAATATGTAGCACAATTAATCACTTCCACCTAGTACTTAGGTACTAATGATTTTGCATGAATCATACAACTTGCCATCTCTTTTAAGAATCTATTCTTCCTCTCTACTACACCATTCTACTAAGGTGTGTATGAAACTGAATGTTGAAGATCAATTCCTTCAAGATCACATAATTGTTCAAACTTGTTGTTCACATATTTCCTCCAATTATCTGTATGGAGAATCTTGACATACTTCCTAGATTATTTCTCTGCTAGAGCTTTAAACTCTAGAAATCTATCATATACTTCACTCTTGAGTTTCAAAAAATAAACCCATGTATGTCTGGAATAGTCATCAATAAATGTGAGAACATAGTGAGTTTTAATAAAAGACAAAGTAGGTAATAGACCCACTAAATCACTATGAAAATTTTTGAGGACTTGTGTAACCCTCCAAGCCTTCACTTTATCAAAATTATGCTCTAGATGTTTGCCTAAGGCACAACCATGACAAACACCTCCTGAAAACTAAATCTATGGAAGTTCTATAACCATCTCCTACTAACTAAGCTATTGTAAATAGTGGTAGTTTAGATGACCAAACTGTTCATACCATAACTTGCTCACTAAATCAGTGTGTGAGAGCAAAGTTGTAGAGGAAGACTGAGGCACAAACTGAGAGAATAAATAAATTTGAGTATTGTTATCAAATTTTCTCAGTGCAACTAAGGTATTATCCTCTAATTTTTTGATTAATATAGAATTGGGTGTGAACTCAAATTTCCTACCACTATCAAAGTGAGTGATTTGGTAGATAGAAAGAAGTTTAGTTGATAACTATGGCACATAGAGGACATATTCAAATACACCACTATCAACATCAATTGTACCTTTTCTTATAACATTTACCTTAGAATCATCACTTATGAGAATATGAGGCAAGGAACTTGGTTCTAATCTAGAAAATTGTTTTTGATCAGAACCCATATGGTGTGAAGCACCTAAGTCAATGATCCATGACTTGGGAGAATTTTCTAGTGCAAATAGTGTCATAGCTTTCCCTTTCCCTAAATTTGAAGGAGTGAAAGAATCCTTTGAAGAGGATTGATTGATGTTATTTTTTTTGAGAAGACCCTTATGTTCATCAATCTCTTTCTTCCAACAATCTCAATGAGCAAGGAGTGTCAGTCTTTTCTTATGAATCCCCTTTATTATTAGTGGATTTATAATCTCCTTGTGAGGAAGATTATTACCCTTTATTCTTATCTTTCTATGACTTATTCTATTTATTTTGATTTTTTTGACTTGAATCTATATTTGATGATGATGATGTTGAAACTTTCTTATGCTGAGATTGACTTACAACTAGAGATTGAGATTTGGACGACTTGATTAGACCCATAGATATTAATTTTTCTTCTTTAGCAATTGGAATCTTAGAGAATATCTCAAAGGTGGGCATTTGATAAGATGTGCCCAATGTGAGCCGACGAGTCTGAAAGCTAGAGGTAAAGGATGAATATTTAAGACCTAATTTGTCTAAGGTACTAAAAATCAATTGAATATCCTTTTTATTAATTTTACATTAAAAAATTTGTGCTCTAAGATATATGAATTTAGTGATATGGTTTTGTATTGTACCATAATTTTTAGGATCCAAACTAATGAGTTCATTGTCAATTTGGTAACCATGAACCTCATCTATTTTGCCAAACAATGATGCTAATTTATCCCAAGCCTATTTTGAAGTTGTACATTTGTCAAGATGGAAATTTAAATCTAAAGACATGTAAGATCAAATGCATACAATTACTTTAGTAGTTTCAAAGAAAAAGTGTTGTAACTCTTTTGCATCAATAGGTGGATTAAGAAGAGTTGTTATGTAAGACATATATCCTAGCATTATTAATGCATTCCAATCATTCTATTTCCATGTATTATAATTGTATGTTGTTAATAATGGGAACTTAGGATTCCCCATGATGCAATTAGAAATAAACTATCACAAAGTAGAAATCAAAGTATAGAACACACCATAAAACCTCCCTGAATTACCTAATTTTACCCCACCCAACAATTATTTTTGGTATTTTATAATTGAGTGCAATTACAAGGCTAGATTATAAATTTTCTAGGTTACAAAAAGCTCATTTAGGCCCTCTAATCTAAAATTACAAAAAATATGCACTTTATTATAAAAATTTCTACACCATGTGTTATGCTCAAAAAAATATTAACTTTAAAAAAAAGAGGGACCTAAATTTGAGGTCGTATGTGAAAGTTATGAGCGTCTAAAGTTGAAAAAATAAGGGTGGGAGAGAGCTAGTATATAAAAATTTGAATTCATGAAAAATATGGATAAATTTGGAAAAAACTAAAAATACAACAATGAAGAGCATGAAGGTTTAAGATATTTCAAAAAAAAATTCACTCAAAAATACCTTATGGTGTTTAAATGGTGGGCTTATAAAGATTCCCTTTAAAATCTATCTGTTGATCTGTGAGGCCTGCCAAAAAAAAAATGGTATGTATAGTCCATACGGTCCATACGGAAATACCTGGGAGCAAAAAAAATTTGTCTTTTAGGGTGACTATGTCCAAATTGGACAAATTTTATATGGATTTATAGGTTTTGATGTCTTCTAAATGTAACCATGAGGTCCATTTTGCTAAAAAAAAATTATATTTCAGGTACCTATTGGATTTGGGCATGGTGCTTCTTAATCAAACTCTTACCAATTTTAGCTCCTATGCCTAATTTGAATAAAATTGTAGATGATTTTGACTATCTCGAGCACTCTAAACTCAATGGTGAGCTCAAAATTTTTCCACAAAGCTCCAATTTGTATCTATATAAAAAATAAAAAAACTGATCCTATATCTAAATATTTTTCTCTTGAATATTTAGCAATCTATATACAAGATCTAATGAATCTAATAGAAAGCATTAATAAGAGATAAAATAGTAATAGTAATAAACAATAACTGTATATCCGAGATTAACAAAAATGAATAAATAACTCAAATATGATAAATTACTTTGATAATTAAATATTAATCTGATATGAAATAATAAATATTCATTGCTTATATGGAGTAAGGTGTGCATGATAAATATCAGAGAACTCACATAATATGTGTAGTTTGACTGATATTTATCTACATGAATAGTGAAGTGCAACTCCACACTAATAAGATAGGTGTCCAACTTGTGTAAATGATCAACACAAGTTGACTATTAGTTAAACAATCTTATCCTATCTTACCCTGAATAGTGGAGTGGAACTCCACTATAACAAGATAAGTGTCTAAGTTAACTACTAGCTAAGGAAGCTTATTATATTTGATGTAAATTATTAATAAACATAATAAATTAATTACAATAAGTAATTAGTGCACCAAAATAATAAATACAAGTAAATGCAATAAAATAAATAAATGCACCAACAAGATTCAAACTTTGTGTAAATCCTTTAATTTTTGAGTTTTGAATAATGCAACACCAAAACTTAAGTGGTTTTACTCATTTTGATCATGTTTACAATCAAAATATTCAAGCTTTATGTGTGTTTCCTATAATTTTTGACATTTGAATAATGCAATAAATAAATTTAAGTAGTTTTACTTGTTTTAAGCATATTTACAATCAAAATATTCAAACATTATGATCATTTCCTATCATTTTTCAATTTTGAATAATATAACACCAAAATATATGTGGTTTTACTCATTCAAGCTTGTTTAAAATAAAAATATTCAGCCTTTATGTGCATTTCCTATAAAGTATGAATTTTGAATAATGAAACACCATAACTTAGGTGGTTTTATTTAGTTTGAACATGTTTACAATCAAAATATTAAAACTTTAAGTGTGTTTCCTATGATTTTTTATTTTTGAATAATGAAACACCAAAACATAGGTAGTTTGACTCATTTTGAGCATGTTTGTAATCAAAATATTCAAACTTTATGCATGATTCCTATCATTTTTGAGTTTTGAATAATGCAACACTAAAACTAGGCAATTATACTATTTTTAAGCATTGTTACAATCATAAGATACAAACTTTATGCATGTTTACTATTATTTTTTAGTTCAATGTAATGCAACACTAAAACATAGGTGGTTTTACTCATTTTGAGCATGTTTACAATTAAAAGATTCAAACTTTATGTATGTTTCCTAAAAATTTTGAGTTTTGAATAATGAAACACTAAATCTTAGATAGTTTTACTCATTTGAGCACGTTTACAATCAAAAGATTCAAACTTTATGCATATTTCCTATAATTTTTGAGTTTTAAATAATGTAACACCAAAATTTAGGCAATTTTACTCATTTTGAACATGTTTATAATTAAAATATTCAAACTTAATGTGTTTTTCTTTTAATCTTTGAGTTTTGAATGACATAACACTAAAACCTTAGGTGGTTTTACTCATTTTAATCCTATTTAAAATCAAAAGATTCAAACTTTATGTGCATTTCCTATAATTTTTGTGTTTTGAAAAATACAACACCAAAACTTAGGTAGTTTTACTTGTTTCAATCATGTTTACAATTAAAATATTCAAACTTTATGTACATTTCCTATAATTTTTTACTTTTGAATAATGTAACATTAAAACTTAAGAAAATTTACTCATTTTGAGCATGTTTACAATCAAAAGATTTAAACTTTATGCATGTTTCTTATAATTTTTGAGTTTTGAATAATGCAACATCAAAACTTAGGTGGTTTTACTCATTTTGAGCATGTTTACAATCAAAAACTTCAAAGTTTATGTGTGTTTCCTTTAATTTTTTAGATTTGAATAATGAAACATCAAAACTTAGGTGGTTTTACTTGTTTTCAACATGTTTACAATTTAAAGATTCATACATTATGAATATTTCAAGCAATTTATAATTCATACTTTTTGAATAATGCAATGATAAACAACAAAACTTAAGTAATTTTACTCATTTAGAGCATGTTTACAATCAAAAGATTCAAAATTTATGCACGTTTCCTATCATTTTGAGTTTTGAATAATGCAAAACTAAAGCTTATGTAGTTTTACTCATTTCGATCATGTTTATGATTAAAAGATTCAAAATTTATACACAATTTCTATAATTTTATAGTTTTGAGTAATACAACACCATAACTTAGGTAGTTTTGCTCATTTCAAGCACGTTTAAAATAAAAATATTTAAACTTTATGCACATTTCCTATAATTTTTGAGTTTAAGTAATGAAATCCTAAAACTTAAATAAGTTTACTTGTGTTTACAATCAAAAGATTCAAATTCTATGAATGTTTCCTATAATTTTTGAGTTTTAAATATTGCAACATGAAAACCAACATGGTTTTACTCATTTTGAACATGTTTATGATCAAAAGATAAAAAATCTATGCACATTTTCTATAATTTTTGTGATTTGAATAATGCAACACCCAAACTTAGGTTGTTTTACTTGTTTCGAGCACGTTTACAATGAAAACTTTTAAACTTTATGTGTGTTTCTTATCATTTTTTATTTTATAATAATGCAACACCAAAACATAGGTAGTTTTACTTGTTTCAACCTTGTTTATAATCAAAAAATACATACTTTATACACATTTCCTATAATTTTTTTAGTTTTGATAAATGCAACACTAATACATAGGTGGTTTTACTGGTATTGAGCATGTTTACAATCAAAAGATTCAAAATTTATGCACATTTTTTTATAATTTTTGAGTTTTAAATAATGCAACACCAAAACTTAGGTCATTTTACTCATTTTGAGCATGTTTACAATCAAAATATTTGAACTTTATACATATTTCTTATAATTTTTTAGTTTTGAATAATGCAACACTAAAGCATAGGTGATTCAACTTGTTTTGAACATGTTTAGAATCAAAAGATTCAAACTTTATGAGGGATTTCATATAATTTTTTAGTTTTGAATAATGCAATAAAAAAAATTATGTAGTTTTACTCATTTTGAGCATTTTTACATTCAAAAGATTCAAATTTTATGTGTTTCCTATTATTTTTAAGTTTCAAACAATGCAACACCAAAAGTTAGGCAATTTTATTCATTTTAGGCATGTTTACATTCAAAAGATTCAAACTTTATGTGTGTTTCATAAAATTTTAAGTTTTGAATAATGCAACACTAAAAATTATATGATTTTACTCATTTTGAGCATGTTTAAAATCAAAATATTCAATATTATATGTATTTCTTATAATTTTTGAGTTTTGAAAAATGCAACACCAAAACTTACGTATTTTTACTCATTCCAAGCATGTTTTGAATCAAAAAATTCAAACTTTATGGGTTTCCTATAATTTTTTAGTTTTGTATTATCCAACACCAAAACTTAACTGAGTTTACTCAGTTTGAACATGTTTACAATCAAAATATTTAAAATTTATGCACGTTTCCTATAATTATTAAGTTTTGAGTAATGGAAAACCAAAACTTAAATGGTTTTACTCATTTTTAGCATGTTTACAATCAAAAAATTCAAACTTTATGCTCATTTCCTATAATTTTTGTGTTTTGAATAATGCAACACCAAAACATAGGTGGTTTTACTCATTTCAACCATGTTTATGATAAAAATATTTAAATAATGCTTTTTCTGTAATATTTTACTTTTGACTAATGCAACACAAAAACATAGGTTGTTTTACCTATTTCAAGCATGTTTACAATCAAAAGACTCAAATTTTTATGCATGTTCCCTATAATTTTTGATTTTTGAAATGCAACACCAAAACATAGGCTATTTTATTTGTTTCAAGCATGTTTACAATCAAAATATTCAAAATTTATGTTGTTTCCAATAGATTTTGAGTTTTGAATAAAGCAAGATCAAAACTTATGCAATTTTACTCATTTCATTCAATTTTAAATCAAAAGAATCATATCTTTATGCGTGTTTCCTATAAGTTTTGAGTTTTGAAAAATGTAAACCAAAACTTAGGTGGTTTTACTCACTTTAAGCATGTTTACAATCAAAAGAATCAAATTCTATGTGTGTTTTCTATAGTTTTTGAGTTTTGAATAATACAACACTAAAACTTAGCAAGTTTTTTCTTGTTTTAAGCATGTTTACAATTGAAAAATTGAAACTTTATGTGTTTCCTATATTTTTTTTATTTTGAATAATGTAATGCCATAAATTTAGGTAATTTTGCTCATTTTAAGCATATTTACAATCAAAAGACTCAAACTTTATGCACATTTCTCATCATTTTTTAGTTTTGAATAATGCAACACCAAAACTTAGGTATTTTTACTCATTTCTATCATGTTTACAATCAAAAAATTCAAAATTTATATGCATGTCCTATAATTTTTGAGTTTTGAATAATGCAACACCATAACTTAGTAGGTTTTACTTATTTTGAGCATGTTTACAATCAAAAGATTCAAACTTTACACATTTTTCCTATAATTTTTGAGTTTTAAGTAATGCATCACCAAACCTTAAGCAATTTTATGCATTTTGAACATGTTTACAATCAAAAGATTCAAAATCTATGTGTATTTTGTATAATGTTTGAGTTTTGAATATTGTAACACAAAAACATAGAGGATTTTACTTGTTTCAAGCACATTTACAATCAAAAGATTTAAACATTATTCAAATTTCTTATCATTTTTGAGTTTTGAATAATGTAACACCAAAACTTAGGTGGTTTTACTCATTTTGGGCATCTTTATAATCAAAATATTCAACCTTTATGCATGTTTATTATAATCTTTTAGTTTTGAATACTGTAACACCAAAATGTAGGTGGTTTTACCCATTTTAAGCATGTTTCCAATCAAAAGATTCAAACTTTCTATGTGTTTCCTATAATTTTTGAGTTTTGAATAATGCAATGCCAAGATGTAACCAATTTTACTCATTTTGAGCATGTTTGCATTCAAAGGATTCAAACTTATACATGTTTCCTATAATTTCTTAGTTTTGAATAGTGCAACATCAAAACTTAGGTAGTTTTTACTCATTTTGAGCATGTTTACAATCAAAAGATTCAAAATTTATGTAGGTTTCCTAATATTTTAAAGTTTTCAATAATGTAACACTAAAACTTAGGTAGTTTTAGTCATTTTCAGCTTTTTTACAATCAAAAGATTCAAACTTTATTTGTGCTTCCTATATTTTTGGGTTTTGAATATTAAAACACTAAAACATAGGTGGTTTTACTTGTTTTGTGTATGTTTAAAATCAAAAAATTCAAGCTTTATGCATGTTTCCAATAATTTTTTAGTTTTAAATAATGCAACTTCAAAACATAGGTAGTTTTACTCATTTCAAGTATGTTTATAGTCAAAAGATTCAAACTTTATGCATATTTCCTATAATTTTTGAGTTTTGAATAATGCAACACCAAAACTAAGATGGATTTACTCATTTCAAGTATGTTTAAAATCAAATGATTCAAGCTTTATATGGGTTTCCTATGATTTTTAAGTTTTGAATAATGCAACATCAAAATGTAGGTGGTTTTAATCATTTCAAACATGTTTACAATCAAAAGATTCAAACTTAATGTATGTTTCCTATAATTATTAAGTTTTGAATAATGCAAGACAAAAACTTAGGCTATTTTAGTTGTTTCAACCATGTTTACAATCAAAATATTTAAACTTTATGCACATTTCCTATCATTTTTAAGTTTTGAATAATGCAATATTAAAACTTAGGCAGTTTTACTCATTTGGAGCTTGTTTACAATCAAAAGATTCAAAATTCATGCACAGTTCTTATAACTTTTGAGTTTTGAATAATGTAACACTAAAATTTAGGTAGTTTTACTCTTTTTGAGCATGTTTACAATCAAAATATTCAATTTTTTTAACTCATTTTGAGCATGTTTAGAATAAAAAAATCTTAAATTCATGCACATTTCTTATAATTTTTGAGTTTTGAATAATGCAATACTAAAACTTAGGTAGTTTTACTCTTTTTGAGCATGTTTATAATCAAAATATTCAAACTTTATATGTGTGTCATATCATTTTTGAGTTTTGAATAATGCAACACCAAAATTACTCATCTAAAGCATGTTTAAAATCAAATGATTAAAATTTTGTGCACATTTTATATAATTTTTTAGTTTTAAATATGATTTAACAATTTTAGGAATATTGGTTTGTTATTCTTAATTTAGTTAAATGATTTGAATTTTAAAATTAGTAAATAAATATAAAATAATTAAGCTAATGATTAGGGTAAATTAAGTTACAATTTTGACCTTTCTAAAAATAGTAATAAGATGGAGAAAATAAAACTTAGCTAGAAACTAACTGATACAACTGAGACCAGGTTTGAGATTTACTATGCATAACTAGGTACTATCATAAACTGAGATCTAAATTTATTTTATGATTGGATAGGAAATCAAGAGTGTTACCAGTGTTGTAGTCCATGTCTATCACTATTATTTTGAAGATCTAAACTTTATGGGTGTTGTTCACCAGATCTGCGTGATCAAAACCAGATCTGCGTGACCCTATCCATGAAGTTTTGATAGTTGAAAGTCTATAGAGCTCCTTATAGAGAATATTCTTTCTTCAAACCCTATACTCTATTATGCTTTGACTAATTTCAAGAAAGATATGAGAGGTTAGTGTGTGTAAGATTCACTAAATATGTATACACACTCCTTGTGTGGGCATGTTGCCTACATACCAGTACTTCAAAGAGGAATCAAGACATATGTAGTTCTCCCACTTGATGTACTTTATGAAATTTAGTGTATGAAGATGTATAAATGCTAAACTATATGTACTTGAGGTTGCTAGGGAATAGTATAAAGATTTGAATAAGCTTGTAAGTATATTGGCTAGTTGTATGCAAAGAATAGAGAAGATTGTTTGAGTAGTATTACTTGAATTTTTGTTTGATTTATGATAATTTATAACCCTTTCTAAATGATCTTTGAATAGGATTTTATAGGGATCTATTGGTCACAAATTAAATGTGCTCACATTAGGTCGACAAGGATAAGGATGGTGAGCTAGAAAAAATTGACCATTAGGGCTAGAAATGGACTTAGACAAGAGTGCCAAAAGTAGACAAGTGTGGCATCAGTGTTATAGTCCTAGTGTGGTGCTATTGTATTCGGTATATAGAACCTAGGAGGATTGATTTATCATGAAAATAAGAGTCTAACTCAGCTAGAATTAGGTCTAGAAGCCTATGAATGAATTGAAATCAACAAAAATGATACCTACGAGGGTCATGAAAGCAAGTAGAAGGGATCTAAGATTTGGGTGTCATTAGTCACATTCAAGTTACTAATGTTCACATTTTATATGATTACATTTTTCCTCCTTATTCTAGTGATGTAACAAAATGAAATACTAAGATAAAAGAAAAATAGAAAGTGTACCTAAACTTAACTATGAGGGTAAAGATCACGAAGCTATGTGATGTTGGGTGTCCATAGAGAGAACACACTATGAAGTATGAAAATATAAAAGAAAACAAAGAGTAGATTAGTTTTTACTAGATATGTTATATCTAAAATAAGAATGTATAAAAGTTAGGTAAGAGAGAGAGGAAAAAATAATGAATACACCTCACTAGATATGCAAACCAATATAAAACCTATTGTGATGCTAAGTAGTGTTGAGTAATGTTCCATGGATGATGTACCAAGAGTAATATAGTAAACAAAGTTGAGTGCTCAATTCCTTAAGAATGGCTCAAGAATGCAAAGGCTAGTAGACCTTTGGTTCCATCATCACCCACTAAGTGAAGCTAAGTGATCATGCATGTGATAATCAATGTTTGGACTATGTGTCAAATACCTCTAAATAGGTGGCTCAATAATACAAAGGTAACTAGTCCTTTGGATCCATTGTTTCCATATAAAGTGAAGCTATGAACTGATATTGGTATGAAATGTATGTCATATGAGATGGATCTTAAAAACCATGAATGTACTATGATCTAAAAATGTTAGCATGAATAACTAAATGTATGCTAGAAACTAGGTCACTCTTGGCCATTATGAAAAAGGAGATTATGCTTGTATGAAATCCACTACAAAAATAGTGCACTAGGCTTATGTGAAAGTCACTCTGAAATGTTAAGGTTAGGTTTGTATGAAATCCACTCCAAAATGATGTCAACTATCTATAGATGAAATAAGGCACATAATTATTGCTAATTCTTGGGTAATAATGAATTTGAAAAGAAAAGAAAAAAAAATGTGTCACTTCATATAGCTCAAAAGTATTACAAAATATAGTTCTTATTTCTTGATTGGGTAATACTTTTGATCTATATAAAATTTTGACTTAGTCAAGCTACCCCCATACTTTATTGAATTAGGTAAAGTAACCTATTTTGTACCATATATTTATAATTTACTATAACTCAAAAATATGGGGAGTATCTTGATAAAGTCTTCTACAATCTCCAATCATCATCCTGAGTAAACTATATCATTGGATTAGCTTTCTATCTCTATTTCTCCAATCTAATCACTATAAGGATTTAGCAAGGGTTTATGCCTGTTTTACCCACTTAAGATTTTTCAAAAACATGGGATGTTAAAATTGAATAAAAATTCCATAATAAATTTTTTTAGGACCTTTTCTAACTCCTATAAACTTATTTTTCCCCTTTGTAAAACATTAAGAGAGATATGAACACTCAAATTGCCTATGCAAGCTTGTTTCTTCCATTTGCACAGGTTTGAGGTTGTCTTGAGCCCAAAAGTGGATTTATTTGTGCTTTACCTACATCTTAATAGATTTAAAACATATTTTATGACCCCCAAAAAATTATCTAATAGGTTATAATTATCACCTCATGTGAAAAGTGAGAGTGACTCCCTATTTGGCTTCTGGGCTTAGCCATGCCTAGTAGGCTTGTCTGCACCTTAAAGCCCAAAATGGATTATCCTAGTTGTGTATATAAATAAGAGATTGAACACATCTAAAATATATCTAAAAACATGTCTTGGTCCATTGGAACCTATTAATAAGGTTGGAAGTGTCATTGGTTTACCATTTGGCTTTAGGCTAAAACCCTGCGCAATGGGCCTACTTGCAAACTTGATGGTCTAGGATACCTTGTTAAGATTCATATTTTATTGATTTGTTTTTTATTTTTTTCATAGGTTTTATATAACCTCCTACACTTATAAATTTCCACTCAGCTCCTGACCTATCCATCTATCACCTTTTCTCAAACCTGTTAGTTTATACACCTAGGGAAGTACCCTCTACCTAAGACAAAATAAAGGGTACTTACCATATTTGTATATACCAAGTATGTATTAGAGAGGATTATGTAATTTATGAGGATTATCTATGCAATTTTTGATTCCTTGATCAGGCCTGTCCCAAGACCCCCTAACCTCTCTAAAATCCCAAATAGAGTTGTGTGAAGTGGACTGTGTATATAGGATTTTCATAAGGACTATGTGATACCTATCTAGAGCCATTTATAGATACTTTAACACACTTTAAATGGAATCATTATCTCTCACAATATTACCTTACTAATCTATCATTCCTTAACTGATATAAATAGCTTATCCTTCTTCATACTCTTTGGATAGGCTTATTTTTCCTCAAGAGTGCTTTGAGACCTTTGAGATAGAATAGTGGGGTATTACCCTTTATCTTAGGGAGAAATGAGTTTTTTTATAGATAACTAAAGTCCCAAGGACTCTATTTATTTTAAATTAACATTTGACTCCTATAATTGGTCCTCAAACTCTCTTAAATAACCTCTTAAATAGGACTGTATTAGCATGTCTGACTGTGTCTTGTGTTTACAAAGGCACCTATAGGTATAGTTGAATTATTAGGCTTGATAAAATTAAAAAAAAACCATTTATATTCTCTTAGTATAGTAATACATTGGTTTGGACCTATGTTTTCATGTTTAGATAATGCCAACACTAAGAATCATCACTCTTTATGCTCACTGCCTTTCTTAGTCAACACAATCAATTGTGTTGGGAAAGATGAAACCTTATAGGTGGAGATTATTATATTAAAATGTTACACATAATTATCCAATCTTATGAAACATTTTAAAACATCTCATATCTACCAAACTTAGTGATTCCATCTGAAAACTCCATCTCAAATTGTGTGCTCTTATAGTCAGTTGTAAGTGTGCATTTAAGATGAAAAAGATACTTATAGGTGCCAATGAGACTCAAATAATTGCACATATAATCTTATTTATGGTTTATTAGGTTAAAAATGGTCCTTTAAACTATTTGGATCCATAAAAATCATGGAAACATGTTAGTCTTGTAATCTTAAGTTAGGCTTTGAAAGAGGCAGTGTGGTTGTAGGTATTAGCCAGCCTTGAAGGCCATTTCAACTTGAAAGTTACAAATAATGTGACACTTAAGGCCTTATAAAATCTTTATAATAATTATATACCCCTTGAAACCTCTCAATAATGACATTATATTTCATACTCTATAATTTGAACACTTTCTCAAGTCTAAGCACTAAGTTGGTTGTAGGTGACTATGCTTAAACCATTTGTATGGACTAACTCAGCCTTGGTGGGTGCAAACCATATTTCATGTACCTCCTTGATTAGTTACATTGAAATTTTGTGTCTTTAGAGAAAAAAGACATTCAAACCTAGTCTTAAGCACCAAATCCACTCATTAGGCCTAGAACTTATTATCAACTCATCTTGTTGTAGATAACACTATGGAATTTTAGTGTTCAAAAAGTAACTTGAGGGCTTCTAAAAACCACTCTCCTCAACTCAAACACATATATTATTTTTCAAGTTGATATACCTATATGGGATCTTGAAAAAAATGTACTTAGAAGCTCTAAAAACTAATACAAATCTATATAAGAAACCTCAAAAAAGGGCATGGACCTCTATTTTGATAGTTTTGGAAATTTGTCCCAAAGTGCCAAAAGTTTACTTGGAAGGTATCCTTAAGGTTAAAATAGAATTAAATATTATAAACACTCTTCCAAATGTTTGAAATCATGTTCAAACCTTCCAAACCTTAGAGCATGCTCAAACACACATTTCATGTATCCCAAAGAAGTGGCAGATTGTATAATTGTTGTAGGTGGGTCATTTGCTAACTTGCATTACTTTTTGGCTCTTGATGTGGTTCTTGAAATTAGATTTGGAATTGAATATGAATATAATAAATATATGAAAAATAACGCATCAATTTACTTCATTTTGGAACCATAGCATAAAATAAACCTCTAGTAATTGGAAGAAATGGTTGTAATTCCATTCCTTCACTTCTCCTTACAAACTAAGTTGGTTGGCTCATAAA